>CM032061.1:10351521-10951521 GCA_018831715.1 Matsumurasca onukii | reverse complement strand
ACTGCCGATTTATCTTCTCTGTTGTATTTTATGTGTGAAAAGTGTTCTTTGAAACGGGTTTTGAGTTTTCTTCGAGTCTGTCCAATGTTTTCATTTTCGCACTGATCACATTTTATTTTATAAATTCCTGAACTGTCTTCTTCACATATTTTATCTTTAGGATTATGTAGTTTGATTTTAGTTTATTTTTGCATTTGAACGTAATGTTAATATTTGAATTTTGTTTGAAGGTCTTTATGATAGGTTTAGAAAGTTCTTTCTGGTAATTGATGCTAGTCCACGATGAGTTTTCATTTGTTTTAATCGGTTTTAAAGTTGTTCTTGAAGTTTTGTTTTCTTCTTTTGGTTTTTCAATGTTATTTATTAAATTAGGGTTAAATCCATTAAAGGAAGCCACATCTTTGATATAATTCAATTCTTTTTATAATTTTCATCAGAAAGTGGGTGTAAACCAAGCGGTGAACCATAGTATTAAACGCAGCTCTTTTTGCTCAGGAGGGTGGTAAGAATCATTGGTTATATACCGATTTGTGTGGGTAGGCTTTCTATAGATGTCAAATTGAAGGTTTTTTGAATCCGAATTTTTCATAAGCAAGATATCCAAAAATGGCAAAGTGTTATCTTTTTCAATTTCAAAAGTAAATTTCTATCTGTATAACTAATCTGCATTTTTATAATATCCAAACAAACTATCAAATTTGAAATGGAAGTATTCAAGGACCATTTATTTACTCAATACACACACAGTTGCATTATAAGAAAACTTATTTATTGTAAAACATCGTGAAATAGCGTGACATTGACCTCATCATCATATTGCACGCTCTTTTTGTGAACTCGCAGGTTCCGGTAAGTGTACAATGTGTAGCTCTTCTGTAGCAAATGTTGCTTCAAGGTTTAAACTAGAGCCGGATATATCTACAAAAACACTTAAACACAAAACGTAATTCCGTTTGCATACATACATAAGAATATATAGGGGTTTGTGTTGCCCACAAGTAGTTTAATACCCCAATAGCTCTAAACCCCTATTAGCTCTCCCTGCTGTTTTATCCCTAAATGTTTGAAACTGTTTAGTGAACACTTTTGTTTATCTTCTTATAACTGTAGGCTACTCTAAAAGTCACTAAATTGAGCCTTGCAAACTTATTATCTCATGTGCATGTAAACAGTTTTGTTTAACTCATAGCTATAGACAATAAACATGTTCAATGTTTGCTTTCATTAGACTTATTTCTTTTGTTTACACATTAAACACCTGTTTAGAGCTTGTATGATATCTAATGTAATGCCTTTCGATCGCTACAGAAAGTAGTCTAAAAAACTAATGTTGCAGGCATAATTTTTAGTATTTTATGTTTTTCACTTATTATTTAGTTCACATTTTCACAATACAAATTTTCACTCTAGTGATGGCTACATATGGTTAGCCAACTTACTAGCGCTGTAGGTTTTACCATGATGGTATGGGTTCAATCTAAACATCCATAAAACTAGCAGTCGTTTCAAATCACTAGTTCCATAGATTTAAAATATTATAAGTAAAATTAGAAATTGTAGAAAATATTTCAAGCTTATTTAAGTACGAGTATTAATAAAACCCAGTATAAATAATTACCTTAATACGCTTGGTGGCGCGGGTTCGACTACACTTGACTGGTAGAGGACTTTGTTTACAAGACAAACTGATGGTTTATATATTGACTTGTAGGACCGACAGTGGCACAGGCCAAGCCCAAAGCCATCGCGCTGGCCGGGCCAGGGGGTGTGGCAGCAGCTGCTCCAGTAGGCACTGCGCTCGTGGGACCAGGAGGCATGGCTCTGAGTGCTCCCGAGGCCACAGCCGTGGCGGGAGTCAAGGGAGCGTCCAGTGGGGTAGTTTCCCCAGCCACCACCAAGCAAGCCACCAAGGCTATCCGTACCTACCAGCTCGCCAACCACAACCTCAGCTACTTACTCAAGAACGGCTTCTAAACTGAACAACACTTAGTATAATGCTCTATGAAATTGCCACAAACTTAATTTTCAAAGTAATACTTTCATTCGTGAAAGTTGGAAACTTTACGATATTATAATAAATTAGTATAAAAACCTTCTCTTGTCCGGATAAAAAATAGATAATATGTAAAAAATTAAACTTAAGGTTTATATTAATGTAATCTATTTACTTGTATGCGTAAAATAGCGCATTATTTTAAATTTTGTATGAATGGGTAATTTATTGTAATGAAATTATGAATTGTGAGTACATCTAAATGTAGTGCTTGTTGAGTTATCGTCATTGAAGTGTTGCCTGTACTGACCTCATAGGCAGTAGGGAAGTGTAGCATACATTACTTTAAGACGTACTTTGCTAAGTCAATGAACGAGTGCTAGTGTGTGTTGATATGCTTATTATTAAGTGTGCCACTCATGAATATATCCGTTTTATGGATAGTATTATTTATTTTATTTATAAACTAAAATTAACTGAAGTATTTTGTTTTATTGTTCCATTTGCCTGTACTTATCTGCTCAAGTATCAAGTCATTTATCTGCTGTACTTATCTGCTCAAGTCATTTATACTTTACACAACTCAAGTCGTTTAGACTATAGGCCTACACATAAATAAAATTCGAGGAATCATTTCATTTCATCTGTTGAAGAGAATACCAGAGCTTCTGAAAAAATTAAATAAAGTAATTATTGATTTCCACAGTTATTTACGTAGTTATAAACATACCTAAGGACTAGGAAAAAATATCCACTGAATCCAGTTGCTGTTAATGGTAAGGAGTCACTAAACACCATACACGTAATCAAGTAAGTTAGTCCAGTCTTGATATAAGTCATAGTTCATAGATGTGATGAGCAGCTCACCACAGTTCCTGGATAAGACAAAAATAGACATACAAGTCCTTGATTCAGTATATACAGGGTGAGTTTTAAATTCCCCCACCTTACCCTTGTATGAATTAAATATTATTTGAAACCTTTAGGAATATTTTTATAGGATTTTGAAGTTTATTTTGACGTACTTTGCAGAGGGTCAGGGGAAGGCCCCGACATTTTTAAATACAAACCTTCCTCCTCTTGTAGCACGTGAAAAGAAAGGAATTTTCAACACAAATTAAACTACACAAAGATAGATTTTCATCTCGACTCGTTTTTTTTATACTAATTTAAAGATGACCACGAAATCAGGTTTAAAGTCTTACATTTCACATATAATTAGTTTTGAATGACAAAGTTGTCTTCTAAATACTCTATGGGATTAACTTGTAGGGCTGTGATGTTTCTCTCAGAGTATTTTGAAGACAATTTTGTCATGTGGATGTTAGGTTCTTGTCAGATCTGTCATGACTTTGCGTACAAATCAATTATTTACAAACATTATGCCGGGAAAGCACCAAAATCTCATTGAATTTGTGCTGAAACTTCCGTTCTTTTGAGGTACCACAAGGGAGTTGTATTTAAAAATTTGGGCCCTCCCAAATTTTGAAAGGGGTGGGTAACGCAAAGTACGTCAAAACAAACTTCAAAACCCTATAAAAACATTTCCCAAAGGTTTAAAAATAACATTACCTTGTTTAGTGTGCCTGTAGATCCTGAGACAGAGGAGATTTAAATGCAGGTTTGGGGACATTTAAAACTCACTCTCTATACACCTACCAGTGTGTAACATACTAGGAATAATCTTATTAAGCATTCAGAAACAGAAGGTTGTTGAAAAGCCTCTTTAAATAGTCTTAATTTAACCAAAACGTAAATAAATTTTGCTGGAATAGAGCTGTTTAATATTATATTTAACCCGAAATTTAAACTTATTAACAAAGTGAAACGTTCAAAGCCTACAACATATTGAAATAAAATGAAAAAGTCCTTATTTACTTAGCGAAGTTAAGACTTTATAGTCCTCACTCCTCTCTACCACTTAGTACCACTTAAATATATAACAAAATACGTTTATATATTGAAGAATCCAACAAAATCATACTTATTACAAATACATTACATATATAATTGAAAATTAGATATTTTGAAATACAAGATAAGATAATCTTTAACTAAAGCGTCTAAAGGATAACAAATAAATTTAATTTATATTGTACTGTCAATGATCAAATTCTACAGTATTTGTTAAAAGTGCAAAGAATATAACCAATATGGGTAAAAGCGCAGCAAAATATTTATTTGTTAATGTACAGGCTGACATGTGTTGTCATATTTTATTTAAATTAAGATAAGAATACGTTTTATGTATGCTGAGTACGTAACTCACAAACTTGTACATTAAAGGATACAAAGAGTGCCAATCAAATGGATCAAATCGTGTCATAGTGAAAAAAACACTCACGGTAAAGATTTATCAGGAGTAATCTACGTTTGAAATCACACAGCTTTTACTACAATCCAACATTTCGATTTGGTATTGTGAGAAGATTGCACAACAAAGGAGCTTTTCCAGAGTTTACATAAAAAAGTTCGACCAATTTTGAACCTGCAACGGAGAGAGTCCTGCAGAGCAGTATTCAAAATTTTGAAGCTGTTGACATTCCCATGTCGCAGCTGAGGTGCCGTTTTCAAGTGCACTAGCTCTGAAAACGTTTAAAATTAGTCTCAAAATGTTCTGATCGCTTGTGCTTATCTTTTTAATTTTATCTTTAAACATTAACGTGTCCATAAATGAATCAATATTTCAGTAGTGCAAGCTTAAGTTTGAATCTTATTGAATCATTTCAAATTATGTTAAAAATGTTTTGGTTTGCTATTTATTAAATGCACATGTAACCGAACTTTGTATTTAATTTATATCTGAACTAAAACAAAACATGTGTATGCCACCAAATTATATTTTTAAAGAGTATTATCCCTAACTAAGGATCTAAGAAATCTAATCTAAGAAGATAGCTAAGTTCAAGCTCAACATTCAACACCATGTTAGTTTATCTAGTTTTTACTGATTCTTTGGACATTTGAAGGTCGTTTTAGTTTACAATTCAAAACCTAAATGGGCTATACTCGACGGCTGCATAAACTTGCTATGATCTAAGTACACTGATGAGTAGTTTTAACACTGCCAGAACCAAATGATAAGTACCACAATAAGTACCAAAGTATAATTATTTACTTGCTTTATGATACACCAACGTTGACTTATGTCCTGCAGTTCTCCTAGCTGATGTAAAAGGCATCCGAAAAAGACCATTTCCATCTTAAGCCCTCAGTGGTCGCCAAGATTTTCCTAAAGTCTCACGCCTCTTTCTCAAGGTTAAAAAGGGTCTGCCTCCTTTGTGAGTTTTTTATTTCACGCTAAAAGCGTTTTTTTAGTTCTGTCACAACTTTCCGATTATAAATGAGTTTATGGCCGAACCATCTTCATTTTCCTGTCCAGGTATCCATGTCGATTTTCCTCAGCTCTGTTTCCTCGAAGCCCTCATACTTTGGTTCAGACGCATTCGTAATTCGTAATAAACCTTTTGACAAATGCTGTGCAATAATGAGTCGGCCCACCATCCAAGCTGGTATATAAAAACGAGATTTAGATTAAAATATTAACCTCAGTTTTCTTTAAAACTTCCATTTTCTTTTGTGCCTGCGTTTGCTTTCTCAGCATGACTCATTACACCATATGGGTTATCATTAGCAGTGACTGAATGTAAGTATTTGTATATTATATATGAACGTAGCATTTGACTAATATATCATTAATGTATCATGTCCACCCATTTCGTATTCAAATTTCTTAAGTAATAAATTAGCTATTTAGCGTTTATACAAACTAAGATTTATATTAAGTCATTTGACATGGTATTTAAATTCTGTTAGTAGTATTTCCAGCTTGTTGATTAAAGTTGCAATCGATAATCACATGTTTTAAATAAAAATTCAGATTTTAGTAGGTCTAAATTTGAAGGCATAAATAGGTGTAATGGTTAGTCACCCAAAAAGTGAGAGACCCGGGTTCGAGTCCCGGTCCGGTCCACACATTTTGTCTTCAAATGCCTTTGGTATTAATGTATCATTTAACAAAGATAACAACTTTATTAATCTGACGAATCATAACTGCTTATGAAAATGGAAACTATATTTTGAAAATTTTTGTTGAAATGACTCCCGCCCTTGAAAGCCCACGAGGACCACCAAAATTCACAACACATTATTAAGCCAAACAAACCGTACATGAAAGAATGCGCCGTTGTGTCAACAAAGTAGTGACATGAAGTTGACAAAACTGTGAAGTGTGAGTGACGGGGTCAGCTGTATAAGTGAGGAGAGAGGGGAGACCACGGGCAGTCAGTGACAAGATGACCGCCCACCCTGCCCCAGCTGAGCTACGCACTGTCCAGGTAAACATATCACAGATCAGAATCAGCTGTTTCATGTAAACAACAACACCACATTGGCTTTAAGTGTAATAATACTCTGTGTTTGCGGTAGAAAACCTGATTTTATTTTATTAAAAGTCGAAGTAAATCTGTGATTCTGAAAATCCGCTTGGATACAAACTTATCTCCCTCCTCTCATTGGCAGCTTTTAAGTATATTTACGAACTCAAATCCTGTAATCTACTTGACAGGGCAAGTGGAACCAAGATTTAATGTTCTTTTTCAAACAAAAAGAGAGCATAAGGATTCAGCGAACAGCCTGTTTGACCGCATTTTTGTTCTCTTTATTTTGTCGAGCAGGTTTTCTAATCTGGCGAGTGGTCAGCGCCCGACTGCCATCTGGCGGATTCAGATGTGTATGGTTGTAACATTAATACACACACTTATCAAGTGCTCTAGTATTGTGAACTAGTTAAATAAATAAATATTTTTGGTTGATAGCCCCAGTCAACTCTTAATAAAACAACCAATAATAAACGACAGTATCCTGAAATAGTGTTCTTGTGCAGATATCACTTTTTGTTTCCTAATATTATTTTGAAACAACATTTATACATTTTGACTTTAAAGAGACAATGCGTTAACATTACAGTAAATAAATAGATGTCCACAGTTTTACAGTTGATCTAATTTAAAACCCTGTATCAAACTATGAATGATTGCTCACTCATAGCAGACTGCATAGGTTTCAATCTTATGAGTTTATTATAATAGTTTTGATAGCGATTCATATCTGTTCATAGAAACAGGTGATACGAAATGCTTAGCTGATAATTTATTGAAATTCAAATTCATTGTATTTAGCCACGAAACTGTGTAGTAGACTATATAAGTGGTAAATTACCTCGTCAAACAGTCTGTCCATGTCCCTTACTATCCATAGAAATTCCTGTGTTAAATTTTGCCGTGCCTGAACGACATATGAAAGCTAGACGTAAAACTTTAAATTTAGTACTCTATTGGCAAAATAAATTTAGATTTTTTTTTGTTGAGTCATGATTAGCGTAAAAGCCCGGTATACAAGAATAATCAACTGAGTCAAGATCTGTACTTTTGTGATATTTTTGAGTAGCTAGTAAAACAGGGTCGGTTATTAAATCCGATGAAAATCGCTAGTGTGAAATTGAACGTTCTACAACTTTTGAGCTGGACATTATGATCTAGTCACATTTAATGTGTGATTATAGTTAGTTCCATTATTTTACTGATTTTTGCCTTCAGTTACGGGTTCCTTTGACTCATAAGTTATAATTGTGATGAAAATGATTTGAAATAATGTTCAGGTATTTTATTAATTTTTGTTTAATCAAAGGAAATATTTCACCAAATTTTAATACAAATTAAATTTTTATTGTGTTTTAATTCAAAACTATATCAGGACACAGAGAAAAATCCATTTTTATTTGTTTTGCTTTTAGTCAGTAAATTTTGGCCCATAGTTTTCCTTAGACTGTCACTTATAACCATACCTTTAGACTTGTCATGACTCAAAAAGGAAACCCCAAAATGGATTTTGTATCAGGGTGCCAAAGAATACTTGTATGTTCCACATTTGAAGTTCCTTCGTCAAATATGGAAAAGTTTAGATAAATCCAGTGATATAATAGCTACCGGTACACTTAGCTATCTGTGTAAACACTAAAAGGTTAACTATTTTTGTTGTAAAACTGACAATAAAATAGAAAGCATTGAGTATGATTTGTGTCCAGATAAAGTTATGCTATGCACCATCCTTACAACGTATCATTATTTCTTATTTCCGATATCAATATGCACTCATCATAATGCACTGTAGACTTTGAGGTTTTGTGGAATTTTGTGACTTATAGTTAGTTTAGTTTAGGAAAATATGTTACAGTATTGGTGCAATTTAAAGTCACTAAAGAATTCTGTTACAATCCATAATGGTTATAGCAAACATTGGATTTATCGTGTTACAAACAAGGACACACATAATTTCTTTCACTGAGGACGTTTCGGTTTCCTGCACATGGCCGTCATCAGGCTATCATCTACCTAATGTGATCGCGTGTTTGTTTATACCTAAATAAGTCTCAGTTATTTCAAGGTCATAAAAACCTACATGCATCCTCTCTTTAAGGTAGTAGATATCTCGGAAAAGTCTTTTTAATGTACCACTCGTTTTGGTAGCTTTATGTTTATGGATATTAAAAACATATGACTTGGAACTTTTTTCAAGAAGCCGACCACTTTCAATAGATATCCCCTCCAAATCGGGGTATACCAAACAAAGCTTTGTTATATTTTGTTAAATATACAACGACCCGAATAGAACGCAACAGACTACCAGTGTGGTTTTTGCTCAAAGTGTATTGATTACTCATTTGACCAGCAATAAACATGAATATACAGGATGTCCAGTAATTACGAGATCAAACTTCACCAGTGATTTGTCAAGACAAAATAAACAAAAACGTCCAGTGAAACATAGTCCTTACTCGCTTGGTGTTACATCTGTCTGTCTGTCTGTATTTTTTCACTTAACTTTTATCACCCATTTATACTATAAACTAATGCTGTACACACGTGTTAGTTTATTAAAGAACAGTATTTAAGTAAATTTTAACACATTTCACTTCGGGCTTTAAAATGGCGGCCGTATGTAATTTTCCAAGATTAATAACTTAAAGCCCTTAAACTGTATAGTAAATATACAAGTATAACAAGACGAGTATAATAGACTAATAGAAAAATTATCTGTTCATTTAATAGTATTTTAGTGGTTTACTAAGTAGAAAAATAGAACGTTTGTGAGTGTTTTAAATAGTAAAACTCAAACCCCATAATTGCATTAGGTTAGGTATGGTAAGTATTTGGGTGAAAATGCTGCTCATAAATTCAAACTGGTTTATACGAAATTATTAGCTGTAACTTTTATATCCTTCCTTCTCCCAGGCTACTCCCGGGCAATAACGAAAAATCATGCGTGTAATTTGTATTACAATAGTATTGTCTGTTGTTACTTTCTTGTAATATTTTCTTCCAGGTTTTGCTGGTCCTGGTGTCATGCATTGAGTCTCATGTAATTTATCCTCCGTTCCAAAGGTGAGAATATGAAGTATAACTGTTTAAACAATTTTCCTTTTTAGAGAAAGTCGGACAAGTATACTGGGATTTTCTAATCAATAAAAATAACACATGTGAACGCTTTTAAAAACAAATTAATAAAACATTTGTAGATTTCGAAACGAACACCATGATACATTCTTAGCAAAGTGGTCACATAGCTTTAGAATTCTTAAATTGTAAAAAATTCATCTTAACTTCAATACATTAATTATTACAAAATATGAAAAAACATCATTAAATTACTACTAAACTCTAATAGTTTAGACTAATCAGTACACATATAACAATGGAAAATATGTTTTGAAACTATAATGAAATACCTTAAATTTGGCCTGTAGATCCTACGAATTTTTAATGTCTGATCTAAGCAACATGAACTACAGGCCGAATACAATTTGTTTTCAAAATATTAGGTCCTACAACTGGGTGTATGATGTTATAACACTTAACAGTTTAAAAGTTGAAATATTTTAGTTTCTTGACAGAGTGACACTTAGTCTCTATTACTCTAAACGAGCTAGAACAGAAAACTTCCAAATTATGTATATATGTATGAACTATACTTTAAAACTAGCGTCTTCTAAAGCTTCAGCTTCTTCAAACCTAGCAAGTTCCCCATATCAACCTTTATTTATATACTAACAAAAAAGTGAATAAAATACGGTGTTGTGAATAGTGGCATAACCCCATGATCGGTCACGGCCTTGCATCAGCTCCAATGTCGTGTTTTTGCGGTGGATCAGTGGCAGTGATCCGCATAAACACAGGGACATCGATCCGTCACAGTCCATCACCGCTGTAAGAACATCAGCCGGGCTGAGTCATTAGACAAAAAATAGGCTTGTTGGCTTGCCAGGACCATAGAAAAAATATTTTCTGGCATTTATCAATACCATTGACAAACCCTAACATAATAAAATACTCGTTTTAAAACAATCTTTCCTATTTTTGAAGACCTTAATTTCCATTTAAACTTTGTGAGCCAGATTACTTAGACATAAGATCCTCTTTACGTCCTGTTTGAATTTTTAAAATACTAATGGTTTCTTTGTATATGATTCTGAACTATTGGAAAAAATGCTACGCTTTCGTTTTTATCTGAAGTTATGACTAAAAGTGAGTGTTTTAAAAGAGAATAAAGTTACATTATTTTGAAGAATTGTTTATCTTTCAGATATTCGAACTTTGGCTATGGAGTTCCTGAAGGTCCGATTGGGCCTCCCCCTCTGATAGTTCCTCATCCTCAAAGACATCCCTTCTTAACTCACGACGTACCCCAGTTCCCCCACCACCCTCCGCTACCTGAGGTGCCTCACCATGTTCCTCTAGTGTACCATGCTCGAGACCCTCCTCAAGTCTGGTGGTGCCTCTGCGTGGAGTCTTCCCTCCATTCATCGAGCGCATCGTCCAGAGGATTCAGACCTTCTGGTCGGTCTACAACCCGCCTGAGGTACTCACAAGGCCGCCTGTATACGCGCCGTCTACTACTACTGTGAAACCTATGAAAAATAAGGTGAAGATTTAATTTATAAACTTAATTTCCCTTATGAACTTAGCAATTAATAATGTACCTAGCTAATGACCTTCCGGAATTTTTCAATATCAACCAAATGTGTTTTTTTATTTTCAAGGTCACCACAACTACAACCACCACAGCCATTCCAGAAGATGAGGTGGACCTGGACGATGACACCACGCTGCCACCAGACACTCCCGAAGACAGCGTCACGTCTCCCACTGAGCTGACTTCCACCAAGGTGTCCACTCTGGCCGTGTACGAGGTGACTCCTACCATGGCTCCAGCCCCAGAGGAGGAGGTGGAGGTGGAGACGGAGGAGCCCATGTACATCACGCCAGAGAAAGCCAGTGTCCTGGGACAGAAGGATGTGATACTGAGGTTCCTGCAGACAGGACAAGTGCCTCCACACTTGCAACCTGACTCAGTCAACGAGATGGACAACATGTTTGAGAACAGTTGAATGTATGAATAGCGAGGGTGGAGCTTGCTGGGAGCGATCATAGCCAGTGACGGAGTTCCAGCTACTCTTTTAGTGCTTGTGCACCGAAGACCTTTCCAGCTGCTGGTGCCGCTGTCACTGATCAAAATTGCATCCAGAAATCCCACCTTATGAGGAACAATTTACATTGTAAATATTGAGAACAAATGTTCCTATAAACACCACCCAAAACCCGGTCTTCCATGTACTGTCATGATTGTCCCAAACTTTAACTCAGTTTGACAAATAATTTCACGTTTAATCTAATTTGCAATTTTGAAGAAATTGAGCTCATGTATTGAACAAAACGTAATCATGCTTAATAGTACTCCATGACGTTGCAAGGTACAAATAAGGGTATTACTGAGGGTATAAATGTGTATATCCCGTTTTGTTCTATGTGTATACGATTTAGTCCTAGTTATACTTTTGGATAGCAAAGTCCCATAGCTTTACCGTAAACATTTATTTTATTTATTATTTAAATAAAACCATTAAATGAAATGATGTGTTTTATTGACCCTAGGAATTAGCATTATTTCATCAATTGTCTCCTATATTTTCTTGTTTACACCATATTAAATCATTGGATCCAGGTTTTTAGTAATCATGAGAGGTTTATATACAAGTAGCTTTCTAAGGATGACCGATTGATACGTTGAAACTTCACGAAGACTGGAGCTTAGCAGTTAATAGCAAATTCAATGTACAGTACCAACACACAAAATATACGAGTATTTAGCAGATTTTTTTACTTTCGGCGTTTTCAGTGTTACCTTTTATCAATTAATTTGATCTAAGATAGGGCACACAACATATTACGACATGTGTACTTTCCTTTTGTAACGTAATGATAATTTAGCTTCTAGACGGTCAACAAACAGACTTTTATAAATTTCAACCTCTGCAAAGCTCATAACAGGTCCCTACTAACAATAAAATTAAAGAAATTATGAATTCAAATTTCAGATTTGTTATCAATAACTGCCTTGACTTTAGTGAGATTTGTAAACTTGTAATTAGAAATTCAAACTTTCATCATAGTCTCAAAACCTGTGTTCAAAATATTTCAGCAGACAATTTAAACATTTATACTTTAAACCAAGTTTATATTATAAAACAATTGAGTGATTTGGCATGAACTTTGGACTATATACTATTTACATGTCAATTTAGTACAAATAGAATGTCACATTATAATTGATCGTTTTGCCTGTGATGTAACATTGTAAAATAAATAAATAATTAAAACACAACTAATCAATTGTCTCTACAAACTCAAACTTGCATCACCAATAACCATGGCGGATTCCATTGTAGGTGAAGAAGCTGAGGGTATAACATTTCTTTGGTTTTATATAGTTGAAGAGTTGACCTGGAAAAATATGTCAATATTTTGCATTAAATTGCACAATTTGCAGTAAATTTGCGTAAGGTACAGGATAGCAAAACAAATGGAATTAACTTAGTTCCGAAACCGGTCGTGTTTTAATAGGTATTAAAGCCAACTTATTTTGAAAGGTGCCATAGTTAATTTGTTGTATTTTTGTTTTTTCAAAGTAGCCTACCCTAATTTTTCATTGTCTTAAGGCCGGATTTATTGTAATTATTTCAATTTAAAAACGAATCAAACAGGCAACAAAAAACAGAAATGTTACTAGCCTAAAGCTTTTTATGAACTACTCGTATCTTCATATCAGCATATGCTCTAGCCTCAAGCCTCTGATGATTTGAACATATTTCATAAAAGCTTTGTTGTAGAAAACTATTAAAAATGTTTTATTGGATTGTTTTAGTATACAATTTATCCTAATTTGTAAGTATTTTCAATAAGTTTGATGAAATGGTCTCCTCAGTAGCAACTCCTTCAGTTGAAAGGATGTGAACCACAACTCAAACCTGTAATGGACCAGCATCTTGAGAAATCCAGGCGTTACTTTGATAACCTTACAGCAAGTATGTGAAACTGTTCCTTGTAGCATCTTGGATGTGGACTGGTTTTACTTACTTTAATAGCATCATTAATGTATGAGTGTTATACAGACGGTTTCAAATAAGCAAACGTAATGCTACAGTTCATACTAATTTGAGTTGAGACTCTATAACGCATAGATTAATTGATTAAGAGATCGTATTGATTGATTAATGTCACAAAATCGTATTAAAACATGGTTTCCTACAAAACTAATGGCCCTATCTAATGATATTTAAAACCTGAAATTCTTTAAATTAGTGAAAAGAACTGTGTTTTTAACGGGTATTCTAGAATACAGTTTTTTTTTTTGAATCTACTTTATGCACCAACAGATGAGCGGCTAAGATAAGTTATTGAGCTATCCAGTTTATCTAATGATAAACTCAGATACAATCATGGTTTTATTAGATAATTTCCATTGGTATTGGCTATTAATTAATGACCCAAAGGAAGAGTCAGCCTTAGTTTGTAACAAGACTACACCTAGCCTTTTGAGTATCGTTAATATAATTTATTGAGCACTAAATAATTACATGGTTTTTTTACAATACAGCCCTTTTAATTAATCAAAATCTATGAATTTGTTTTAAAATTATTTTCAAAGTGCTTAGCAACTGTTACAGTTTTCTTCAACTAAACACAGCTGCTGTAAATGTTTTGAAAGATAATGCATTATTATGTTTCTATGGTTGCAAATAACTAATTTTAGTGCCAGTTTTAATACTGATAACAACTAAATTTTAAAGCAAACAAATTAAGAAACTTAGAACAAAATTCTAAATGTGTTAAGATTTTTGGAGAAAGCAGAGTTTTTAAACAATCAGGCGACTAAAACCAATTAGGCTTGGCGAAGAAGAACGATGAAGTTTTCAAAACAACTCTACAAAATCATTTGTTCTCAAAAAAGGAAATCAGAGCGCCTTCGCTGAAGATGGTATGGAGCAGATGCGAGTCTTCTACCCCAAACTTGATGAGTGTGGACCAAGTTGAACAAGTGCCCACAGTCACAATCACATAGACACAACATTAAGAATGTTGTTGAACATTAATAATGTTGTGTTTATGTGATTGTGACTATCTACTTAACGATGCCTCCAGGTGGACTGTACGTGTCTGACGAAGAAGAGATCTCATCGAAACATGTAACACCAATCATCAAAAATCTTTTTGGATTACTGACGAAGGTAAACAACTTATATTTTTCCAATATTAAATCCAAAGGTGCATACAAAATGAATTGTGATTATCTTTTAAGCTTTCATTAGTTTTCCGTGATCTGTGAACCATTTAGAGAGATTATTAAGGGGCGTATATTGTTAGAAATTTAATTTTGCACAGTCTGGTATGGTTATAATGTACATTGTAATGAGTTTAATGTAAACCTCTACTGCTGGAAACCCGAAGGTAGTACAGTTATTTACAAACACATTATGGAGTTTTTTTTACTGTTTTACATACAGTTTAAAACTCAATCTAAAATATATTCATATGGGACAACCAAGGAGTGGAAATATAGAAAATGGAGCCACTCGCATTTAAAACATGACCGATTTCAAAATGAGTCGCTGACAAACACAGAACAAGTCGCAGATTGAGTTTGTAATAGGAAGTCGATTGAAATTAGCCCTGAAGAAACTTCCTTACATACAAGTTGCACAAAGTCCATGTAAGATGTTTGTCTTTCAACTTTAACTTCTTAGAACAAGTTATGAAAAATTTGGAAGATCCTTAAATGTTGATTGAGATTGAAAAGTGTACAATGTGTGACGACAATTAACATATGATTAAACTCTGTGATTACTGCGACACTCCAGCTGCACCTCTCGCCACTGCGGGTATGATGTCACGTGACCTGGCACCTGGGCTAGGTCAAGTTCAGCCACAGGCACGACATTCCACAATGTGACACAAGAAGACACGGAGGTATTTCATTTCTTGATTAAGTTTGGCGAAGGAGGTCATAAGCAAATTGTCACGGAAAAACGAGTATTCAAGACGTCAGCTAGGCAAGTCCCTTAACCTAAACCATGAAAATGTGCACAGATTTAGACGACCACTTTACGTGGTTGGATTTTTTTTTTTTTTCAAATGAGTCATGCGGGTTTACAAAATATTGGTCTTTAAGTCACATGCTGCGTCCAATTGTTATGAAATTTGCCAACTATTCATTTTGTTATTAGGTACCAAAATCAGTACGTTAGCTACCAAAATCAGAACATGTTCATTTTGGTGTCAAGGTGGTTTTACTCAATTGTAGGTTTAGCTATCTTAAAATATATTTTTTATCGAATTATGATGTTTTTTGTTGTAATTTATCATATTTCAGTCTTGCCCATCTATATATCACAGTATGATGAAAATCTGAAGGCCTGATCCCAAAAATGAGGTTTCTTAATAAATCTAGAAGGTTTGTCCGGTTTCATGAGATCGTATATGAATATTCTTATTGTTTGTTTTACACGTTCAGAAATAGAAAACGAAAAACTGAAGTTGTCGGGCAATAAGGAATTAATAATTTCCAAAGAACCATGCGTAAGTAACTATAGCACTATTAAAGCTTAACTATGATATCCAGTAAATGTAACATATTTAGAAAGCTATTGCTACAATGGGTACAAAAAAATTAAACGAGTTGGTTTATGACATCCGTGGAGTTATGCCGTTCTAAGTGAGCAAAATGGGCCATCTGATAACCTCGGCTGTGTTCAGTGTTCACGCTTTGTGGGACTGCGAATGTTTTTATTACACAGAATTATATTAGTAGCTTCATACAGGCTTTAATGAGCTCATTTCTTTAAACTTAATTATTAAACATTAAGCATATAGGAATACTTTGTAATTTTTGTAGTATTTAGTTTCACAAAGTTCTTATATAAGAATAAGTTCTTTCGTTGGTCCCATTTAACTAGTTTTTGATCAGGTATAAATTTGCTAATGATTAATGAAGTAATTAATATTTCCTATGCATTTTTTGTATGTTCAAAAGTTACTTATCGGGCCGTTTTCAATCTGTTAAAAACGTTAACTCAGTTAATTTTTCCCTGCCTACTCTTTGTGATGTTCGGCAAGGTTTCCTGTTGTGATTCATTTTGTTCTTAGCTTGTAACAATCTTCGTAAAGGTAACTTTGAAGGTTCGCTTACGTGTTTAGTGGAAGACACTGCGTTTTGTTTCTCATCCTTAGACGATTTCTCACTTTATCAGAGTATTAAAATATGACCTTGATTAGTTCAAATGTCGGTTTACAATAAACAACCAAGAATGGTCCAAAAACCTAAATACGTTATTTTTTCCCTAGGAAATAAGGATTTGGTTACCGACAGTTTTGTTTTCTGTAGGAACGGTATCTGCTAATCGTCTGCAATCGGTGTAACGGTGTTGACTTCTGTAATTGCTGTATCTACTCGTACATCCACATTTAACAAGTTAGACACATCAACACTATAAGAACTAGTTACCTTGGACTATTTTTGGATGAGAGGGTGATATGAAAAGAACACTTTTCTAAATTGAAATCATATTCAAACGTTTCTTTAAGGAAGGTTTTCTTTCTGAATTATATCTGTCTTATATCAATCTTAATAACTACATAAACATACACAACTTTTCAATAGTTGACTCGAAATTGCAATTTGTTTGGGTGGTTCCCACTATTCTCCTGTTGATCCTTTGGGTTTTGGAGCAAAACAAAATCATCAGGGTAATTTGTAATTGTAATGAAAGAAAACAGCTCTTGTTTATGCATTTTAAAATATTGCCTCTCGTTTATTTGTGTGTATCGAGTTCTTGGGCTATTTTTGACTAGATGTGTTCATATGTAGGAAAGTTGAAACTTTTTTCCCATAGACTTCGAAATATAAATCGTGAACAACTAACTGTACTAAGAACTAAAGCGTAAAGATATTTCAATACATTCACTGCACTTTACTATAGATAACTTTACAATAATATTTAATACATGTATAAAAATGGAACAGGAAAAAAAGGGAATATATTCAGCAAATTTTGTTGTAAAAAACGTTTTCAGGCTAAAAAAGAGGAAAGAGTAAGGGACAAAAGTAAGTAAAATGATTATAAACAAAAAAAACAATATTTAAAAACAATTTTGAAAATTCAGCTGATGAAAAGCCACATATATACTATGTTTTCTCAAGAAAAATACTGTAAAATGTTCAATTATCTAAAATTTAAGCCGAAAGAAGTTTTTATTTCAAAACCAATTGATGTGCCAATTTAGAATTTCGTTGAGTAAGTTAGTTAAAAGCTACGCTAGAGGAAGGTTCAATTTTGTGTAAATATCACGTATAAAAAAGGGCAAAAATACTATTCCTGAAACTCCCAACCACATTCTTACGCTCTGGGTTCTCTAGGTCACGGTTATGATATTAGCTCCCGGCTTGAGGACAAAGGCGAGGTTTGGGTTCACGAAAACCTTGTCCAGTACAATAAGTGGCTATCACATGTCATCAATCATCTATTCATGATGAAACAAACCCCTACTTTCACTGGGCGGGATGCTACCGTGTGTGTGTGAGGGAGACTCTCTCCCAGCTGATAGTGCTCACAGCTGCTCAGTATGCTCACTGGTCTGGTCACGTGACTACTGCACACCTCAGCCATGCACGCCAGGACTACGGTGAGTGCGCTACCGTTTCAACCATTCACCACTCACATTCATTTCAAATTGACTGTTTGGCTGACTTTAGTTGAATTCGTTGTATACCCAATAAAATTTAATAGTACTAGTGTTTTAAAGGTTTCATCACATTTTTTACATATTTTTAGTTTTATGTTTTTTTAAAATACCATTCTGCTGAATTAAATTGTGAGCAAATTACGCATCAGCTCTATTTTTATTAAGATAACTAGCGGACCCGACAGACTTCGTCCTGTCAAAAAGATTTGTAATGTGGCAGATTTTTGTTCCGTACATATGTTTTGTCTGTAAAATAGGGATATCAGCTGGCAACAAATAGCAATAAAGATCAAATTGTTTACGTTTTTTAGTTAGAAACGTTTGTATGGGGAAAAAGAGAAAAGGCTGTTTTAAGGGGTTTCCAAGCAATTATTCGAATTTTTCTTCGCCGTAAAACCATCCTTGAACTTCCAACTTTGAAACATTTTTTTTAAATATTTGGCCAAATTGGTCCAGGCGTTGTTGAGTTATGCGCTTAGCAACAATTTTGTGTATTCATTTTAATATTATACTGCAGATGTAGATTGGTTACGATAATAGCAGCTGTTAAATAACTTACTAGCCCAGGTTTCCTAAGGATACCAAAAGTAAACCACTTTCTTATTTGAAAACAAATAAAACTATAACAGCTCATGGTTTGTTTATTTTGAAATATAAGCATTACAAAATTCATTTTTTTCAATTCAAACCAACCGACAGAGTAAATACGAAACTTTAAAAATTAATTGTAAAAATACTAATAGTGTAGGTGTGACAGAGTTTCATTTAATTTATAACAGATAAAATGTAAACCTTTTTATTTTATTGGAAGCGATGATTCACAGTAGCGCTTGTGCTGTCTTTATTTTCAAACTATGCACACTCCTAATGTCAAATCTTCATCTTTCGAACGATTAACTTATTTCAGTGATAATACAATTGTTAAAAAAGTATTTGAATACATTCAAAGCTATGCTATAGTTGGGGATAATAAACCAACAAAATGGTTGTGAGTTAAACATTTTGAACACAGCCTTTTAAATAGAGTTATCTTTTTCAGAAGTTGGTGTTGAATCTTTTAATAACATAAGTACTGAAACTGACCAAATCATCAAATTGTTCAGATTATCTAAGTCGTATCCTACTGTAGTGAGCTTATCACTTAACTAGCAATGTTATTGATTATTCCTGTCAAAAAGCTCGACTTCGGCTTTGAATCATGCAAAAGTTTAGTTAGCTTTCCTTTTTCCAAATGCTCAAGGAAACGTTAGTAAACCTATTGGCTGACGTGCAATTACATTTTTCAAGACGCTCTGCAAAGAACAGCCCTTGATTTCTTGGAAATAGATCTTAAAGACTGATTCATTCCCAACCTTAATAAGACATTTACAGAAGCTTGCACCTCAAAACATTCGTCTAATGTTTTAATGCTTTTTGTACTCATTCAATACTTTACAGCTAAATGTTACAGTCTAAACCCTGATGTACGTACTGTACGTTTGGCCCACTTTGCCAAGACGCTGATATCCGGGCGCGAGCGTGTTGTGCTGTGATTAAGTTTATTACGATGATACGTCACTTGTATGTGAATGGTGAACCAACCATGACAAGTACAATATCATGACTAGCCTATCAGATGCTAAGCAGTAACGGATAGGCTGGTTAAAATTTACACTAAACTAAAATTGAATTAATGTTTTTTTTAATATATGTACTCAATAACAATAGTATTTAATAGGTTACTGAAAGGTTTAAAGTAATGTTGATTTATTTTTACCAATCGACTGCTCATGCTCGTTCTCCGTTACTATCATAATATTTTCAAGCATATAACTTCAATTTTAAGATTTGTTTCAAATGTAGGTCTATTTCAGTTCACAGCTCTAAACTTACAGTACATTGCCCTAAATTATAGTAATTATTGTGTTTAAAAGGATAAAGGTGTTTTGTCTAAACAATAAAATATATTTGGTAAAATTGCTATGTTTTCAATCAACAAAACTAGTTTCTCAAATCTTAAAATTCTAGAATGTTTAACAAATTTGGTCGATTTTTTGTTGTATTTGTAAAATTATTTTGATGTTATCACCATACTTTGTATCGTGCTTTCTTGAAACATACTTTGTAAGTTCAACAAAAATATTGTAAAAATACCTTGTCATATGGTAATATAATCGTAAATAAAATAGTACTATTTAGTTGTTCAACCTAAGTATTGTCAAAGAAAACTTGTCATATAGCTATCGTACAACCTTTGGTGAAAGTGACAACATTCAAGAGTCTTTTATTGATAAAACAATTTGGTTAAGTTAACATTTACTGTTTGTTTGCTGATTCAAAATCATTTGTACAGTATTCCTTAGAAACTGTTCTAACTTTGAAAACAGTCGGCGAAAATCTTGAGTTTGAACATTCAAGGCTATTCAAATTGAAAATAATAAACATATTTATTGTTAATGAACTTTAAAATAGTTATCTTTGTAAATTTACAAATTTTTTTCTAGTGTATAGTAGCATACATATCAAAATATTTACAAAAAAATATAGTGAGATGAGCTGAAGTCTTTCACGTAGGCCAAACAATATAACATACCTGTGGGTCCCGACTTTTTTTGGGTTTTGTAAGCTTAACGTTCTGAGGTGTTTTTCTTATAAATACTCCATTCAAATGGCAGTATGTGTTACATAGAACAAAATAATCTCCCGAAATGTTTTGCTAGAGGGACATAAAGAAAATAATTCTTGAAAATTAGGTAAGAAAGGTAAAACAATTAGGCTCAAAATAATATTGAATTGTACAAAAATATTTACTATACTATTTGGTTTTTGTTTATAAATCTCAGTTACACAGAATTTGATCTTTTATAGCTCAAGTTTAACAACTGTAGTAAAATAAATTGCATAACACTGGTGGAATCCTAGGATATAGAGGTTGTACTTAAACAAAATTAGTGAGAAAAGTTCATGTAGGTTTGTTAATTGACTCAATAAGTCTTTTACGTAAAATTGATTGCTGCAAACTTTACTTAACTTGTAATTTAAAATAAAGCATTTTGGATAAATCTCAATAATAACCAATGTATCTGTTTCTTTGCTCATCTTTTATTTCAAAATAACATTTTAAACCTTTATAACAAAAGCTTAAAATCTAAAAGATTTACTTAAGTTGGTGTAAAAAACTTGTAGAGGTTTAAAGGTCCTTTTTGGTCGGGTTTAGGTACTTTTTCAACGAGCCATTCCAAACTAAGCTAAAATGTGCTACGTTTTAACAAAAAAATATCTCCCAGATTATTCCACCACTGTAACAAGTTAAATGTTAGGTAATTAATTCTTTCTACAAACTAACTTTTGAACAAGATTTAAAAAAGCTATCTTTGTATCGTCCTTTTGAAAAGCGACAAAATCGGTGTTCATGCTAGTGCGTGAAAATGGTCTCTCATCGTGTTGTGTTGCAATCGAGATAAATATACACAAATTCGATACCCATATTGATTTTTACAACGCGTACGAAACTAGACACTTTCATTTGTACAAGCAAGAAGAGCAAGAAAGTGAGAATGGGAACGAGAGTACAAGTGCACTGGTGTAATGATCACCTAGTGTCGTGCATGTAGGCCTACATAGTTAACATATTAACATCAGTGTTCACTGGTTTCACTGTAAGCTACACTTCGCGTGAGGTGCTCGACCCGCGACTGCATTGCATTGTCAACACAGATTAGGTCATCAACATTAATGCCACTATGAAAGTTGAATACACTTTGTAGTGCTTTTGCTTTTAATTTGAATAGTGAGGAGTGAGCACGTTATAAATTTAGATAATTGATAAAGATTGTACATTTATTGTTCGGTCTATCGAGGTAATTGGGCTATTAATTAATGACCCATTCTAAGGAAGAGTCGGCCTTAGTTTGTAACAAGACTACACCTCATAACTCATTACTACCACTCATCACACTCACTAACTTCACCACATATTTGCCTTAAAATACCCTCATGAGAGTGGTCGGCAACTCAAATAGTCATTTAGTAATAACACAGTCGCCTTGTGAGAGCCTAAAAAAAATGTTGTATATAGATTTTCCCGAAGGTTTCACACTAGGAGCTTCAAAAATAGTATATGGTAACATGCCGGGAAGTTCCTAAATATTTACTCGTTCAGCCAGTCACCTGTATAACTGGCTTAATAGTTTTATAATTAACGCTACACCAAACAAAAATCCCTTGTCTAAGATCAAGGGACAAGGAAGGTTTAATCATCTTATTTGGCCAGAAATAAATAAGCCCTCATCTAGTAATGTTTCATGAAATGATGTGCTGTTAAGGCTCAGCTAACAGAAACGTTCTTGTTAACTCCTTAAACTGTTCCATTCAATCCCACTTTCGTGTTTTAAGCACTTTGTAGAAAGCCTCTTTTAAATGCAAATGTTTCAATTCCATGTTGTTTTTGCAAGTGGGTTCCAAGAACACCACTCATGTGTGTGCGTGTCGTCCTCTCATGTTTCCTCGCCTCGGGACCGGTTCTCAGACACTCACCACTATCTGTCTCAGGGAGGCGGAGAGCCCACTCGTGCCATTTATATATCGCAAATATCGACCTTGTACCTTTCAACCATTGATTCAGGGCTTTTAGTACAACCAGGCACACTACATCTGTTGTATATCCTTTATTTTTAGTGGAGATTTATTAAATTTTGTTATAATGTTCCGGCAGAAACTGTTAACTTCCAAAGGTATTTTCACGATTTCCATAAGGTAATTGACTGACTACTTGAATCTGCAACTACCTCAGATGTAAATATAGTCGTTTTATCTAAGTTGTTTTTAAATCTATTCTTGAACTGAATAATAGTTACTAATTGTTATATTACATCGTTATACTAATATCTCATAGATTATCAATATAAGAATGGCGCTGTTTAATCGATTGATTTCTGTTGGCGTACAAATATGGCTCATTCGTGAAATCTGGCGTATAAGTCTGGCTCATTCATGTGCTCTAGAGTAGAGTCCAACTATTTTTTATCAACGTAGTTTCACTTTTTTTCCGTAGTTATTAGTTTTATTTTTTCAAGTTCAAAGCTGCAGAAATGCATTCACAGATTGGAAGATTTTAACAGTACACTCAGTATTCATAGTTAAAACCATAATGAGTGTGATTAACTCATCTTCTACTGTTGATTCAGATACCAGAAGAAAATAACTTTGCCTTACCTGCACACAAGTCTTTGAACATGAAAGAAACCCTTCTTACACAGAAAAAAATGTTCAATGCTCTACCTACTAATTTGAAGACACTGTTGCAGTATAATTTCAAGAGCAGGCTCATTAAATGGCTTTCAACTGAATCAATATGTAGATTAGAAGAATATTTCCAAATTTTCCGAGAAGAAAATCACACTTGATTCAAATCTTATGTTTAATTTATACACCTTATACTTCTACTTATACGTTACTTTTACTTGCACCTTTCTACATTTATTTCTTTATTTTTTACACGCTTTGTACTATATCTGCTACTTTTGTTAACCTATTCAATTTTTGCAAAACTATATTATTTTATTTTTTTACTTATTTGTTTATTATTATTTTTTTTCTCTATTTTTATATTTATTTATTTTGTATTATCTCTAAAATTTTAAAATAAAAGCTTCTTCTTCTAATAATAATAAAACTATTCAGTCCTAAAACTGCTAAAATACATTTCCACCTATTCCTAAAGTGCAATTTGTAAATCCAAGCAAACCCAGTAAATTAAGATAGGATAATATTCTATGGATTTTATTTTCAAATGAAAGTTTTCTATTTTTATGTTTGTTTGCAGATAGGAATCTTGTTGATCGTGTACGCGATACAAGTGACTGTATCAGCACCATCTGTAACTTACGACTCATCACTCGACCACGGGTTCCGAATAAGGTAATACGGAAGTAAAGTAGTATTTTAAATTATTTGAACTCATACTATGTATAGTATAGTTTTCTAGCTTTAATCAAATGTGGCTCATTAGTTCAATTTATCATCTATGTTAGGAAATAACATTATTGCGGTAATCATGAGATACTGCGTAAAGAGACTACAAGTTACATGCAAATTATACATAGTGACTCTGCATCATCACCAGTTCCAGGGCTAAACAACATTTCGCACTTTTACATACCCCCTTTTGTTTGCAAACATAGAGCAATACGTACTGGAGAGAAAGACGGCTTCAGTAAGAGCATTTCACCAGGTGCAAGGTAAAGAATAGGTTGTTCACTGAAATGACTGCTGGTAGCATTTCAAATTAGACAAGCAGGATTATATTTAACATACTTGGTTTAGCGAGAAGAAAGTACTGTATACAATCCCAAGTTTTCCCCTGCGCCAGCCAGCCTAATACAAAATCATGACTAGCAGCTTTGCAGCATTGTCGTTTAGTTTATGGCCTTTATCGTTTTACTACGACTATAAAATTCCTTTCGGTGACAATACCAAATAAAATTCAACAGTGGTTATTTCTAAATATATTTATGCTTATGCTTTCTCTAGATATATACTTGGGAGTTTGTCTAAAGTATATGTGAGACGTGTGGAAAATTCCAAGCTTTATTCTGTTTATGAATGAAGGAGTAGACTCATAACTATTTGTCTCTTGGGTTTGCTGATGCTCGAATTTGTCGTTCCATCCAATCATCGATGATCAAGTAAAGGCTGAATCTAACTGTTAACACAGAATATTCCTTTGTAAAACAACCCATAATGTTTCAAACCCAACAAACCTTTTAGTTGTATGCCTTTGCGGCATTTAAGAAGACAATTTTCTTAATTCTTAGGCTTTCGCAGCCGCTGTCACAACTATAATCTAGTTCTTCCGGTTCACACCGCGACAAAACATCATAATAAAGACACAATGAAAACATCATTATGAAAGACAACCTTTATTTAGGCCTGACTGAAAGTACTCTCTTTGTCCATATTGCAATTTGTTTACAGTTTAAAATTAAATAAAATGAATACAAAAGAGCAATCTAAAATACTACGAGCGTAATATACAGGGTGATTCAGAATTCGTGTCGAATACTTTAGGGTTTTGTTCCTGGAGGCCAGTAAACTCATAAATAATTTTTTTTAATATGCGTAAGTTTTCTGTCTGTCTGTATTGTTGATACCCCAAATTTTTAATTTCAGCTGAAATTGTTTCTGTAAAGCCGCCCTTTGAAACTCGGTAAGTAGGTCCAAATTATCAATGTAAATAAAGTGTACTTTTCAAAATCTAACTTTTGGGTAAAATTCAAAATGGCGAGTTAAACAATTTTACTTTGAGTTTGATTAATTTGATTTTTTATAATTTAACTGGCCGCCATTTTGAAATTTTTAAAGTTACATTTGAAAATTACACCATTTAATAATTTTTCCTTTCAATACTCCACCGAGTTTCAAATTTACCCCCATGAAACCGTTTAATTAAAATCTATACTTTATTAAAACACCCTACAATTGAACACAACCATATATATTACACATAAAAAAAATCCTTATTATTATGAGTTTACTACAGCCTCGGACAACAAAAATTAAGTATTCGACACAATTAAGCCCTATATAAATAATGTTTAGAACATTGTAAGTGGGACTGCAGCGCTCGAGAGACACGTGCACGGTGCTATCGGTGTCAATGTATACAGATTACAAAGCAAGATTGAGTCGACTTAATTGAGCACTTATAGTGACCACGCAGCTAAACCCAGATACGTACAACAATAAAACATCACCATACCTGAACACTGAACAAGGCATGCAATGAACTTTACTGCCTTTAAATCACAGATGAGTACAAGAGAGCTCTTGCTGGCCCGCGGAGCTTTGTTGTATAGCAAGTACTGATTGGCGAACACTTGTCTGGCTGCGTACCCTGGCATTCTTCGCAGTATTGTTCCGGTGAAACTTTATTGTTTTGACGTGAATGAGAATTAATTATAATCATATAATTGTATCGCGATAGTGTACTTTTCTCAAATGTTTCACTCGTTCACATGAAAATCCCTTTCCGGTACCGCAGATTTAGACACTAGAACATATCTCTCCCAACCTACTGCCAGTAGGGAATCTCCTGTACGAGGCTTAGGTTACAAAATAAACATAACAGAAATAACTACAGAAGCTGACGTGATTCTAGTGGAACCTCGTATTTATTCGCAAAGTCCTCGGACAAAATTAGTGTTTTGTAGTAAGAAGTTGTCATGTAACTTCAAAAGCATTCAACACTATTCTACCGACCTTAAAAAATTAACAATTTCTTTGGCATAGGTAGTTGTTTATAACGGTCTACTTGTGAAAACACTATTAAGCCGAGCATCGTGATGCCCGCACTGGCAGTTTCATATAGACTCTTTTATAAGTCTCTTTTGCATATAATTGTAAATGATGAGTGCTCTCACTAGTACGTATTTATATGAGTGGAAAAGCACTTACCATTAGGCTGTGTTGGAGGTCTAGAAGTAAAAAATACACAATACGTCCACTCACTCACTAAACGAAATATTTGTGCAATCTAATAAAACGTTGCTAAGAAACCAATTTTATTCTTAGCTCTTAGGCTTTCGCGGCAGGTGTCACAACTATAATTTAGTTCTTCCGGTTCACACCACGTCCAAACTTCATAATTAGGTTGAGATTTTTCGGCCTCGCTGTACCATCTTCAGACACTGATTGGCTGAAACTGAGCCATGGTATATTATCTCCATTCACGAGTTAATATTTACACAAACATTTAAAACCTGTTATAATGAAGGTATTTTAATGTTATTTATCAATAAAGTTATTTATCAAACCCACTAGTCAAAAGGTAACCATTCACGCCGCAAAGTAATCAGTAAAATACACAAATCAACGCTGATTATATACACAAATCAACGCTGAGGCTGATACCTCAAAAGCTCTGAAAGATAACTATCGCTTGAATGACATACGAATTTTGAAAATAGTGTGAGTTAACAAATTTAAACTACCACCAAGTCAAAACAATCAGTGTGACCTCAATTATCGAATTGAGCTTACTCCCAGAGATGCTCAGCGAGCTTAGGGGCTTTAGAGTCGCCTTTATTTGTCAGCTTTGTCTCATCTTATTCAGTTTTTAGTAGAACATCTTAGTCGCAGTTTTAACATATTGTCTTCCAAACAAGCACCGGTCGCCTCGATATCCTGTGTGGAATGTCAAGGTCGACACATTGTCATCTCAAGTCATTAAGAAGATAAAGAAGAGGCTCTGAGAATAGCGCCGCTCATCGAAAAGCTCGAAAGTAGTCAAACTTTCTAACGGGATGTCAAAGTGAACCTGATTCGTTAGAAATCTCGCCTTATCCTTAATAGTGGACTAGATTTTAAAACACCGAATAAAGGCATTTTTATTGGGTAGTAGGTGCAGAGATTGCAAATTGGTTACTCGTGTATTCGTTAGTAGCCACACGTTGTTGAGCATTAAAAAAGTAGAGACCTTAGAAATTTACAAGTTTCAAAAGAATTGCTATGCTAGAGGTTAATACTACTAACCACAATACATTACGAGATCATGATATGTACGTAACTACACACAAGTGTGTTTGTCATATTAATTTTTGTAATGTTCACATGAACTGTATCCAGAATACATTGTGCTGTTGTTGATATATACACATTGTTGTTAGCCCCTTCAGGCCAGGGCCGGAGCTATGTAGGGTATTGCTTCAGATAGCTGCCCGGTCCCAGAGCTCAACCAGATCCATACAGAGTACACCTACACAACGCTAACAGTGCCTGGTCCGAAGATCATATACGATTCTGAAATCAAGCTTGTCATCCATAACGTCCTACACGTCTATCAAGTCCACTGACCCGAGGCTCGAGTGTTTGAACAAGGTGAAGATCTTGATGATATGCAGATCACGTGACCTCGTGACCGTGATCTTCACTCTTTAGTCTTCACTCCAACATACGGCAGTCATCACTTGTCCCTATGACGTAACGCGGCCGCTTTCTTCCGACCTCTTAGCGGACCCCCCATGGAAATGTCTCATCAGGTCCCTAATGAATTATTGGGACTCACAATCTGTAAAGACCCTGATCGTTTCATTTAGTGACATTAGAGTATGTACCTTGTCTGTTAGTATCTGATAACACAGTTGGGTCTCTGATTTGGATCCTGAATAGTAACTTCATTAGTGATCAATCATCATAAGATTTACTCGAATTGTCACGTGCACTCGTGTTTTGAGTAGCTCAGAGCTGGATTGAAAGCTTTTGAGATCTCGAAGCTTTGAGTACACTATAGGGTCACAAATTTTATGTTTGTATTGATTATACGAGCATCGTACTTTAGTTTTCGACTGCTCTTACAAATTTGATAAAGAATAAAAGAAAAAGCGAATACTAGTAACTATATCTTCTCACTTATCAACGTCCTACTCATTTTGTCATTAGACTCTCTAATCTGATTAAGTGTCATTAGTGTTTGAAACTCATTTGACATTATTGAAAACATTGATAATACCAGAGGTAATGGGTGGTGTAAGAGAGCATAAAGCCTCGAGACTTGAAAAATATGTTAACGAGAAAAGTTATAGGACTTGAAATATATTAAGTTCAAGAGTCCCTGAGACGATAAGTGAAAGTAATGTTCAAATACTTGAAAATAATTTGGTGTAAACATGACATTAAGAAATTAATGTCTATATTTTAAGACAAAACTAATTGCTGCATATGCATCAACTAAATTAATCAACAAATCTTTTCTTTTTCAGAAGAGCCCCAACTGGTGAGAAAGAGACCGGTAGGATCTTTTGGTCAGCTATGGGTGACATCCTAGAGTCCCTTCCATTCCTCCCTATCACGGTGAACGTGCCAGACGCCCTGAGCAGCATGTGGGGCTTCATCACTGGCTTCTTCCCGGGCTCTTCCTCTAGACCCTCCGGCAACAAGAAACCCAAGCGAAACTCCACCAGCCTCCGTGTCTCTGGCGAGGATGTCATTGACTACTTTCTGTTCTGATCTAGTAGCTT
Organism: Matsumurasca onukii; assembly: GCA_018831715.1. NCBI lineage: Eukaryota > Metazoa > Arthropoda > Insecta > Hemiptera > Cicadellidae > Matsumurasca > Matsumurasca onukii. Next base: position 10,922,401 of record CM032061.1, on the reverse strand, counting down.
CCCTTCCTTGTGAACAAGCCAGCCAACCTAAGCAACATGGACTGCTTCGTCACTAGAGTCTCTAGCCCATCTTCAAGACTCTCTAGCAACAATAAATGCAAGTGAAACTCCACAATCCTCCATATATCGGTGGGAACATCATGGATTATCTTTTGTATTTAGAAGTTTCCCTTTCCTATAAATTAGCCAAACATCCTAAGCAGCAAGGGAAGCTTCGTCATTGGAATATTTTTGGTACTTCTTCAAAACCCTCCGGCAAAAAGAAACCCAAGCGATACTCCACCAACCTCCGTGATTTTCGCGAGGACGTCGTTCCTTCTGTTCCGATATAATACCTTCCCTTCCTTGTGAACAAGCCAACTATCCTATAAGCCGCAAGTAAAGCTGCGTCAGGGGTTTATTCGCTAGCGTTTTCTCTAGGCCTTTCCAGCAATAAGAAATTCAAGCGAAACTTTCCCAGGCTCAAAATACCATGGCAAGTCCTTACAAATTCCATCTCCTCTTTACTGAAACAGTACCAGACACTCTAACAAGCACGTGGGGCTTCATCACTAACTTCATACCTCGAACCTCATCTAAACTACCTGGCAACAGCAAACCTAAAAATAACTTCCCAAGTCTCAGAGTCTCTGGCGAGGTTGGCATGAATTCCACGTAAAGTACCAGACACCCTGATCTGCACGTGGGAGGAGATTTATCACTGGCATGAGGGATAGGCGAGCTCGAGCTGCTATCTGATCGAGTGGTTGCCGAACTGTACCCAGCTGTGGGCTATGACCGTTCCATATGCAATCGTCTATCTATATAACTAGGCTACATGTTCTTTTCTTTCAATGCCCATCTTTAGTTCTAAACTATTGTGGACCTTCTTGTGAAAATTTTAAATGTTAAGTTTTGGATTGATATTGCAAGGCGAATAATACAGCAAACAGTACTTAGAACTCACTGATGAAATTTATAAAATCGCCCTACTTTGAGTAAAATGTATAATCTCTATTGTGAAGTGGAATTATCTATTGAAATACTACACTAATTATTATTTGATACAAGTTAACTAGCATATTCAAACTTGCATTAGAGTGTAAACTTTCTCTAAGCAGTTTCTAAGGTCTAAAGAGAGTCTCTTGGTGTTAATTAGTTTTAGTATCAAAACAAATTTGAAGTTCCCAATAATTTGGTTCTAAAATAGTATTTATAGTTTTTTTGTTAGCGTGTGTGTTACATTAAATTTAAAATTAGTACGTTTCTGTTTAAAATTTAAGTTTTTATTTACCTTATTTCAAAGCACTTTACACCATTCTACTACTTAAAGGTAAACACCAAAGAGTAAGACCTAATCAATGGTCTACAGTGCAACATATTATTACCTGTTCTAGTTTGACTTTGGTCTAGCCTCTAGGTACATTTATTATTCCAAAAATTGTTTAAAACGAATAATATAGTTTGGCCGAGCAAGTGGTATCTTGTTGGGCCAAAATACACAAAACCTTAGTTTTAGGATATTATTGTTAACATTTGTAATATTTTTATTTATTTATTAAAATATTATTTATTGTTAAATTTTAGTGCTTTTCAATAAAACAAATTTTAGAAGTGAAGTAATTTATTTCCTGAACTGAACGGTAGTAGAATTATTCAAACGCATTATGAAATTATTCAAATTTTTAAAGTTATTTAGCCAAATAAAACAACAAGAAGATCTTCAAAACATTTGCACTCTTATGGACTTAAAAAATAAAAAATTGGCGGTCGTCTAAAGGCAAAGAACAGTTTTGGGGACCAGTCTATTATTCCCGTTGGTTGGTATATTAGCAGTGGAAAAGAATAATCCAAAGAACGTACCAAATAATTATGAACAAACAATTTGTACAATTTAAGCTTTTTACTTTTTAATTACTAATATTTTTTTACTGTATAAATTAAAATATATAATAAAATAAATAACATAAATACATTTTTTATTTGTTGAATTGCTACGATACATGTGTGTAGAACCCCACCTTTGGCAACATCATGATTTGTACCTTGCGATGATCGTTTTGCCCTCAAAATGGTGTGTTTATAGTATTTTTGAAACTTTAAACTTATTAACATGTAAATTCGGATTCAACTTTAACAGTGCATTGAATATCGGTGCAGGAAATAAAGGAACAACTAACGTGGTAAGACACAAACTATAACCTCAGACGACTTTGAAAACTCCTTCACATCGTATTCTCTCTTTACAGCCATAAGTCCAAACTCTGTTGCCTCTCTTTTAAGAAGGAGTCTCATTCTGGCAATAATTTTACTAACCGTTTAAATATTCCCATGTTGTAAAAATATGTTAACAACTAAAGAGTTATGTCAATATTATTTTGATAATTTAAAGTGGTCAAATCTGTAAATAAAGATATGTGTGTCGTTGTACGTTATAGTACAAACCAAAGATTATGTTATGGTAGGTAGATTGCGCATAGATGCCACATGGCTGAGACAAGAAAATCAACATAGTTCGGCAGCTCAAGCACAGGTAGGGGAATTATTTTAAGAGTCTCAAGTAGAGCCTCTGACGTACGCGCAAGTTTGTTCGTTCTCGAAAATTGCACGATATGGTCACATTTAAGTCATTGGACAAACTCGAGCATGTGGAGCCGAGGAGGAGAAAGACGACAAGATATGGCAGCGCTATCTGTGCTCGGGCTGCCGCAACTATGTTGATTTTCCTGCCTCACCCATGTGGCATCTATGCCTAATCTACCAACCATACATAATATATGGTACAAACACATTTCGTTAAGTTATCACATTAATATTCATAAATGACCTCGCTACTCGTCAGGTGAAGTAAGGGAGCATGGACCTGCTAATTTATTTCACGCACTGTACTTTGTATAATATGCGTACGTATTTTATTTGTATTAACTACAACATATTCAATCAAACGTTGGCGGTAGTTTGGGTTTTCTCGTCAAAATATCTAAAAACAAATATATCTTCTTAAAATATGGATCCCTAAAAGTCTGCGTTCCTAATTTACATTTATTAAATTTTATTTCAAGTTCGAAACCAGTTTTTAAAATTATTATATTTACGTGTTACGATCGCCTGAATTAAGTAGTGTCGTCTGACACTACATGCATACGTGTCGTGTGTATAGTGAAGGTAGTATTTGAAGGAGTAAGCCATGTATATCTGTACCATGTGTTTGTGAAGGTTTAGGTTTCTATCTCCGTACTTCACCGGTTTTCTGAAGATATGGTTTCATAGAAATGCTGTAAACTCTTTTTACTGTCGTTGTGTGTCCTTTTGTTTTAACGCAATGATATAGAATTAGCCACTAGTCCATTAGTCTCTAGGAATAAACTCCATGTGGTTACATTTAAAACAAAAGCACATTGACTCTAAATGAATGTTCTGCCTAGTATGGACGGACAAAATTTGGTTTTATGTGTAGTTTTGTCGGTATTAATTGACTTACCATGCTGATGGCTTAAATGTATCATTTTTCCAAAGGAATTAGATAACAGTTCACTTAAATTAGCTGTTATTTTATAATACACTAGCCTGGGTTTCCTACGATACCAAAAGTAAACAAATCAAACTATAACAGCTGTTGTTTTTTATCGAATTTCCTTTGGAAAAATGACATTTTCATGCCGACAGCATGGTAAGACCCAGGCCCGGGACCATGAAATGAGCACCGATCCTGACCCCCAGAACACGTTTTGACGATTTGTTCAACACTTAATATACATATGTACATATTCTCGTATGTGTATCATCTCTACACATTTTTTGTCCGACTTTCACCAAATTTGGTACAAATGTTCCTTTTTATAAATATCTCAGTCAAGTTCGTTAACCAGCAAATTTGGATTACCGGAACCTCTTTTTTGAGAGGAGGGGGGCTTTTCACCAAAAAAGGTTTTAACTATCTAAAACCTGTAAGTTTCATTCGATTTCCATGAAATTTGAAGTAAATATGTATTTTATTGTTACACAACAATACACTAAAATTATACAAGTCCATAAAGTCGTCAAAAAAGTGATTTTTCGCTAAAACAGCGGAATGAGTAGTCCTATTTCAATGATATTTGAAATGTGGTATTGCTTTAAGATATGTAATACAACTTGGAGTAAAAGAACAATTAAGTATGAGACCGGAGGCCGAAGCGATCAGTGAGCGTAGCGAAAAGTCTCATAGTGCCTGTGATAATGGACTACATAAGTCTGAGGCCGAAGTCCTTATGACGCCCGTGGTCACACAGGAGGCCAAACCGATCCACTTTTTGAAAAATGAACTACAGGCAAACCTAGATAATATGTTTATCTTTCATTTAAGAGTTGTTTCGTCCAATAGCATTAATATTAAAGTCTCCATCTTATTTCCCGCAAACTTCTGCAACGACGCTCCCCGAACCCTTGAAGTTCATGAACTCCGCCCATGTCAGTGCAGTGTCACTGCTTGGTGCTGGCTGCTGGGTGATGACCGCGGGTGCACCGCGGCTGACGGCCTCTCAGTCTCCGCGTCATTTACCGATTTCGGCGTTAAGTTCGTCGGAGCGTGGCGCAGGCGCGGAGTGTCATCACCATTAGTTCAAGCAGAGTCAAGGTCGAGGGTGCAAACTCCAGGAGTTCATCATCACAAGAGCGTCATATTCTGCAAGCTGGGAGTTGTAGGTGCGTGAATTTATTACAGAAAGGTGTTGGGGAGTGGGGTTTGGGCGGCAGTTTCCTTTATAGGGGAGAAATTACCTCGGCCTATGCCTTTCTAAAACTACCTGATTCAACTATTGTCAACCAGAGATCAAAGTATTTTTAACCATTGTTTTTGTAAAACTATAAATAAATTCTTAAATTGAAGTCCAAAATTGATCTCCACCATGTAAGTATAGAGGTGAGGTTTAGAACAATTGAAAATGGTACAATTCTTTTTGGCTGTTCAAGGAAATAAAAATAAAAACACTAAAAGCTGTTTGCATCGTTCAAAGTAAACACGAGTTGTGTTAGCCAGTGGTAGTGTACGAGGTGAACTTTTAAACTTGGTGCTAGTTTTCCATCGCGTGTATTCGTTAAAGGTTAAGTTGTTTAAAACCCGTTCTAAGTAACCCTATAACACAAACCAGGCCAACACGCAGCTAAGCGCTAAAGCACCGCTGAAATGAATCCAATACTTTACAATTTATTATACTCAATGCGCTCACAGAATGAAACGTAATCACATTTTAAATTTCAATAAAATCGGATCACTCATTCCGCTGTTAAAGCGAAAATCACTTTTCGCGGATACTTTAAAACGATTTGACGGATATTTATAAATTTTAGTATGTTGATGAATAAATACAAATACATATTTATTTCAAATTAAATTAAAGTGATCGAATTTACTGTTACTAAACACCCTTTTTGGTAAAATTCCTCCCCAAAAGTATTTTGATAGCTCGGTTTTGCTGGCTAACAAACTGAAAAGTTTACAATTTTAAAGAAATAAATTTAAGACTTTAGGCATACAGTTAGTTTGAGATTTATATGAAATGAACTAAATTAATAATACTAACTTTATATTAACAATATTTGTTTTATGTTTTATGCAGCGTTCAGGTATTATAAATTTCATACTTTGTTGTACAAAAACAATTTAAACTCACCAAAGAAACATCGAAGTAGATACTCTATCCTTGGTAGACGGGATACATCATGATTTTGATTGGTTATGTTTCGAAGTACAGTATGCCTTGTTTTAGTCTCAGCCAAGGTCACAGAGACACTCACAGCTGAGCGAGGTGCAGCAGTCTTGTACTTTGAATGACAATGTAACCACAACACCAAATGTCAACCGTCACTTTGTATCCTAGGAAATCTAACAAGTAACTAATATGTGCACATCATCCACCAGTATTAAGGGTGGCTGTCTTACTACTGGCCAAAGGGATGTCACGTTAGATTTCGCCATGTGTGAACGGCATAACGGGTTGAATGAGAAACTTCAAATTCGGTACATAACAAACTTTGGTATTCTAATTCAAAATCACTATTTATTTTTCATTCTCCGTCATGGCTATTGGCTAACTTAAATCCACGGTATAAAGTGACCATTTAACGCAAACTGGTCTAAAACGTGTAATTTCTTGATAGAAATCATTAGGATTAAAATCACGAACAGATTTCTTGGTAAGTGAACACAAACTGCACGTAAAAGTAACAGTAAAATTGTAATAACTTTTATAAATAAGATAAAACCCTTTCTACCTAAATAGAACTGCCGTTATAATAAAAAGTACGTTCAGATTCCATGACCAGTCCAGACCAATCTCCACAACCTCAGGCATTTATTGAATTTCATCTATTTGTATAAAAAGAACTAAATAGTTCGGTACTGTAAGAATAGAACAGAGCTGAGATAAAGAGAGCAAGACAAGTGATGAATTGAGTGAAGAAGCTGCAATTATAAGCGAGCAGAGCTGTGATTGGTCGAGAGGTCGGATACTGGCCGCTGATTGGTTCTGTGGCGCTGGACCCAGTGTCATTCTGCCACCACACTTCTCCTGTGCAGCATCATGGATTTCCTCTCCTTCTTACTGGTAAGATTTGTAAACCATGAACCATTTTGATAACTATTGTTCTTATCATTTCTTTTCGTGTATCATTTCAAACGGATTCGATTTTCAATTAATATTTTACAATTAGTGCAATAAAGAACTTAATCCAATTTTGTTTGTACATTTTGTAAACCTTTGAAAATTAAGATATTTTTGTTTGAATCCTATTCACTTTATACTGTGCAATATTATTAAAGCGTAAAGTTATTATATTAATTTATGGGAGGTTAAGATTGTGTGATTTCTTCAAAGGTTTAAAAGATTCAATATTGATCAAATGTGCACAATACTCTGAAGTTCATAGTAAAATATTTAGACCTTATATATAAAACCATTCAAGTCTTATAAAAGGACCGGCTCTAAAAACACCACACACAAGTGGCACATGCAATTCGGTTTTCACGTTAGGTTGAGATTCTATAATTTAGCTGAATTTGAAGGTTTGTCCAGATGGATTAGTCTTAGTAATTAATACATAGTTTTAGTAATTAGTACTGTACTAAAATTTAAATTGAAATACTTTAAAATATTTTAAGGTGGTCTACTCACAAATGGACTCAAATTGGGTATTTGACTAAACAAATGCCCAGAATTGTTTGAAATAGGTTCAAGAATAATTCTTTTTGATTTGACAAAAGTTAAATCTAGGTACACTAATTTAAAGTGAGTGGGTCTTACAAACTACCTTACAACTATTGTACTTCGTTAAGAGACTTTACATGTTTGAGTCAAATAGAATGAACGTATTTACTCTAATACGTCTGACACTCAAAAAAGTCTATAATTCTCGATAAGGGCTCAAAGGCAAGTGTGTTTCTTAAAACTGTTATTGTTGATGATTCTGTTTTTCGTTTTATCATAAATAATATTTAAACTACTAGGAGGGTAAAACTATCATACAGTAAACGTGGTTAATAAAATGTAAATTACAAAAGTTCAAAATTATGGAAAAATAGTCTTACGCAACGTACTTAGATAATCAAGTTCCTGAAGAACAACCTCGACATATGCTCAGACAAAATCACATGTTTCATCAACAAATTTAAAATTGTTACACCATTCAGTTCCGCCCTCTTGCGGACGCCAAATTTGCCGTAGAGTCCAAACAGCCTCCAAACTCAAGATCCTTGGAAGAATTCAGTACCCCAACCTTTGAATAATGATCATGTGTCATAAAATCTTTGTGCCGAGTGATGTCAGCGATGTTTGAAGCAACGCCCGTGACATTGATGTCATGAGCTCATGTGGGTACGCTGCCCCGGGCTGCATGGTCGCCCGTCTCACTCCTTGTTCCGGTAGTTTAACTTTATACACTACCTACGCAATGAGTTGATACCTAACATTCGATTGTAATAAATATTTGTATGCAATGTTATGTAGATCATCAACAAGAACGAACAAAACGGTCCAATGACGTAATAGTTTACGTAAAGATCTATGGTGTTGCTTTGCGAACAGCTGTTTTCAAAACACTTACAGCACTTATAGCAGCATTTTGCCTATGATACCGCATCATTACACGTTAATTTTAAATTAATGACATGGTTTGTTGCAAAGCTTTAAAACTCGTGCTGGCACTGGGTCCTATTGTTCCAACTTTTGAGAATAGCCAGAATCTTTAGCTGAAGGTTCTAAGAGTAATAAATACTGTGCACAGCTCACCGAAAGCCTCTATAAACACGACATTTAAATATTATATGGGTTCGTCTTCAAATATTTTAACATACATACATTAAATAAAGAATTGTAAAGTGGCGAATGCCGTGGAAATAAATAAAAATCACAACTTTAAACCGCATGATAATAGGGACATTTAATGTCACCAAAAACAATAAATACACACCCACAAAAAATAGAGTGCCGATTTAAAACTAGAGTGAAATACTGACTCTGTTTGTTTTTTACCTAAAACAACACTGATTTTGCTTGTTCTGAAACTTGGAAAAGTCAAAGTCCTTGACAGTTTTAGTGACTCACGTGACGTGTAAAGAGGTGGGCGCTGGTGAGTGATTTGACCATTGTCCACACCTGGCCTCTCCACAGAACATCTTGGACATGACACTCCCTACACATTGCAATGTGGGAGTTGCGTGCGGGGTTTTATAGGATAACCACGAGATTCGTCAACACTCGTGGGTAAAACAACAACATTCAACTATTCCAAATATGGAAACATTTCTGATTTATAGCCTTAAAACTTACAATATAGTCTGATTCACGGCCACAACTCAGTTTTGGGGACCGAATTAAGGGAGGAGTATGAATAAATAAATAAATTTCTTTATTTCGCAAAAGCATATACATGTTCATTGAACATGATGAAAGAAGAATGATGATTTATCCGGCTCATCTAAGCATAGGTGTTATTATATAAAAATTATCAAGGAATGTTTGCTAAAATTGAACTATTTTAATTTTACTCTCCGCATATCTTCTGAGCTCTTTTTTAGACAGTCTAGGCTGGATGTTTTCCACATGCCGGGGTTTGAAGTGTCATCCCTAACCCCCAATAACCCTATTGTCATTCGAAACTAAGCAAGGACAGCTGTTTGTATTATCTATAAAGATTCGTTGATTGTACAGCCTGTTGACATCGAGGAAAACTGTAAAGAGGGAATGTTGATGGGCTTAGTTATTCGTCTTACATAATTATAGCTGTAGATAGACCTCCAAAGCAAGAAAAGTGAAGATTTTAAAGTGAAAACGGAAAATTTCAGACCGTCATAGATAGTCTGAAAGGTTGCTTGGAATTCCCTTTAGTTGTAAAACCATGATTGCCGTTACTGGAGACTTCAAAATTTACTAAGCTGCGCCATCAACGAGGAAAACTACAATAGTTTGAACTACAGAATTGGATGTGTACTTGTGGTCTTCGTCCTCAGAATTTAATGGGTCTTAAAGTCTTATTGACAATATATTTACAAATATTGACTTGTACGTCGAAGACCCTACACGATTTAATATTATATCAGACTCCAATCAGGACTCGAAAAAACGCTTTTAATATAATGTTTCTAGAATGTATCATTATAATAATGAGACAGGGTAGTACCAGGATTTCTAGACTTCGGATGGCCTGCTTCAACGAATTTTGGCACACGTTTGTTTGTTTAAACAAATTGTATACAAACTTCGTGCAAGTTATAGGCAACTGTCTTAAATGTGCCGTCATTTACATGTTAACTAACGGCTAATAAACTAAAATAATAGCTACGAAATTTATTGCCATTAACACATTATAATTATAAGAACCGTTAATAAACAGCATTGTTTTGTTTTACTGCTGTCTTTTGACAATCACGAGCGAAGAATTTAAAATAAATATAGTCCATGAAGTCCATTGTGAGTAGACGAGTTCACATTTTTGGTCACGTTCCGGTTCTCTGGACTCTTTCAGCTTCACTATTCTGAGAATTCTGAGATGTACCATTAGGTTAAAAGAAAACACGAGAGCAACTAATGTGAAGTATAAAAAACCAAAACAATACTTTAATAGATTGGCAAAACTGGTTCACAGGTCCTTCACCTGGCGTGACTCCTCCCTCCGAACTTTTCCCGCCAAATCTGAGGTCCTCCGGCCTCACCGAGGCAGAGCAACAATTATCCTGTCTCACCTCACCTCACCTACTATACGATACAGATCACCATAGAACCTGTTAAAGCTAATTTGCTAAGCTCAATTTCAGGTTGAAAGCCATACTTTGTTGTATTTAAATTAAGTTCTTCGTGTTTAAATTATTTGTATGGTATAGAACAATAACTATGGCTTAAGTTCAGTGTATAGTGTAGTGGTCAGTATAATCACCCGGCAAGTGAGAGACCCGGGTTCAAGTCTCGGTTCGGTCCACACATTTTTGTCTTCAAATTTCGTTAGTTATATGCTTAAGTTCGATATTCTTTTGAAACGGGTTTGTGCCATATTTGTGCTGAAATATGCTTTTTAGTGTTTAAACAAAATAGCGTTCATAAGTGGCTGCAAGTTATTTAGATTTAATATGAGCAATCCTAAAAACACAACATTAATTTAAGAGCACTCTCCCACTTTTACAAGACTTTACATATTTTAGTTTGAAGATGCATCTGAAATGTCCACAGTTGAGCTCTAAAAAGCTATGTTGAAACTACTTCTATGTGTTACAACACTTTCCGCTCTACTGTTATCGAGATCCGCGTTGACACAAACTCTCAAAACTAGAAGCCTAGTCTGCACATACAAACACGCAATACTTAAAAGTATGACCTTTGGAATGTTTGCATTCGATTCAAGCGTATCTATGCTTGCTGCCCCTGGTGGTCTCTTGAGACAACATAAGGACAAAGGATGATTCGGAATGTATGATCTTCGAGAGGTTTAGACTGCTTCTCGAGATTACCTACACTCAGCACTATACTGGTGCTGAGAGTAGATAATCTAGAGAGGCTAGAGGCGATGACAAGAGTGTTATCGCGTGTTCTCACCAATCGCGAGATTTGCATCAAATAACTGAGGATCTGATTTAAAGCCGGCTGTCACGCACGCTGAGCAAGTACGGGACAGCATCACTCGGCTTCTAGCTTTGAGCAGTCGAGACTGTGGCAGCTGCACCAGTCTAGATAAAGGGCGTTTGGTTACAACTCCGGTTATTTCCACTTTAAAACTATAGCAAAAGCCTCTCCTTGGTCTCCAATTTTGAAAAATAATCTTCCGGAAATATTTAGGGTCGTTTTTCGTATCTCACTAAGATGATACATACAAATTCTATAAATTCCAATGGCCTATCAAAGGTTGATGAAAACTTTGTAATTGACACTTGAACCAAATTAAATCTGGCATTTGATACTTTTATTTTGATTTGACCTCTTCTAGAGGGTATTCTAGAGGTGAATATGGGATGAAGGGTCTAAGAGTCTATATATTTTGGTTATCATTAATCTAGTGCCAAAATTAAAATCGCATCAACAAATCATTCAAAATATCTAATGATAATCAAGAAGTTTTATATGGGTACTACTTCTTGAAAAAGTAAGATATGAGGGTTCGTACGACAAAATGTGTGCGTGAGTGGGAAGATTCAAAACAAGGTCAGAAGAGGGCATGGGTAGTTTTTGCTAGTTTGTCTAGAAGTTTTGGTTTTCATTCGAGGACGTCATAGCTCAAGTCTGAAGTCAGGAAGAGTATAAAGTAAGAAACCCTCACATTGACAGCACGTAGGAGGATGACACTGCTGATGATATAGCGGTAGCTTGACCTCTGCCCTCCAGGCCGGCCACAGTCAACAATGCGCCTTTGTCCACATTCTTCCATCTCTAATTATCACACCACCTCATGTTCTCTTTATCCTCACTTATTTATCTTCTCTATTTGTCCTGTGTTCCGAGCCGCTGCTTTATGCATCGCTGCCCGCAGTAACAAATTAGCATCAAACGAGACGCCGTCTAACGCTTTTTTTCTTTGATTCGTTCCGAGAGGTTCAGTTGCCATTGTTAGACTCGCGTACCTCCGATGCCTGGACTGCAGAAGCCAACAATGGCAATTTATCGCTCAACAGATGCACAGCTGAAGAAGTAAATACTACGTTGAAAAATAAATACGGACAAGGGGTTAGAATTTACCCTACTTAAGTGAATTGTTATTAGAAATTTTAAGCTATTTTATTTGCAGTTGACCAGATTAAAATAGTTACTTCCACGAGAGATGCAAAGATCATTTTTCTCATGGCGTATCACTCACTGCAATCATACTTGACACCCGCAGTATTGTGTTTTAATTAGATCTGCCAACAGAAGTGAAGACCAGAAGTAATCGACACCGCTCAACAAGTTAAAGAAGTCGGTTTTATTTGAAGACGACAGGTGGAAGACGACGCTCAAGGTGGATGTAGTTAGGGCAGGATTCTTTCTGGATCGACTGTCAAGTAAATAAAGTTCAGCCACTTCTGACATTTAGAGGCCTGGTGGCCCCACCCTCGCCGGTCCACACCCGCCGCGACCTTGAAACCTCCTTGGAGATCGCATGACTTCTTGAGAGTCGTTGGACCGATCTAAACCAGTTTTGTCAGCAATTGACAGTCTCATCGGAGAGTTATGTTATTATTAATAATATACGGTGCCAGGTGAAATTTATTAAGAACCAGTTCGATAATGTTTAAAAGGTTTGCTAATGGGAAATCTGTTTCATTCCTTACCGGGTGTACCAAAGGTATGGTGAACCCCTTTATATAACCTCTTAAAGAAGCAAACAAGTCTACCAAATTTTACAAACCTAAATACTTTGCTGAATGGTTGGGGCTGTCTACTGGCCAAGTGAATCTGCCTAGGAGCCATCTGAAGTCAGTAGAGAATCTTCAACAAGAACACAAGTCGAGTTACATTTCAAAATAAAGGTAATAATCAGCAAAAACAATTATAACAGTATTCGAAGTGAAAATTTAAATTTTGCATTTTGAACGAGCTTTTAGAAGAGTTCAGACTAAGAACGCATACCAAACGTGAGTGATGGTTTCAGGTTTGTGTAGCCGTGACGGCATGCCGAGGAGCTCCTCACTACCCTCTGTACAGGGTGTTCATCGCTCAGCCCTATCTCCAGTACGATCTGCGCGTACCTCAGCCCTCGCCCCTGGTCCACAACTCCATCTCCTTCAAGGTAGATCCAGACGCACACCCTGACGACGCTCTGGAAGTTGCTCAGTTCCATTCTCAGGTACCGTACACACAAAGCTGACATTTGCGCTCTGAATGTTTGTTCGGATTCTATTTTAAAGAAGTATGGTATACCTACTTCAGTGCAGCAAAAATTAAAAATACCTCTACCTAAGTATTAGATTTGGAGCTTTTTTTATTTTGTTACTAATTTCAATGCGGATGCGGTACCCCCAAACTTTTGAAGTGTTCTAAGAAAAGTGATTGAACGACACATTTTTAAATGTGTGAAATAAAAGTACTAATTAGAAATATACCTCTGTTTCATATACTAGGATGCATCACTATACATATTACTATGCGATTTGGTAGAATTGTCAGAAAAGGGAACCAGTAACGAAATAAAACAAAGGTTTAAAAGTAACTTTTCTTACCATTTGTAGTATTTTGCTGCCGTGTTTGGTTATCGTTCTGTCAAGCTAATAGTATAGAGGGCTACTAAGGTGATTTTTTTTCAGGATGTGGCTGGCCGAGTGGTTTTTGGGTTCAACACCCCAGATCAGTCCCGCATGGAGGCTCGAGCCCTGGACGGCTCAGTTCGAGGTTCTTACAGCTACCAGGACCCTACCGGCAAAATTGTCAAGGTAGATTCACCAATTACGCCTAAAACTGGAAACATAATTATTAAGAGTGCGCAGTAATTGCTGTGATCTTGAATTTCGACCCATAAGAGCAATATAAAACATTAATTTTCTCGGAAAACCTCACGCTTAAAGTTTGCATCGTTTTTTTTTTAAATACACTTGGTTTTAAAGTGTATTACATGTTTAAGTGATCCACTGAGCCGAATTTCAATTTTCCCACAAACGAAGTCACTCCGATATATTGTCATCTTCCTGATAAAACTCATTTCAAACAGATTTGATGACAATTGTAGACGTTAGGTGTTTCAAGATTCACAAAAATTCTTGTTTTTGCATTGTTCTAATGGAAAAACAAAATGGCCACCAGGTACTGTGCACTCTTAAATATTCGTTGAGTTCCTATCACGTAATGCGCACCAGATGGAGTGTATTTGCTAGTTTTACAACAGCTGGAGACAACACATAGGAGTTCATCACCAAGGTCAACTTCCACATCTACAAGGTGGTCTCATAATAATAAAGATGATTGGGTTAAGTGGCCATAAGCACGTTAGGATGTGCAGTAATGCCATTTGAGTGATTTTGAAGTTGATTTTAATAGTTATTATAAAAGCTCTGCCCATACTGGTGGACTGTAGTGCTCTTTAATAAAATATATTTATGACTCATAAATATGAATATACTGTAGTGGTCGTCAGTCAAAAGTTGTCCACAGTTTCCTCTGTCTTTAAAACAAAAACCTCGATCTATAATTGAACGTGAAATTATCTTACAGTTATTATTAGAATTTGGAAGTCACCAAGCATTTATATAAACTCATGTGTTAGCTACTACTATACCATAAACTGTTACTATACCACAATTAGCCACACTCATATTCCAAGGTTGAGTGGTAGAGAGGACTTTGTAGTCATAACTTCGCCTCGTTAAACAAGACAATCTTCACTTTTCTTTTATCTTTACCATACCACTAGCTCAGCCCTATAAAACAGAAGTTTGTCTGCTTGTTAACAGATGCACTACTGGGATGATGGAAGGGGATTCCACACAGTAGGCAACAACTTGCCAGCCTCCTACTACTCAAGCCCTGGTTACACTCCTGAGGTACAAGCCGCTAGAGAGCAGCACTTCCAGCTGTACAGACAAGCCTTGGCTGCCGCCCTCGCCGCTGGAGCTGGACAGAAGTGCGGTTCATGATGTGTTTAGTAAAGTAACTAGTTTATATTCCGATAACACATACCCTTCTGACAAAATCCAACGCTTACTGTCTTACTCCCCTACCCGCCACTTCCCAATCTGCCTACTCACTTAGTGCACCGACTTCTCCTGTTTCTGACATCCTTCCTACCTACTAACCTCATTTACCTATCCTATTCCCACCATCAGCCTGTCCCATTTACAATCTCGGCAAATACCTACATCTTAATTCTACATTCGTCAGATTCGACTACAAACCGCTTTGTAAAAAATCTCAAACAGCCCATTTGAAGCCACCACTGGTATGTGACTGTTTGATTATTTAGTATGGTATAGACTAGGACACTGTAGGTAAAGCGCCCAAACAATGCAACTCCCAAATAGTTCCTATTGGCATCTAAAGAATCACTTTCCGGGAAAGTAATCGCAAAAGTAGCCAATTCAACGTACCAACTTCTGGACAACTCTGTAGGCTCTGTAGAAGTACAACTCGAGTCCTTACAGGCTGCGTAACTAAATGGCTGGCAATAAAATATATCTTTAAGTTTCCAATACCTTATCCACTTTTATTTATTACACCTGAACGCCTAAGCTCGACCCCTTCCGCGAAAAGTAATGTAAATGTGCCGGAATTGATCCAGTGAAAGCTATTCGCCACTTAAAATGCTTCTCAATT
Organism: Matsumurasca onukii; assembly: GCA_018831715.1. Classification (NCBI taxonomy): domain Eukaryota; kingdom Metazoa; phylum Arthropoda; class Insecta; order Hemiptera; family Cicadellidae; genus Matsumurasca; species Matsumurasca onukii. The sequence continues at coordinate 10,906,685 of CM032061.1, read as the reverse complement.
CTGCAAACTCAAATCTATAATTTTGTTTCACAGTCTACTGCTGAACTAATAACTCAAAATTTACATTCTAGCTCTCAAGAATATGAACAGCAGTCTGACCACTCTACAGTGAACACTGACTCCGTCGCCCAGCCACAGCCCCAGCCAGCTGACGACTCTGACAACATGCCAGAGAGTGAGCCAGTAGACACATCAGTAGGAGAAGTGGCTGATCAGCTGGCAACAGACTCCAAGAATGATGCCCCGTCAGCTGACTACGACAGTGACAGTGATGCTGTTGCCATAGAGAGTGCTGACTTTGTTTCGTACAAGTCAGGAGCACCAGTTGCTGAAGAAGTCACCATTCGCCGCAAAGAACCTGAGGCTGAAAGGAAACAAGTCGCTCGTTTGGATTTCCCTGTATTGGTATGAAAGGATTATATATGTTTGGCTTGTTGATAAATTTGATGATCATTCAAAATCTTATTGTGAAGCTTTAAAACACGATCTTTGCGTGATTGAGAGACAAGCCCTTCCATAATTTTTGTTGTGCTTTAAAATCAGATTTTTTTTAAATAGATGTAAAAAATCTAAGTTAAACTAAAGAAAGTTTTATGCGAAGCACAGGAACTTAGTTGGAATGCAGCACAGACATTGATCAAGACCTAGGGGAAGCAGGAAAGTTAGTCTCTCCCCTTCCTCCAATAGTTAAAAATATGGTATTTCCACAAGCAGCAGTCTCTTCTCTATCTCAGTTTGTATCATCCATCTCTATTTCTCCCCAGGTCCCGGACCTGTCCACCCTGGCAGTAGCACGCACCGGTGCTGACGGATTCCAGTACCTCGTGCCTGTGGACAGCCCTGCTCAAGGTCACTCTGAGAGCCTGCACGCTACCCTGTACGGAGCTATCCCAGTGTCAGCTGTGCACGACGCTCAGGTGTCTCCGGCCCAGAGAGACAACATTGCCGACCATCAAGTCAAGCCCGTGCTGCTGCGTACCGCTGGTGCCAGATATGGTGCAAGAAGACTGTAAACCTCGAGTTCTTATGGGGTTTATTATGTAGGAAAACAATAACGAATCAAAGACAATATGATGTAGTATCTGAAAACTCGAATTATTTCAGTAACTATTTATTAATAATAGTTGTTGTCTCCATATTAAAAAGCACTCAGCTTGTAGAACTGAAATATATTGTAGAGCGACCAATCAATTAAAAGTAGTATTTTAAATAATTACTGCGGTCGGAAATATTTTGGAACAAAATTGCATTTTTACAAACACGAATAAAATAGATAAAAATTTTCTATACAACGGAAAACTTTCTGTTATTTGAAAGTTTTGCATCTTTCAATGCTGTATCAAGAGGTTTGAAAAGGCTGAATTGTAAACAATGGTTTATTTTATATGTTAGGGAGGATTTAAACAATCAGAAAATATATTCTGTATAGTATTATTTTGTATACAGGCATATAGTATATTATGCGTTATATAAATATCAATAGTTACAACATATTTAAAAGGATTGGGGTTAAGGGAATAACATTGACGAAGAAAAACCATCACGATGTTTTTCCAAGGAGAAATGCATTATTATGGTTTTGATCACTATATTATATACCACGTAATGTTATAATAAAATGCTATAATATTATGTAATATGTATACATGATTGATAAAATTAAATAATATTATTGTTGTACATGTACATTACAATATCGATTAAATTGATGTAATAAAATTTATACATTATAGCTGCAGTAAAGTAAAGATTTATTTTCTCTAACCAATACTCATAACTGTCATTAGCTTTTACAACAGGCGTCAGGCAACACTTAAAAGGACACCACCTAAAGCCTGTAACCATATAATCTGTACTGTATCTAATAAAACGTGTCTTCTGGCTGGTTTTACGTATGGGCAATAGTTACTGTACAGAAAACCTGGTAGGTCTACATCTGTTATAGATTAATCATGGGTGCTTTTGTATATTTATCCAAAAGGTCTTTGAGTGGGAATATACTCTTTGAAAACCTACATTGATGGTCAACCTTTGAAGAAACGGTTCTGCAAAACTCTAATCTTGGAGTAAATGTAGTCCCAGTCCAAGTAACCTCCCTCAAGGTGTCGCTCTCCCTCATAGTGTGATCTTCCATGAAGTATTCGCACGTTGTTGAATGTAAGAATTTCCCCTGAAAACAATTTAAATTTTTTTATATACGAATAAAACAACAACTACAGGTATACCCTACAGAATGATAAAAAAGTTAAACTCTTGCAGTATTTCTTAGTAATGTCTATTCTAGCAGTAAGCCTATCACACACACAACTTACAGCCTTAGCTACATATTTTTATTCAAACAAAATAACCTTAAGTACCATTACTTTTAAAACTAATTTGTCTTCGCCTCAGTTCTTTTATAATAACGATACTTTAGAAGAGTAGGTATAGGTATAAATTTGATGGGTTTCATCCTTTTAATTTATTCTTCTGTAGAAGAAGTGAGTGCTTTTAATAATCTTTCAAACAAGAGTAAAGCCCTCACCTTTTTTTATCTCTGCTTTTCTAAAGAGGCTCTAGGGGTTTGCTGAATATAAAAAGAATATAAAGCCATAGGTACCTGGCATGAGCTTGAAGAAGACTTTTGACTGTACACTGTGCATGTGTTTAGCGAAAAGCTCCACGGCTCTGTACCAGGGGGTGACTTGATCCACAGGGATGTTGAAGTGTGATCCTCGCTGAGGCTGACTCCAGTTTATCCTCACTATCTCCCCACTGCCTCCAGGCTCCTCACTGATAACAATTAATATAATTAAAGTCTTGTTCATTTTAATGTATGAAATTGAAACCAAACTCAAATGTTGGCAAATCTAAAAGAAAGTATTTTTACCTTTCAAAGTGCTAGGTTAGCATCAAAACTAGACTAAGGTTTTGTGTAAAATATTTTAATACATTTGATTTTTATAACCACCTACTGATAAGAATGACAGGAAATAGATTTAGTGTAAGTCACTAGAAAAGAATGCGAGCAAGCACATATACTGGTACTGAAAAGCAAGTCTTCATTAGGTTTTAATTTAAAATAACTATATTTCCTCATCTGGTTAGTCGAATCATATGCAACTTTAAATATCTTAATTTGTATAAACGCTAAATATCTAATTTATTACTAAATAAATTTGAAGACAACCAGTTTTGGACCAAACCCGGTTACACATTTCTTCAGTAACAAATTTCTTTATTTATACATCTTAAAATATTTACTGTTTACATTTGAAACTATGTATGCTCCACTGCTTCTCAATTTAGAAACTAAGCCCTGCCCTTATAAAATATGCTAAAGCGTGTCGTTCAATAGCTAAGGCTCCGTACTATTTTAAATTTGGTAGGCGGGACGGTTTGAAACACTGTGTATATTACAAACTAATTTGATTTAAACATAGTTAAAAGATAAATTTCCAATGATTACCAACCATATGACAGGTGCTCTGTTGATAGTGTGGTACTCTGTGCCGTTTTCACAGACGACATCCTCCCACTCCACTGGTACAGAAGACAGTATCCAGTAGTGATAAGGATGGTTATCTCTCAACCAAGAACTGACAGACAGACCATCACTCAGCTGACTCTCTCCCCCAGCCCCATCCACTTGTGATATGCAGTGCAACATGTTCACCTTCAAAATAATCACACCTTTTTCTTATATATTGTTATTTGAATAATGAGGGAAAATGTCAAAAAGGTTTCAATTCATTTTAAGGTTTTGTGATTGCCACCATTTTAATTCTAAAGCACAAAGTATCTGTACTTTAGGTACTCATCTATCAATCTACAAATATTAAATGAAAGCTGAACAACATACAGGACTAGAACAAATCAAAATTGTAATAATCAAATGTCAAGTGAACTTTACCCCTGGTTTGTAGTTGTAGTATGGTAGATCTGAATGCAATTGAAGAGCACCACTCAAATAAGCCACATTACTTGTCCCAGGCTTTGCTCGTACTGTAAATGTTTCCCTTGAATCAGAAAATAAGATTTGTTACTACCAACAGTATTTAATACTAAATGCCATGAGTTGATATGCTAACATTTGATTTGTTTAGCTTTTTGTCTAAAAGTTTTGTGCAGTTTTTTATAAAAACAAAGGCTTTTGATTACTCACTCAACAATATTACAGTACAGTAACGTTGCTTAATTTTCCTGTATTTAAATTAGAGTAAAAAACAATGTTGTTTTGACTTTTTTATAGAAATCTTTCAAAACAGAACACATGTCAATTTAAATTTGATTTATGTAGCCTAAAATCTCTTAAAGCTCTGCAGTGTTCATAGAATATTTTTATCCCGGCCAACAACCAACAACTTTGCTCTAACAAGCAGCTTGAACTGAATTTATATTTAAAAAGAGCCAGTTATTTGCTTCTTATTTTTCTTTCATTTGTTATAAAACTACTCATATTTGAAAACCTACTAGTCAAACTGGTTAAAAAGCCTCATTAAATTTGCAGCTAGTTAAAAGGTGATTTATCAATTTAGTTGATAAATGAGTAATGGCACTTGTTAATAATTAAAATGTCTATTGGCTGAAATTATAATTCACCAAATTTTACTCAATCATTTAATGAGAAATTAAAGAAATTAGTAGTAAGGACTTTCTCTGCAATATGCAACGCTAAGGTGGCTTTTGGATATTTTGAATTAGTTTACCAGAAAACTTTATCTGGGGACAATTCCTACAATAAACATTTTGCTGTGGAATTAGTATGTTTTCCTAATCTCACCCATAGTAAGTTTGCTTGAGAAAAGCCACTTTGTTGGCGATGGCTTGTAGTTTCCCAGACTGACCGCCAGCACCATCTACAATAGCCACTCCGTGCACTGCCAAAGCCTCGAGCCACTCAAGCAATACTTCCTCTCTAACAAACACATCGATAACAAATCAATTTCATATTTGTACGTCTTATTTTTCTTTGTTTTCTCTAACTGACTTTGGGTTCTCCTTCATAATTGTTTGGAAAGTACTGTATACTTAAATTTTAGAAATTCATTTCAATTGTACTGAAGGAAGAGGGAGTGTACAGGAAGATTTTGAATATAGAAAAAAAGAATTCCGACTCAAAACTGGGAATTATTTCAGAATGAAATCTTATGTCACCAAGAACAAAATTTGAATTCTAACAGGGCACAGATTTTGTGTAATGGAAAATTCACTTTATTTAATTTACATCAAACCAACAGGTTAAAAAATTTTAAATTGCACTTTAAAATATAACAATACTGTATAAGGCTAGTAGAAAAGTCGTCATAAAACATTAAATGTAAAGAAATGTATATTTATTATTGAATATAACTTGATAACCAGAACTGTTTGGGAATCATAACACTACATAAAACCATAACAGCTTATTTTTTGTTGTGTAAAATACTTCCCTTGTTTCTTTTCCTCCATAAGAAATGAGTTGTAAAGAAACTCCAAGAACATCAGTTTTGACATGTGCAAGTACTATACATGATTCCATGTGAAATATTATGTCAAGACCAGCATTTTGTTTTTTTGAAAATAATTGCTATGCTTACCGTTTTAAAATATCTTCATAGTTGAATCGTCGAAGAATTGCATTAAAGTTGGCCGCTGACCACGGTTGAGCTTTAACCCTGTACTTGGTTTCCAGCCATTTAGTCTGATTGTCAGGAGTGAAGTTGCGTTGAATGAGCCAAGGTAGACTGTAAGTACTGCGATGGCTGTCAGACCAGTCTACTCTCAGGCTTGTATTATTTACCTAAAAAATATTGTACTATTTGATTTTTAAAAATGAAACCGACAACGTAATTTTTTTGCATGTCTTTTGATTGTTACTTCTCTTGTAAAATTTAATTTTCTGTACCTATTGTGATATTTCAATATTTGTCAAATGCACATAGCTCTGAAATCCGCAACTTGAGTACAATATAATATGTAATTAATTCAAGTTGAAAAACAAACTGTCCAATAAATTAATTTCAACTTGAGTTAATTATAAATTCTAATAAGAAGCTGTCTCCTGATGACAATATATGTAGTTAACCAGTTAAGTCTTATCGCCTTGAATGCTTAACAAATTGCCTCTTCAGGCTGGGAAATATATTTTAAACTAGAACAGTACAACAAACTTGTATTGATACATTAAATACAAAATTTGTGTTTTACTCTTAAAACTAAAATTAATAAAATATTTAAAAAACACCAACCTCAACTTCCTCTGGCCGTGCGTTGAACGGGAAATGCTCAATGTCTATTATTCTTGAGTTGGAAGTTGCATGGAAGCATTTCGGACATTGACAATTGTCCCTTAACCAAATATGTGGGTATCGCAGTTCAACTTTATTTTCTTTTTGCAAAAACAAATCATCGCCTCTTGATTCAACAGTCCAAATAAATCTTTTTAAGAATTTCACATCCAACTTAATAACTTTTTTTAACATTTTACTACTTTTCTTTGTCTAGTTAACAATAATACATGGTTAAAAGATTCATAAGAAAACTATGATAGAACTAATGTGAACGGATTTACTCGACGACGGCCCAGCACTGCCTTACTCAATGTTCAATGGTTGAAGAGAAACTGTCAAGTCACATTGAGTAATGCATTTTAATCAGGTACATTTGTAAACAGGTTGTTGACAACTGTATTCTATTTATGGTGAGTCTTTCCTGTAATAATCTTCTTTGACAATGTGAATCTACCTGCCAAAATTATATACTCATACTCTGTATATTTAGATTTGAGAGTCTGTTTGTAAAGCAGTCATTCACAATTATTAAACATTGATTTGCAATAAAACTTACAAATTATAACAGCGTCTGATGCTGTACTGTATTATGAATGAGTGTGAAAGTGTCGGTTTCATAAATGAATTGTCCCGGTTCGGTGTTCAAATTTTGCTTTCAATTTTTTTGTAATAACTTATAGTTTATGTGGTTATGAATAAAATTGTATTGTTCCTTTTTTTCTACTCAACTATTTAATAGTTGTATTAAATCAATCAATCAATCAATAATATATTTATTTGTCTTGTACATACATACCTCAGTTGTACCTAAATAGTGTCAGTTCTTAAATTAAGTTTTTTTGTTTCAAATTAATATTACAAACTTTAGTTCATGACAAAACAGCATTAAAAATATCTTATACAATAGTAATAATCTTAAATTACAATAATCAATTCAAAACAATATTTGACTCAAAAAGTAAAAAAAGGTAAAACTTAAATTTTCAACAACGCTTAACTGAAATTACTTTTTACTAGCTTATAAATATGTAACAGGAAAAAATGTTGGATACAGAATGTTATATAAATGAAAAAAATAACATATTCACTCTAAAAAGAATTCTTCCAACGAATAACAACTTATTTTTAATAGATTAGTTTTAATTTTATTTTTAATTAATGATTTCTCATTTATGCAATTTTTTAAGTTCTGAGGTAAGTAATTGAACAACTTTATCCCCAGCATGAATGAAGCCTTTTTAGTATAAAAACTGAGCTTGTCGTGAGGAATATCAATTTGATTTCTACTCCTGGTGCTGTATGTATGAATATCACCACGTAAGCAAAAATTACAAATTTGATTTCTGGCCCAAAAAAACAGTCTAAAATGTATTGATCGTACACAGTTAATATAGCTAATTCTGAAAAACAATGTTTCACCGATGCATCCCCTTCTAAGTATTTTGTCATCTACATTTTGTCATACGTACTTATAATAATTCTAATAGCTTTTTTTTGAAGGATTAGAATGCTATCTAAATTTGTCCTCGATGTCCCCCCATAAACTGCCAAACCATAAGATATATGAGAGTGGATTTGAGCAAAATAAATTGATTTTAATGTGTCTACATTGCAAAGTAATGCCATTCTTCTCAGAATATACAAACCTGAGGAAATTTTTTAGTTACAACTTCTATATGACTGTTTCAGGAAAGGTGTTGCAAAATAAATTGATTTTAATATTTCTACATTGCAAAGTAATGCCATTCTTCTCAGAATATACAAACCTGAGAAAATTCTTTTACTTACAACTTCTATGTGACTGTCCCAGGAAAGGTGTTGATCTATAGTCAAACCTAAAAATTGTGTACAGTTAATTTTATCTACACTCTCCCCCTCGATAAATATTGCTATTTCGTTTACATTGTTACTTTGTTTAGTTTTAAATCAGAAATCAGAAATCAGAAATCTTTTATTTGTCATCAAATATTTAGTACTTAAATATAAAAGGTATAGAAAATAGTACTAGCAAACTCCATGGATAAATGAAACATGGAAGATAAATCTGTACGCTATGAATAATTTAAAAACTATTTCAATATTGCACATCTAGGAACTCGTCAATAGAATAAAATGAACAAGTAGCCACTCTAAATTTAACTTCGGACAATTTTGCAGTTTTTATAATGAAAAGAGTGGAACGTTAATACTTCAGACAGGTATAATTACGTTGTTGACGACTGTTAAAATATTCTCTTTAAAACAAATAAAGAGAATAGGTACGAATAACAGCTTTTTCTGCAAAATTAGCACAATCTTGATATGAGCTGTTGCCCCATAATCTGATAGAGTAGAACACTATGAAAAAAGCAAAATATGCATTTCTTAAATGCTGCTTAGATACAATTACTCAGACTCAGCAAGTAAATAACTCTAGATAGTCTCCCACTACAGTAGTTAATGTGATCTTTTGAGATAATATAACTTATAAATGAAAAAACAATATTTTGAATCATTTAAAACTAGTTGATTTGCCTGAAACCACAATTATATTTTTTAAGAGAAGACCAGAAAAGTAGAATCAATGACATTAGAGACAATGTCGAATGAATGAATCGAGAATATAGAGGTATGTATTATTTTTAGCAAACTCCATGGGAAATAGAGTTATCTATTTCTATTGCCATATTATAGAATGAATAGTCTACACATTTTGCAGTTTTATATGAAAAAGTGGAACGTTAATTTCAGAAGGTATAATTATTGTATTTGAGAATAGTACGTAAGTTTTATGAGAATATTTGATATATTTTACATATGACAAAACACAAGTACAATGTCGAATGAAAATCCAATATTGAGGTGTAACAAACAAACAAAACACAAGTACAGCAATGAATCCAATATATTTACGTACAACATTACAATCAATACCTGCTTATCAGTCGAGTGCCAGTTTGTTTTTAAATACATTCGAAGCTTCTCAAATTCAAATTTGTAATGCAAATAACGAAATCTCACTAGTATGAACGCCAACTACATTATAGTGAATCTGTGCGGGGCACAGTCAACTCAAGTGTATTGACAATTTCTTCAGTCTTCAGATTGTTCGTATGCTCGCAGCTCGAAACTAATTCAAATGAATTAACGTCAACATAAACCTCAAGATTTGCAAACTAAAGTTATCTATGAAGTAAGTTTACTTCATACAACCTAATGAAACTCCACTAATCAAAATCAAATCTTGGGGCTGGGTTTTACATAGTAATCAAAACGTTTTCGTCGAGAATGTATTTCTCGAGTAGTAAGTAAGTAAGTATTACAAGTATTTCTATCTAAATGCAATTTACATAAAAAAAAGAAAAGTTCTGTTTGTTGTTCGCGTTTGTTTATGGAATTTTTTAGTTTTAATAATAATAATATTGTAAATGTAATTACCTGATCTGATAGCGGTTTCCAGGAAAAAGGAGTATTTGTGTGTTCTCTGATGGTTTTAAAAGTAACATTATTATTTTAAAGTGACTGTTTTATGAATAAAGCATATCCTAGGCTATTACCTTATGCTACCGCCTAGCTGATATCTCGTTCTAACCAAGTAGTGGTAAGTTAATATTTTATTTTAAAATAGAACTAAACGTGATTGTAGGCCTACCAGTTTGCAATTGAGTGGTTGTTTTTAAATCCGTCAGTGACTTTCCGCAGGAACTCCAGGCCTAATTATTTCACGTAAACCTTTGGGTTATCTAGCTCACCTACTCGTCAGGATTCCGAGACTTTCAAGAGTAGGCGGAAACTACGCCTATGTAAAAGACAGTGCAATCAATCTTTTGGTTAAAAATGTCCATTTGAGCTGAAAAGCTAACTATGACTCTTAGCCTGCTGACTCTAACTATGAAAGTAGCCCGCTAATAAGCAGGAGAAGTAGTAAAAACTTCCTAAGTTTCACCTAATGCGTAGTAAACCCAACGTACCATTGATTCATTCAAAAATGTATCCCGGGATTTGCATCCATCTTGTGGGTGTTCTGTAGTTATCAATCAATATTTGTTTTAACTGTTCAGCACAGTTCACTTGCACTTATCACTGTAAAGTTAGGTTCAGTATAGTAACTATCCTAGTCAGGAAAAGAGTGACTGATTCTAAAAAATTCTCAAGTTCTGGCTTAGTTTATATGTAGTTTTTGGATGCCGTTGAATACACAGTGCACTTCAATGTTCATTTCAATGTTTAAATTGGTATCCAATGGCAATGTATAAGTTAAGCAAGATGGACTAGCCGTCCTTAATAATTATATTATAACAGGAATAACCTACAGGTTTGAATAAAAAAAAGATGTGTAGAGCATGTACACACCCTTAGGAAGCCTTAAGAGTAGTTATATTTCATATTGACTAACATACCATAAAGCAATGAATAAGCCTTTCTAGGTTAACTTTGGTATTTATGTTTGCCATCCTATAAATCAACCTAGCATTCAGTCAAATTTAGCGACAAATTAAGTCAGTCACCATATCAGAAAATTATGGTGATCAGATCAGAAGCACTGTTCTTTTTGGAAGGATAAGTTAATTTCAGTGATTTGTGACCAGCACTAATTTATATCTAGCGTCATTAATACTGGCGAAATATCTAATTAACTGATCACTTTGGGTAAATGCACCCAATGTCTTTTATAAATTTAATCAAACATTGTTAAGTATTATTATTGCACCATCAGTTTTATTTTACAAAATGTCCCCCCTTTCCCAACATTGAAAAAGGGAAAAATGATTTGAAAAAGAAAATATTTTAAAAAACCCTTTGGCAAGTTTTTGTATAGAAGTCTCCAGTTTGTTTTGGTGTACTTTGGGCCAAAAAACCTTGGGGGGAGGGTCCCCCAATTTTTTTAAATACGAACCCCCTCTTGTTGCACCTCAAAAGAAAGGGAATTTTAATACAAATTCAACAGAGCAAGGAAAAGTGTTTTATCTTGACTAGTTTTTTGTAAAATCTATTTAAAGATTACAAAAATCAGGTTTAACCCTTTGCGGTCTCATTTTATTTTTAAATTTTCCTAAAAACCCTCCTGTATGGGTTTTCCCAGTCCCCTGAAAGCAAAATTTCAGCAAAACCGCTCTCTGGTACGGTGCATTACCAGTCATTGAACCACTTCTCTAAGCGCGGGGATTTAGCGCCTCCCTAAGCTCAAAAAGTGCCACTTGCCGCCTCACTGGATTTGATGAACCATTTTCTCTTCAGTGATCCTCAGCGGGACATTGTGGCCTCTGCACCCGGAAAGATCCAATGATTAGCATTGCACTGTACCAGAGTGCACCCGGGTGGGATTTGAACCCACGCTGTGACAGACAGGGGTCAACTGTCCGTCACTATAACCACTAAACCACCGGGCTGTTTGTCTTGGGCTGTCAAACTTACACGTGAGTTGGCGTCGGGGAAAGTGGTAGTTTCGGTGTTCTCTGCTAGGTGCCGTCAGTGTAGCAAACTAGCGTAGTCCTTGCATATCAGACTGTTTCAACCGCAACCTATACTGGACATCCAAGCGTTCAAAAGGAAATAGCGTTTGTCGACATGAGACCTCAAAAGGTTAAACTGCTACATTTCCCATCCTATTTTTTAATGACAAATTTTTTTCAAAACACAATATGGGATTTTGTTATAGAGTTGTTGTTTTTCCCTCAGAGGATTTTCAAGAAAAGTTTGTCATAAAAAAACCTGTATGTGAAAGGTGGCATATAATATTATATTAACTTATATAATTATGTATAAAGGATTAATTGCATTAAAATTGACATGTTAATAATGTTGAATGTATCATTTTGGTTTCAGAAATGAATGGAAGTTGAAGATTGTTGATTTAGAAGAGTAAATTTCAAAAAATTACGATGTCAAAGAAAAAAGTCTCATATTTTTATGATTCTGATGTGGGAAACTTTCATTATGGTCCAGGGCATCCAATGAAACCTCATAGATTAGCTGTAATCCACAGTTTGATTTTAAATTACAATTTGCACAAAAAGTTAGAGATTTACCGACCATATCGAGCAACACCTCTAGACATGACCCGGTTTCACTCAGATGATTACATTGATTTCCTGCAAAGGGTAACTCCCCAAACCTTACAAGAATACAACCAGAAGTTTCTAGGTCAGTGTAATGTTGGTGATGATTGTCCTGTCTTTGACGGGTTGTTTGACTTTTGTTCAATGTACACGGGAGCCTCACTTCAAGGTGCAACTAAACTCAATCATAACTTGTGTGATATAGCTATCAACTGGTCGGGAGGTCTGCATCATGCCAAGAAGTTTGAAGCTTCAGGATTCTGTTATGTGAATGATATCGTGATTGCAATCTTGGAGCTGTTGAAATATCACGCCCGAGTTATGTACATTGACATTGATGTTCACCATGGAGACGGCGTGCAAGAAGCATTTTACCTGACTGATAGAGTTATGACAGTATCATTCCACAAGTATGGGAACTACTTTTTTCCGGGAACTGGAGACATGTACGAGATCGGAGCTGAAAATGGAAAGTACTACTCGCTCAATGTTCCCCTCAAGGAAGGAATAGACGATGCAAGTTACTATCAAGTGTTTGAACCCGTAATTCAAAGTGTCATGGACTATTATCGCCCTACCGCTATTGTTCTGCAATGTGGTGCTGACTCCTTGGCCAATGATAGGTTAGGATGCTTTAACCTAAGTTCGAAAGGTCATGGTGAGTGTGTTAAGTTTGTAAAGAGTCTCAACGTGCCCCTTTTAGTTCTCGGTGGCGGTGGTTACACTCTCAGAAATGTTGAGCGATGTTGGACCTATGAAACCTCTTTGTTAGTGGATGAACCTATCAGCAATGAACTTCCTTACTCGGAGTATTTAGAGTACTTTGCTCCAGATTTCACACTACATCCTGAAATGGTATCTCGACAAGATAACGCTAACAGCAGGCAGTACTTGGAAAATATAGTTAAGTACACACATGACAACTTGAAAATGTTGCAACAAGCTCCAAGTGTCCAGATCCAAAATGTACCTGGTGATGCATTTGAAGAAGTCTCCCACAACAATGGCGAAGAAAAGCATCCAGATGTTAGAGTAACAAAAGAGGAAGAAGAACAAAGAGTAGAACCAACTAATGAGTTTTACGATGGGGACAAGGATCAGGATCAAGATGAAAAGCCAGCATGAGTTATCAAATTGGAACAGTCTGTAACTTATTTGCATTATCAAACCTAATTAAATATTTTTTTTATAAACAAAATATTGTATTTAATATTCTTGCTTACTTATTTGAACATCTGCAAAAGTTAACATTTGGCCAATGCAAAGCAATTAGGGTGAACTATTACATTTTAGTTCATTCTCAATAACTAAAGGGCTCTTTTGGTAGTCCCTTTCCCCAAAAAGTTATTTTTATGCTCTAAAACTCCGCCGATTTCCATTAGATTTCAAATAAACATTTATGTCACCTAATCACCAAGTGTGAACAAAAAATCAACACTTTACAGTGCAGGGTGTCAAGGCCGCTTTCAGACGCTCCGAAATGCATCTTTTCCCAAATGCTCCCACTCTAAGGTAGGGACTAATGTTATTCAGGGTGGCCTTCCCTACAACTTAAAACAAAAATTTAAAATACACAATTTATGCCATTAATTTTGGTTTGTTGAAAGCTATAATCTTTACATTATCAATAAAAAAATCTGAGGCCAAACCAGGGCTGTGAGCATAGCCAACAGACTTGTACCGCTCTCACTTACAGAGCACTTTCAGCAGAGGCCAAAGCTGTCATATTAAGAGTATAATTACTACAGTATTGCCAAATAAATTGCTTCACTAACACCAGCAGCGCTCAGCTGCTATATTAAAAACTTGGCCTGGTTATATTAAATACTTTCTTTTCAAACAGTGTTCTATTATTGTAAATTATTCACAAGGAGGTAAAAATTAAGTCTTTACAAAAATGAAAAATATATATATTTACTAAATTAATTTATTACAAGTAAAGTGACATGAGTTTTAAAATAAGATTTCATCAGAAATATTTAGTGCTGAGGTGTCGCCAGCTCACTCTCTTCATTTCTCAAGGAGTTCTCATCTTCATCTTCAGCAGCATAAGAAGAAGGAGCTGTTAGCATCGGCATTTGTTTGTTAAACCCTTTTATCCTGTTAACCATCTCTTGAATGTTTGTTTGCCTGAAAAAATCCACTTAATTGATGAGAAGAATGAATACCTTTTTAAAAGAGACTTAGACAAAAGCATGGTTTAAAACACAACTAGCCTGAGCAGCATAATTTGCAATACCGTACTAATACATTAGGATATTACATTTACCTATTAATATGCACGACCTTTGCAAGTTTTGGCTAAGTAGAAATTACAAAACAATATGACATTATGGTGTAATACAGCAATAGGTGCTGAGTGCTCTTGGTTCTTGGTCTATATGTACACAAAACACTAATATATCAATATTATTTGACATCTTTTTAACACATTCGTCTTCTTGAATCAAATACAAATTTTCAAATATATGTAGGCTTGAGCAGCGCAATAGGTCATAACTATAATCTAGGCTTCCGGTATCACACGGCGTTGTAAAACTAACACTACCATTGTCAGACGTTTCGCCCATTCTATGATGTGGCATCCTCAGTGATGTGTCACGTCTCAGCTGTATCACTGACGATGCCACATCATAGAATGGGCGAAACGTCTGACAATGTTAGTGTTAGTTTTACGACGCAGTGTGATACCGGAAGCCTAGATTATAGTTATATTTAAGTCTTGTCGCCTCAGGTAATTTTGTGTGACAATATTTTTGACTTCCTCAGGAAGACCTTGAACCGTTTAGATTTTTATTACAAGTGTCAAACTAAACTAAATTTGTATAAACTCTCACAAGATGTATTTTTTTGTTGATACAAAATTTACCGGAATCATAGTAAAATAAGTAGCAGTCAAATTCTTAATAGATCTTTTTAACTAATGATGTGTGGGTATATTGACTATTTCAAATAACCAATCACTCAATAATGCAAACTAACTAAAACTAAAACTTGATGACATTTTGAGATATTTGGACATAAGCCATATTTGAGGTGACAATCAAATAGTTAATCTAGAGGTAATTAATTGTTACAAGTTTTATTAGCAGCTAATACTTTCATGTGAGTTTATATGAAAAAGAAAACTCACATAGATGTAAGGTTGGATCTGATGAAAACAACTCGGTTCTTGTCTAAATACAATGGTTTGGTAAGTTTTCTAGCGACTTCCATCTGAGCATTCATCTGAAAAAGTATGAGTATTAGGGTTTAGCTAAAATGCATACAAACAAGAAATAACGCAACTGTAAAACACGTGAAGGATTATTTGATATTAGATATTTGCTTGAACCAAACTTACCCAGGTAAACTGGCTTGGTAAGCAACCGTATGCTTGCATCTGTGTGTGTGCATTAAACTCTTCACATGGTATAAACCTGTCTTACTGAAATTCAACAACTTCTTGCAGTTTAACACAACTATTGGTCCAGAGGATCTTAGTTTTTGCTTAATTAAATTATTGCTTACTGAGAAAAAAATCCCTCTGCCAGCGTGTCATATCACTCGCCGAAGGAATAATTTCACTCCACTAATAAAAATCAGAACTACTTTGACTATCAACCAAACTAAAACTATTACGTTAAATCGTTCACACAGTAATCTGAGCTGAAAACGAGGTTTGTCCTGAAAGAAAGAGTAATCGGACAAATGTGAAATTCCGAGACCACAGGCATACACAGTACCCCTGAAGTTTTAGATGACAAACCTACCTTATATTACTTACAGTATTTGACTTGGGTTCCAAAGTGAGATTAGTCCTACTACTAATTTCACAGAATTTTAGTTGTTATTTCATTTTTATATCTTCTCTTGTTACTGGAGTTTTAAATCAAGTAATAATGTATATTAAAAACTTAATAAAAGACCTTTATTTCATAACACTGAAAAAATATTGTAGTATAGATAAATGAAAAATATTTTAACTTAGATCTTCTATTTGAAATGGTAAACAGCGGGCACTTATACTAGTCAATGTTCTGCATAATTTTCAATATGGTTCACTATGTACGCCTAAACTTAGTTATTTTAATTGTTTATACTTCTTTATTTTACACTCAAGTATTATCTAAGGCCGAAAACGTTCCAAATAATTTAAATTACCTGATTGTTGTAATATTTGACTTTGGCAGAGCTTTCTGTCATTTTGACTCTTAAATTGTTGGCTACTACTTCAAAGTGTTTCAAATCTTGAGCCATTTTTCTTTCAGCGACAGTTTTATTAGCACATTGATTTTTCAAAGCTTGAAGGGTGACTTTCAACCTGAAAATAAATAATGAATACTATCTTTTAATTGGTTCTTAACACCACATTCATACCCTAGTTCATTACTGTATTTTTTGGCAAGTTAAAACTGTTTCAAGTTTACATTTTGCGTTATTGAACAGTTATTTTTATTATTATTCACATATGCAGTAGACTCCCTCTCATTCGGCTTCGCTTAGTTCGGCCATTGGATAGTCCGGCCGACCACTTGAGCGTGAGTTACACTCAGCTGATTCGCCGCGAGCAGCTGGCTATCGACATGTCACCACCTGTTAGAGCTGTTTCTTTTGAAATTTTGAAGGTCCTAGCTGCGTTTTTGACCATATTAACCCTTTGCGGTCTCATTTTATTTTTAAATTTTCGTAAAAAGCCTCCCGTATGGGTTTCCCCAGTTTCCCGTAAGCAAAATTTCAGTAAAACCGCTCTCTGGTACGGTGCATTACCAGTCATTGAACCACTCCTCTTAAGCGCGGGGATTTAGCACCTCCCTAAGCTCAAAAAGTGCCACTCGCCGCCTCATTGGATTTGATGAGCCATTTTCTATTCAGTGATCCTCAGCGGGTCATTGTGGCCCCCACACCCAGAATGATCCAACTACTAGCGTTGCACCGTACCAGAGCGCAACCGGGTGGGATTCGAACCCACGCTGTGACAGACAGGGGCCAACTGTCTGTCACTATAACCACTAAACCACTGGGCTGTTTGTCGTGGGCTGTCAAACTCGCACTTGAGTTGCCTAGGAGGGGGGAGAGAGTGGTAGTGTCGGTGTTCTCTGCTAGGTGTTGTTAATGTAGCGTAGTCCTCGCATATCAGAGACTGTTTCAACCGTAACCTATACTGCACATCCAAGCGTTCAAAAGGAAATAGTGTCTGTCGACCTATAGTCGACACGAGACCTCAAAGGGTTAATTATTTTAATAAAAGCCTTAAGCTAAACTACGTGAGTTTTGGAGCTCTAAAGAGCCCCTAAACATATTTTTCTCGTACATTCTGATAGTCTGGCCATTTTTTAGTTTGGCCATGGTCCGGTCCTGAGGTGGGCGAACAAGAAAGAGTCTACTGTAGTTAAAACTAGTTTGAGTTTACGTTAAAACCTAACCTTAGCCCGAAAATTGAAATAGTTACAAAACTTTGTGCTGGAAGGCTTGTGTTTTAGGCAAGCTTGTTCAGATAACTGCGCCTCTATGAGTGTGTCTGGCAAGCAATCCAAGGGAATAGCGCCACAAAGCTACAAAAAATAGAGCACTACTGTTTTTTACCTTACCACTTAATGCTCTTTCTCTCATATAATGGTAAATACTAAATAATAGCATCATTTAGCCGTCTTAAGTATAGCAATGTTTACAGTCTCAAATTTATTAAAACCTAATTTATTAATACTAACTCTGCTATAAAGCTGGATTGACTGTATATCGTGTGTGAGGCACTCAACGGCATAGGCCATGTTACTTACCTCTCACTCAACTCCAAGTGTTTTTTGTGAACCATCAATCTAGTAGCTTCAATTCTTTTATTGGTTTCACCAAGTAACACTCTTTCCTTTGCTAAATGTTGACATTCCTTTTCTTGATTTTTCATTTGAGACTGCAGCTCGTTGATTCTGGAATTTCATATCATTCTCTTAAATAAGCTAAGTAAAATAAAATCAGGCAAAAGATATCAGGAAACAGAAGTAAGTGAGAGTTTTTTGTAACCAAAAGGCTTGATATTATGTAAAAGTAAATAAAGTTGATTCCAAAAAATTTAGAGATTTTTTGTACCCCTTTTTAATTAAACTCCTTCAAAATTCTAAGTAAAATATATAAGCACAATTTAAACTGCGTGTCCTTTAAAATATTATTAATCTAAAACATAAGACTCAATTATACCCTGTTATACAAGTATTGCAATAATCCAATTTTATACAGACAAAAACTCAACATTTTTAAACTTAAGCAATTTTGCTTTACTGAACTGTAATCCTTCACATATAGACCCAGTGGAACTATGCCGCGAAGTATGTTAAAGGCGTCTTAAAGAGTTGGCATTTCTTCATGTCCAGACTTGTTTCATCCTTTTTGAACGAGTTCTTTTTTACTAGAAGTGAAACCCAGTGTAGGACCAAAGTTCAATTATTAATTACCTTGTATTAGGCCTGTAGATCCTACGTTGTTGTAAATGTGGATCGCATTTAAGCCCGCTTGTGGGGCATCGTCGGCACACTTATTGTCCTTAACTAAAACATATGGTACACTATTTACACTAAATTATTGTCTTATACACAGGGGAGGGAGCGGTGACACACTCTTTTAGATCGGTGGCCGTCTGGAACATGGCACTGGGGATGAATGACTACTGGCAGGCTGGTGGTGTGCTGGGGTGCGGGGGCTGGCCTGGGAAGCCCCATGGCCGGTTTTTCTGCTTTGTGTTGTCTGTGGTGACCTACTTTCTAGCTGGCGAGCGAATTTAAAAACTACTGTGTTCCTCATATCTTCTTTTTTGTTTAGTAGTGAGTTGGATCCGTGGGTGTCAATGTGTTTAAAAATGGCATAACTTTTGTGGGATTTTGCTAAGTTGGTGATTGATTGTTTTTTCGCATCCACATTTACAACAATGGTAGGATCTACAGGCCTAATACAAGGTAATTAATAATTGAGTTCTTTTTATTTGATCAGTCTAAGTTTTCTAAAGTCACTGACCAACTTTCCAATCAAACACTTTTTTTCTAAATGCTATCATAAAATAACGTCTCTTTGTGTGATACAGACTGCCAAACTTTAATTTATATATACAGTATGCGCCAAAATAAACAGTACTGATATTTTAAGATTGTATTTAGATTACTGAAACAAGATATACATTTAAAAGGAAGTGAAATATGTTTTTAACCAGTTCGTTAAATGTTCAATATGACTTCCGTTCAGTGTCAGGGAAGACTTATACCGTGGTTGAAGGTTTGGTATCATTTTAGTTAAGATGGGTTGTTTCATTCCTCTTACGTACCTGGTTATTTTTCCCTATAGTTTAACTACGGTGACTGGTGGACCTCAAGGACAAATTTCTCCCTTGAACTCAAGCAATTTTACTAAGAACTCTTCAGCACTGTGTTGCTTATACAAGAATTTATTTTCAAAATGTTCGCTTCAGGCGCCTATTCAGTGACTGTAACACTTGCTGCAACACTCCCATAATTCTAATTCATCCAGACAATTTTTGAACGACCTGAACAGCCCTTCTGTAGGGTAAAAACACTATCCGTTCTAGGAAATTCGTAAACAACATTAATATAACAGAATAATTAAGCGGGTTTTGTGTGGAAATGTTCTTGAAAACATAATGCAGTGTGTGACCGCACGTCCAAGTCCGTATGAGCAAAAATAATGCTATACAATAACAGCTTTAATTTAAGTAGTTAGCATCATGTAATCAACAAAATTAATAACATCAAACCTGTGATAAAAAATAGTCATAAACACGTTTCAACAACCAAAGGTCGTCTTAGCTGATCGACAAGGCAACAACATCTTATTAAGTTTCGGTATTGTTTATTTTGGCGCATACTGTACTAAAGATGAAATATAATTAAATAGATGAAATTATATTAAAAATGTCTTGGCCAACTTTTATGCTATATTTACGTATTGAATTGTGACTTGTGTGTGATTTGTTTATCTTCTCCAACATTGTGTAGAAATGATTTAAGACAAATGGGTACCTAATTTAGTTTTAACTTACTTTGACTCTATGAATTCGGCAGCTTTTTCATTACGAGGAATCATTTCTTCTCTGGAAAACTGAGTAAATTTATGCAACATCTGCAAAATATTTACAAGTCGTAATTATTTTAAACTATTAAAACTCATATGATAAGATTTTCACTGGAAACACATACAAAATTTTTCTAAAGCCACAGTAAACATATACATAAAACTTAACATGAATTTTCTTCATCTTGAAAATGCAGCAAGAAATTCGTTTACGAGGGTATACAATTTTCTGTACATACCCTCGTAAATGTTAAATGGTTTTCTGTGTAAAACTATACTTCCCTACTATTACAAGCCTTCTTTGCCGAACTTAAAGCATGCTGTGATTACCTCACTAAAATACAGTATTGTTAATTTGCCATTATAGTAGCAAACCCACTACCTGCCGGAAGAAACTATGAGACAAATGGTGATTTCTCAGGCATTCTAAGCATCTCAAACATTTTAAATTCAATTGGTTTTTAACAGGACTGGGCAAAGTTTAGTCGGAAAATCAAAATGAAATGAGTAATTTATTGGATATCAATGATGAAGTCCCCCTAGTTTGTTAGCACAGTGTCTGTATGGAATGGTCAACAATAGTGTCTACCAGGGGGTCTTTCAGTCTTTCAATGCCCTGACTTGTATTTGTATTGCTGGCAGTTAGTGAAAATATTTTTAAATCAGGGAAAATGGATCCCAAACGCCATTTCTCTACAAATTAACCTCTGTTTAAAAGAAATTTGAACATCCTTACCTGAAGTTTGAAGTCTGGACAGTCACTTGGAGCGGAACCAACTATATACTTGGATTGAATACTTGGAATCTTGAGAATATCTTTTATTTCTTTTTTGAACCCAGTTTCGTCCTACACATGAACATTAATTAGCTTTAAGTATACATTATGTGTATTTGGCGATTGGCTTAACTTTAGAAAGAAATTGGTCTGGAAAAGCTGTTGGTTCACTATTTATTAAAATTAAGGTATAGCTTGCATTTCCAGTCTGGATTTTTATCAATTAGCTATGAAGTACTGGTAACTAAAATTAACTTTTTACGGTTGTAGTACAATAATTTTATAATTGTCTGCGACCATGCAAAAAGCATATGTGTTATTATATATAAATGAAATAACATAAAATAACACAGATGCTTGTTCTTGCTTTTCAATATTATTCAAAATTCATCATGCAGAATTTTTTAGAAGTAATTCTCATAAGTTTAATTTTTAAAGCAGCCAAAAACTGGAAATACAGTAATATAGTCAAAACAAGTTTAGACATCAATTATTTGGGCAGTGGGGAATTTATTTTTCAGTCAATCTTGCAAATTGTAAGTAAATGCACTGTTCAAAAATTTCAAAGGGCCACAACTTGTTTTATATTTTAGTCAAGTTAATAATTACAAAGGCATATATAAACTACAAAGTTTCACAGTGAAAGGTATTATTAATTCATTACTCTACCGTGTTGTACAGTTTCTTGTTTTTTATTGTCTGTATGAGAGTTTAGCAAATAAACCTCCATATGAAGTTTGTCCCTTAAATAAAAGGGCGGGTAAGTTGGAACGGGAAGCCAGCCATTCGTTTAGAAAAACAATTAATTTATACTTTTCACTGTCTGATCCTTCAATATTTATTCATTGGTAAAATCTAGCAACAATAGAACAATAATGTACCTCAGACTTTGGTTCCAAGGGTACCTCTTCATGATCAGGTGCTGTAATCTTCATTGTTCAGAGAAATTGAAAACTGCCAAGCATAAAGTCCTATGAAAAGCAAAAAGAAACATAAAAGGACTTAAGTCTGTAACCAAAATGGGTTTCTACACTCTCGCAAAAGCTGTAAGAAAAAATCATATTTTTAGATTCAGCTCTCATGCCAAACAATAGTCTCAACTCATTTTGAAAAAGTTTACTTGGCCAAATTACTTTAAAGAGTTCAGACAGGGGTGAACTGGCAGAGAAAATCTTCAAAAAGTTAAGTGCTGAATGAAACATTTAAAAATTTTGAGCATACAAGTCTGGTAGTCAATCTATTGAAAAATTTAAATTAAAGTCGAAATTTTGAGGGACTTCTCAATGTAGCCTTATTTCAGTTAGGCAGGCCAGAAAATGATCCAATGGCCAGCCTTGGACAAGCCAATTTTTCCATAATGGTCTTTGTGATGGTTTCTGGAAGGCTTGGTTCATGTAACTCACTTGATGACCCAGGGTTGATTTTGTATGCTGTCTCATATGTTTTGTAGATTACTTCATATTCAGCCCATCAGCTACTTCTTATATGAATATAAAATGAACTTTGAAACTGTGTCAGCCTACAAAAGTCCACCCAGGGTGCTCATACTCACGTTATATACATGTCAGGACCAATCAGGCTAGCACAGTTAGTTTTGAAAATTCACTTGTATTCTGTGTAGTATGTGTTCTAAATTTATTGCTAACTACAGTAATAGGGCTTTGTGAATATTTTGACAAAATAGGCTTGCCTAAACTAAATGAACCATGTCTCAAAAGTCAGTGATTTTTAAGGAGGAAATACTTGCGGCTTGCCCACTACGGACCTTGATTGGGATTTTGAGTGATGTCACAGCTCATCCACGAAAACTGTTGGTTGAGACAACTTTTCTTTCTAGTAGCCTTGAGTCCAATAGTCCAATATTTGACAGTGCCGAAGAGCACAAAAACTATATTTTAAAATAGACAATTTCTTTATTAACATATTTGTGGAGAACAGTAATGTGTCAAAATAATAAGAGTACAAAACAGATTAATATGTTGTATGTTCTTCATTGTTGGTTGTCCAAGAATTCCTTTTCTGCGTAGAAAGGCTGTTCTTGAAGCCATGCTGTCAGATGACGTTTGAAGTGTTTTTGTTGTACTGTCATGAGGTGTTCAGGGAGGTGGTTAAAATATAGAGCTCCTTTGTAGGTTGATTTTGTTCAAATATACTAAGGCGATGTTCAGAAAGTGTAAAATTAACTTGTTCAGGAAGCCCAAGTACTTCACCTGCTACAAAGACTTAAAGGTATTTTTCCAACATAGTGACTTGTCTTCTAACTAGCATAAACTGATTTAGCACAGTGAGGAGATGACCCCTATGCAAACAAAAATTGTTTTAAAGGCACAGAACATATTTAAAAATGCTTTAAAGTTGGGTCTATTTTACGAGCGGAAAAAGCGCGGCGCACTTTTCTTCAATCCACTGAGCTGCGCCGTTTGGCATTACTTCAGTCCAGCAGAGTCTTTATCTTTCTTCTGATTCTAGGTCTAGCCAGCACTAAGGATCTCTTTCACCAACGTCTTCACCTTGTCCCAGTTGCTAATGTTCTCCAAAATCTTTTCCATTAGGTTGTCCAGGTGATAGTTTATATGGTCTTCTTAGATGGTACCATCGAGTTACTGTGCGAATGCAGCCTCTGCTGATATGGTCCGATAACGCTGCAGACTCGGGCCATCTTGCACCTGATTTACCCTAGTTGTGCTGAAAACTGGGGCAGCATACAGTGCAGTTGAGTAGCCAAAAGATGGGACCTGCAACATTCTCCATCAGTCTGCTAAGGTTGCCAGCAACCTTGGCAGAATCTGAAAGGATCTTCTATGGTCAAGCCATACACCAAGGTATTTCAGCTTACTGACTGCATGGATAGGAACTCCACTCACTTGAAACATTATGTTCGAGGGGCCTCCTACCACCATTAATATTGCCTCCGTTTTCTCTGGCTATTTCTAGGCCATGAGGTGCCTACCACCTGGTCTCTATTAGCCCTAATTCCTCTGGTTTTAGCAGTTACAACCAATGCCAAGTCATCGGCATATCCAATTAAGGAGACTTTTCATACATAATGTTCCACAGTGTTGGCCCCAAAATTGAGCCCTGAGGAACACCACTTGAGACTTCGAGTTCCCTGCCTTTTAGGTATTGCTGAATCATTCGCCAAAGATATTCCTTGATACCTCTTCTCTTTAGCTCGTTTAGGATATGCTGCCATGAAGCTGTTGAGCATTTGTTTTGTGAGGTTAGGTTAGTTTATTTTTATGTTTATTTCAGTTTATAACAGTTTATTTCAGTCCACTGTATTACGTTATGGTAGTGGAAGGTAATAGTGTTACTTAAGAAAACATTGTTTTTAATGGTTTCCGAAACTTTCCCAAAATTTAAAACATCGTTCTTTGTATTTTTGGAAGGTTTTAACTTAGAAAAGTGCTTGCCAGAGAGTGTCTCGGTGCCGCGCACACGCTTCTTCCACTCTAAAATAGTCCCAACTTTAAAGCAATTTTGAAATATGTTCCTCGCCTTAAAAAAATTTGTTTGTTTGCATAGGGTTCATCTCCTCATTGTGCTATATCAGTTTATGCTAGTTTAAAGACAAGTCACTATATTGGAATTTTACCAGCTTAAATCTATAATAACTAAGCAGCACCTACTAAAAATTTACTTTGCTTTGATCCACAGTCATATCAAATGCGGTAAAGAGGTTTGGGGGCATGCCACAGGGTCTAGAGAAGTTTTCATTCTTCAAAAGAAGGCTGTTAGGTTGGTTTCACCAGCTGGCCACATTGACCACTGCAAACCGTTATTCATCAAGCTTGGCTGTATTGGAGCCTGTTTAATCTGTACATCCTTTCCAGCCCATCAACTTTCAAGGTAAACCTTAGCAAGTTTACAAGAAATGACCACCAGTCCTACAATACCCGAAGAAACGATCATCTGGACCTCCCGTACTGTAGTTAAGGACCTATTATTCGCTGGGCGATTCCTTGCCTCAAAGTTCTAGGTTAACCGTCTTTGTAAATAGAGTACAATGTATTTTAAAAATAATTTAACGCTATCATTCCAACAGAGATGGTCACCGATTCTGCGGGAGGTAATAAGGGTTTGTAGGCTTAGGCCAAACATAACCTCTGAAAGACACCATATTTTTGAAAGTCAGACATGCCAGGAAATATTATTATGCCTATTCATACTTACAAATAAAAGTCTGTAATTTTACACGTTCCTTATATTATTGATAATTTGTTCTTCAACTATTGGTGAATAAAATGATATTTGTAAGTTATTGAATTGAAGTGTCAACTGTCAAACTTCTTTTTAATATTTTATTCAATTTTCATCGACGAATGCTGGCTAAAAAACAGTGTCTCTGATAAAATCAAAGTACACTATATGCTATACACAAATTGGGGATGACGCCATGTGGAATGTATAATTTAAATCATTGGCTTAAATAAAATCAATGATTTAAATAATAAAAAGTCATGATGACTTATATTGCCTTTAACTATTTTTGGCTGCTTCTAAACTATTCTTGATCCCTGTTTAAAGGATAATAGAGTTATTATCCCCTCGCGCACAATTCGCATAGTAGGACCCACGCTTTGAGGTTAGTAGATGAGTTTATCTTAAGAGGGGCTGGATAGTGCCCGAACGGCGTTCAAATGGGATAGGAAATTTAACATGGGAAAATTTGCAAATTGTGCAATTTTCCGTGGGTCCATGAACTAAAATGTGGAAAGTTTTTCTCTGGAAGGATAGAGTCAATAGTACTGCTGCATATAAAAGGAAAATGAGTTTAATTAAAAAATAGAATTTTAATTACTGAATTTCGAGTGCTATGTTCTTATGGAAAAATCAAGTTTTTAGTTCAGAAGTGCAGAATTAATCAACTTGGAATGAGAATTAATTTGATGACGAAAGTAAAAGTTTTAGTGTTTATATGAAGCAGCACCAATAGATCTTTGCTTCCCAAGAGAACATTTTCACATTAATTTTAAGTAAATTAACTTTCTTAAAACGTAGTCTTCAGTTTTTATCCAATGTTATAAGCGGTACTCTGAGTTGTACCATTGACTTTAAATGTACATTTAAAATCAATGGTTGTACCTGCGGCCGCTCTATCGGTACGTCTTTTAAATTGGACTGGTTGGGTATTTTCAAAAAGAAAATAATATTAGTATGAATTGTTTAACCTTCCTCTATTTAACATAAATAAATTTATTTGCACTGTACATTAAAAACACGTAACATAACATACATTTGAAATAGATACAATAAATACGTAGTTGTTTAAGTCGTCAATAAAGTTTTGTCTAGTAACTAAAAGTTATTAATCGTCAAAATTACACATTAGAAAACTGGATGAAAGTTCCATATACATTATGAATGATTAGTTCCAAAGTCCATAGAGTCTTGAAAGTTGAATGTAAACTAAACTAACCATTGTTGACAAAAGATCTCCGGAACAGACATGCACCTGAGAGGTAAGGAACCCCTTACCTCTCAGTCGGGTAACCTCGGGTAACATCCCGAAGCCTTGCAGGGCCTTTTATAAATACTACTGAACTTTTATAAATACTACGTATGAATAATACTGTAGTACGTTTTCGTAAGTAAAAAAGGATAGTTTTATAGACAAGAATTGCGTTAAACTTCTCTTTTCAAAGGTAAAATGTTAATTTTTTCCAAGGGAATTCCCTTGTCATTGAGGTACCAACAAATTCCAGTAAGTTGTAAAACAACCAAAATGGCTATATTACTGGGAATATGCTAAAATCAGATGACATTACCTTAAAATGGATGCAATATATATGGCAGCGATGCAATAACTATTTTTGACCCATGACATAAAGTGATGGTATGAAATTATGTCAAAATCAAAACGAAACTAAAGTTTGATATTGTAGGTTGCAGCAAGTGAACGAGTGGTTCTTAATGGAATCTGATAAGATATCGGTAATGTGAAATCAGATTTTCTACAACTTTCGCATTATTTGACATTATTTCTATCTCCAGAACGTTTGTTGAGCAAATCGTGTTTTAAGCTTTGATCTGTGTAAGTGTTATCAATGTAGCATGTTTTCCTATTTACTAGTGTGTTAGTCAACGTTTGGTTTGATTACTAATGATGCTGATATTTTAACTTTTAAATAAAACATAACAATAATGTGAATTGATTTAAATATACGTTTAATGTTTAAGGCATTGTTAGTATTGTTCCACAAAGTTATGACTAATGCGTCAAACAAACCCTTCATTTAGATAAAGGCATGCGGTAAAATAATGCAAACTTGCCAGCATAATTACCTTTAAATGAAATTGACTCACATAACCATTGAAGGAAAAAGTCAAATATGCAAAATGTGTTGACAATTTTATTTTACTCCAACGATTTCTCGTCAGATTTAAGATCAGTCATGTACTCATTTACGATTGTGATTGATGTTGCCTTGCTTTTAAGGCAGCCATGAATCAAAATGTATGAAACTCAAAATAGATTTGGTGCAGTATTCACCAAAGGGGGCCAAGATTCACTTCAATCTGTACCAAATTTGAGTGTCTACGCCAATCCCTTTCGTTCAGGCATGGCGAAATTTATAACATGTCATACGCACTAATATAATACGATTCATATATGTTTACTTTCAAGAACTTTAATTATTATAGAAAATTTATTGTTTACGTGGTAGAGTACATATATAGGTATACGTGGTAGTTGAATATATTAATCAACTTGTTTAAATTGCAATCGTATAGTTTGTTACAATCTATTTGGTTTGTAAGGAAAGCTGTATTGAATTGGAAAGTACATAAAATTTGTAAAGTTCTGAACTGCTTTGCTTAATCTGATTTAGGATTTTATCGTTGAGCAGCAAGCTGATGGAAGCCGTTCTCGTCAGCCAGGTAGTTCCAGCGCACAGGCACGCCCTCTGGCGAGATGTAGGAAACGCTCCCTTGCTTCACCAACACGTACCCGTTGCCGCCCTGACGCAGGGCTCCCTGCTCGGTGAAAGTTTGGCCGTCTCCTGTCTGGTAACTGAACAACACAAGGCACACTAATCTACAAGTGACACTTGGTTCGGAAATTGATACATTCTTCAAATACAGGGTTATTACAAATGATGTTCCTGATTTTATTATAAATATTACTGGGTGAATTTGCTTTTAGACCATTTTAATTGGTACCATTGGAAAGAAAACTCATCAAATTTTATTCATAATGGTTTGGGTGCGTGTCTGCTGTTTCTTAAGTCAATTATTGTACGTGTTGTGTAATGGTTGAAGTTGAAGCAATAATGCTTGTTGTGTGATGAATTATCACATTAACTAATTTTTTATTAGTGTGCAACCAATTTTTAGAACCAGGTTTAATGAAGATCCTCCAAGTAACCAATCTAATCGCAAGTAGTAATTAAATTTTAAAAGAAATGGCCGCATTTAAAAAAATGTTACTAAAGCTCAATTGTGCTTGGGGCATGAATCGGACGCGGAGGTCTGAATGATGACGTACTCTTGAACTGGCCACCAATATCTTTGGATAACACTCCCCGTTATTCTTGTGGGGATACATAAAAAATAAGGTGTACACACCAATATTACCATTAGCAAACCTAAGATCCAGCAATGGATTACCAATGCCATCGAAACAATGGATCAAGATACTCTTATCAACTTATGGCCAGATCTTGATTATTGGATTGAAATCTGTTGTAGCACAAGGGGTACCCATATCAAAAATTTATAGTTAAGAATAGTTGTGATGAAACTTTCTGAGTTTTTCTTCAAATGTAACTATTTTGTGTCTTTGTATAACGTATGAAACTACATTTTATAGACACTAGAAATCGTGAACAGCATTTGTAATAACCCTGTATTAAAAATAACGTCTAGGTGTAGGAGCAGAAATCAAGCAAACATAACAGTACTTAATGTAGGTTTAAGTTTCTACTAATGATAAGTTGAAAAAATACTGTTCAAAGTAGCATTTTATAAATAGCGTAAATAATGTTTTGGCATGTGTTTTCGAGACGATGACTGCGAAGACAGACGAATGAGCAGTTGAGCATAGCCTCTTCGACCTCGGCACTCGATCTAGCAACCCCGCAATTTCCTCTACCTAGAGTATTTTTAATTGCTCAAATTTTAGTAGCGGAAGATTTTTAACTGTACTCTGAACAAATTATACTCACAGTTCATATCATGATACGATTCAAGTGTTTATTATCTTTGTTCTAACCGTCTACAACTTAAACCTCCTTATAGTAAATTGAGTAGTTTTTAAAAACTAAATTGTATTGTAACTTTTAAATTTCTATCAAACTACCGTTTGAAGTAAAAATAATTTGTTTACGTTTGTTATCTTGCAGAGTACAAGTACTTTCTCTTTATCAGTACAAATATATCAAATCAAATATTAAAAAAATTATAAGTTTTATTGGAATAGCATTTTTAGAAGTAGAAATGGCATTTATACGATGTGGTGATCAGCTTTATTATAAACTGTCCTAGAGATACTATTTTCCTAAGACACTCAGTAACTAAACCCCATTTCTGTCATCTCTTAGTCCAGTTACTCCTAGTGGTAACGTGGGAGTACTAAGGGGACCCACTTTTATAATGGATATTCGTTCTTGATTTGACCTGACGGAGAAATTTTGGACGGGCAAATACAGTACCTAAAATTGCTCTAAAATACTAACATTTCAAAATGTGTTACCGTTTACATAATAACCGCCTTGATTCAAACAGAAATTATTGGAAAACTACTGTTTTAACGTATTTTTGAACAGATAATTTAATTATTTATAATACATGCTAAAATACATCCAGTAAGAGGGCTATTTTAGGGGTCAAGAACAAATCGACCTTAAAATGCGGGTCCTCCCCACGATACTATCACGAGTAACTGGACTCAGTCTGTACTTTTCAGTCTGTACACAGAAAATCCTGAAACATCTTTACTCACACCACTCGTGTGAAAATATTTTGGACATTATAAAAATGGTTGGACGAAAATTTGGTGTTGAGGATGGTACAATTTCTGGGCTTGAAATATTACTTTACGACGACTTTTTCCTATCGTTTTAGAGTGACCAAAAAGTACACGGCGTTATCAGGCCTAAATAATCAATGTTCGTGATTCATCGTGTGGGGATTTTTCTAAAGTTGTGTCAGTCACTTTAACTCCTTTGCTAGAAAATCCTGATTCATTCATCAAAACTCTAAAGGATTTCTTTTCCGTCACTGTGCTTAAATAGGAATTTCTGGGATCTCTGTTACAGTTTGTCAGTCTGATTCACATCTGTGATTGGTCGTCCACTGCTCCAAGCCAGCCTATGGCAACAGTCAGTCAGTGTGCAGCTGTCACTAACTGTAAACTTGCTCCATTTCTCTTTTTCAATTTTGTTAAATTTGTGTGCATGTATAGATATTGTTTTCTAGGCTAGCTGTTATAAAATTTAATGAGAGAAAAATACGAAAACAAAACGAAAGCTATATGGTGGTGAGGGACTGGTCAGCTTGCGCTGATTACTTTTAGGCTATTTTTTCCTAATGTTTTGGGTTATGTTTCAGGTTACTTTTCACCTGAAGACAGGGTCGGATACCAGATCCCGAAACGTCGTGTACCTTTTATTCACTCAAACACGATTGATAACGTCCGTAATAATATTTCAACCTCAGATGGAAGAAAGTTGTATACGTAAACGCTATACAGTATGGGTGACGTAGTTGTACCAATAATTATGTCAGGTGACAAATGTTTACACAGCTTACCTTAAAGCAAATTGACCTCTGTGGTCCCTGACCTCTTGGTGGTTCACCAGTTGATTTTGTTGAAGCGGTCTGTACCGTGAGTAGCTTAACTGTGCAGACGCTACAACAGCTGACGATAACACGAAAATAAGCTGAAACCAAGAAACAAGTGGAATAAAACCAGGCTGAGAATATATTCTGAGGAACCGTTTGATTTTAAGCAAAAGTTAAACTTAATTTTTCAATAGAACGGTTTAAATATTTTTATCCTGGAGGATATCACAACGTAGAGCGTCGATCAAAATAATGAGTTAAATTTTTAGGTCTATACCAATTACGTCTTTTGATTATAATGTAATTATAAATAGTTCAACTCATTTTTAAACTCAGTCATTACATATTCGGTTAGTTATAAGAGACCCACTGCTACACGGAATGTATTTATTTAACTAGTTGTAACTTATTTAGGACATCCTTAATCTTGTACTTATACACTACTTACCAACTGCATGTTGATTTTAAGTTCGCCGGGAAACTCTGCACTAGTATGAAACTACTGTGACTATAATCTCTTTATAGTCAGTGAGACTGTGAAACAGCCCTAAATATAACCACTTGTCTCTATACATTGTTGTTATTCACAGCTGATATATTTAGACATTGTGGCAGATTGGTGCGAGATCAGGATTACGATTATCCTCTCTGCACAATTTCAGATGTTATCTTTTCCACAGGTTCCGTTGGTTTGTTAAAAACACACGGATGAAATGTGCCACTCCGGCACTAACACGTGAGTTTATTTGAAAATAACTTACTGTCGAATAATTTATTGGGTTGATGGGCAAATTCCAAATGTATGTCTTGTGCAACACGTATTTTGATCAGGTTAATAATCACGTTAACATTTCTGTTTGTTGGTTACTTTGGGCTCACTTCTCCGATCCTTGGTTATTAATGTGGTGGCGAAAAGCCAGCTGCCTGTAGAAGGCAAGTGTTGGTGTCCAGCCCAGAAACACTTGAATTCTTTTTATATAAAATAGTTTTACCCTCTTTTTGAATTAACTCTGCTCAGCAATTTTCATCTTATAATATGACATTTAGTTTATTTCGAAACCCGCTTCAGCTATTTCTTTATATTTGGTAATATTATGATGGAACAAATTCATCCAGAGTAGTGTACTACTGTGTGAGATTATGCTTATTTTATAAGGAATACATATCAATGTACGTCTTCACAGGGAACCTGTGAATTTGTGTAATGATACTTACCTAAACAAATTTAATACGGCGCTTATCAGTGGTTGCTAGTCTCGCCATGGGGAGGCCGGCAGACGTAGAGACCATTGTAGTTTATTTGTACACTAACAATGTACAGTAGTCCTGCACTTTTATTTACACAACAACCTAATCTATAAACGAAAACAAAACCTGGGGCTACCTTGAATTTTACAAATATATTTAAAACCAAGGAGAAAGGAAAGAAAAATAAGATTGTCCTAAAGTTAAAATAAATATTGACCATATAAACAAAAAATACGTTTAGGTCGTAGGTATAGGCTTATGTAAATGTACGTATAACATACCCAAAACTGACATTGATCGAACGAACTCAGTAAACTTGTATAATGTGTGCAATATATTCATCACACGGAAACAAACCTCAGCAAACCACGCAGAAACCAGTCCAACAATAAACTAAAAATATTGAATGTCAGAGGAAAATTGAATGGAATAAGTAGTGCGATGCCTCTAAAGTTATACATATAAAGTTTTGCGATTTGACTCAGTGGGTGCTAAGAAGCTCTTAACTGCCAATAGTTTTGTTCTACGTGGCAGTACAAATGCTCTATTTTACAATCGTAACTCCCAAGCTCGTAACTCCTTGCTATTACGTGTACACTTTCTAAATTAATTTAGTTTTTAACTATTTAGTTATTTATAGGCTCAAGCAAACGTAAAAACAGACATTAAGTAAATATTTTTATTCATTTTTAATAAAAAAGTACAAAATTGAATAAATTAGAATGTAGCAGCAGGAGCGACGGGGATGACAGAGCCCTGGGGCTGGAAGCCGTTCTCGTCAGCGGTGTAGGTGACTTGTACTGGGGTGCCATCAGGGGCGGTGTATTGGTAGCTGCCCTTCTTCACGAGGGTGTAGTCACCCTTGTACTCTCCATCAGGGTTCACCTTGAGAGCACCCTGCTCCTGGACTGAGGTGCCGTCACCAGTCAAGTATCTGTGAACATTTGATCATACATAACATGACCTTCGCTGGGGTGCCATCAGAGGCGATATACAGGTCGCTGCCCTTTTCTCAGCCAGGCTGTAGCTATCCTCGTACTCTCCATTAGAGAGCACCTTGCTCCTAAAATGAGTATATTTCATTGCGTAGTTTTGCCGTATCAACAGGACTAAATTTTGTAACCTGGCCACATATTATTGAACCTAAAGGTAAATCATGCGAAAAATAACTGTTATTAGGGAACTGTTATTAGACGTGAGGATTAAGATTGAAAAGTCTTTTACTTACTAAAGCAGTTTGCCCCAAACTTGTTTTTGTCTAAATGGTTTGCCCTGTAGTTTGATTTGCTGTTATTTTCAGTTTTTCAATGGAATTTTAAACAGGCTTTCATGTTCAGATTTTTTGTATTATTGCTGATTTTCTTCGTATATTTACCATCTCAAAAATGGTATCTGATAATCATACAGAATAGAAGGTAACAAAACGATCTACTGACAAAATAAGTTAACATTAAAAATATCAATACGGTTCCTTGCCAACTTGCTCAGAAAACAAAATATACTTAAATATTTATTAAATTAGAATTTAAACTGATGTATTTTTGTCTGGATTATTCTAAACCTTGCTCTTCGATTATTTGATATTTCGACCTGAGACACCTATTCATCTTGATGGTATTTCAAGGTAAAATATAAGATTCCAGGTGAGTGTGATATGTGTTTTGATGGATGTGTAGTTTTTACACAAAGACCTGTCTTTAAAGGCAGATAGAAATAGAAATAGGTCCATATAACTATAGACATAAACCAACGGCTTAGCGTGACTTCCGAACCACGAAGAGTGACCATCGAGAAAAGATTGTTACTACAGCGCCGTTTTTGAACCCGGACCGATTTGGTGCGAAGCACACACTACACCACTGAACCTCTATACCACGAAAATGTGTCCGTTTCCGAGCTCACCTAAACCGTTAAGCCGCTAGGGATGCCGATCTAACTGAAACCTAAAACAAGTAAATACTCACGAGAGAGAGAACTGGCCGGACTCATCTCGGATCTCCTCCCTCTTGAGGACGGGGATGATGTTGCTGGTGCGGGTCTGCACGGGCTGCACCTGCTGCTGGTTGAAGAACTGCTGAGGGCGGGCTGACACAGCCACTACCAGCAAACACACGGCAATCACCTGTACACATTAAACATGCGTCACTTTCCATCGCATGTGTTCGTAGCTCAGTGGCAGAGTGGCGACCACATCATGGGTTCGATTCCCGGCGCAGGCACATGGATGGACCAATTTTCAAAATGCGTTTTCGTTGTTCCTATACGTATCTAATTATAAGTTACAATTAATGCCTCTTGCAAAACAGAAAAAAGGAACCACGTTTATAAGACGTAAAATGAGTTGAAGCTATGTTAAATACACAGGGGCTAAAAATAAAATTGTATCATTTTAAACATATTTTTCCGGAATTCATGAATATGACCGGAAAGTTATATGTTTTAATAGACGTAGCAGTTGTATTTATTGTACAAGAACTGTGTCATCTAAAGGATGTTTGTTTGGTTTATTTAACCTGTATAGTAAACAATATTTTAAACATGAAATATGTGTATACATAAATTTGTTTGTTGGTAGGGATGAAATATAACAAATGGTTTTAGTTTCCGTAAAATCGTTATCGGTTAGGAACAACCCTTCTGAAGGGAAACGTTCGAACGTAGTTGATGTGTTCAGAGTTTTTATCATTTCTATTGAATGGTTTGAATATAGATATTGAATTGTATGGCTATATTGTTGTGTATCCTTGAAATACTCAATGTAAAACGAGAAAAACGTCTGAAACATTTTCTTTAAATTTTAAACTAACAGCCAGTTATTTATAACATAGGCTAATTTAATAAAAAAGTTTTTGTTTTGCAATGCTGTACCTTTACTAAACTTTCTATTAAGAATTGCTGGAAACATATTGCTAGCATTTCAAAATTAACTAAAGGGAACATCATAGGCTGCCAGACCTTGTACTTATCCACATGATTTAAACCAGTTTCCAAATAACTTTGGAGATAATTAGTTTACAGTTAATTGCAAAAGTGATATAATCATCATCAAGAACACTTTGGTAGACAAATATCGGTAAATACTACACTAAGAAGGAGGGTGAGTCACATAGTAGAGCTTGAATACCTACACAACATTAATAAGTTCCACTGAGTAAGTTAAACTACTTACACAAGTAATCTTCCAAAGGAGATATTGGCTGAATGAAAGATAATTTTTATTTTTACAAATAAGGCTAATACAGGGTAAACATTTTATTAACAATCGCTTTCAACGTTCCGGACGTCGTCGTCAGAGAGTATAATAAGAGTAAATATTTACAAAGTTGAAAAGTTTAAAAGTAACAAGCCTGACGATGACGTCCTGCACATCAAAAGCGCTTGTACAATGAAAAACTTAACCTGTATTGACCTCAATTGTAAAGGAAAATTCCCTTATTTACATAAGTTGAATAGTTGTTCAATTCAATTGTTTTTATATTTTTATTCGTAAACATGTTATTATTTTTCTCAACGATAGAATACGCGTAATGGTATTTTTCGCGATATATGCGTTTAAAATACCCTGTAACCATCGTTTTACCGGTCCAAGGATATAGCTCGTTCTCTGAAATTCAAGAATCCCAGATGCTTTGTTTTCTCCGGCTGTATGAGGTTTTTGTTATTTTAAAACTAACAAACCAAAACTTATGAATTCCTTGTTTTAATTTTAAGGGCATTTTAAACTTTTTCTTCAAATAAACTAAAAACTAAAGAGCTATTTTGAATGCTTGATTTGCACAAGTAACAGGTACGAACGTAGACTACTTACGAGTTTCATGGTGTCCTGTAAACAACTGGATCTGCTGTCACAATGGAATGACCGGTGTCCTGGTCTCAGACTATTTATATAAACATCGTCAGCTGCTAATTACAACAACCCCCGCCTCTGGGCACAACCCCAGACTGCCACACTACCTCACTGTTTGTCAACCCACTGGCATTGCATAAGTTCAATCAGTTTTAGATTTTGCATTGGTGCTTTGGTTGTTAATATTTTTCAGTGACGCTTCACTGGTGGCCTAAACTGTCTTCCTGGTCTTGTTGATAGCATATCCAAGATTTAAAGATCTGTTTGTCTTTATTTTTCCATAATAACTATAAACTCTTCAATATACCCGCACTTTGAGGCAAGTAAAAGGAGATCAGGTATTTTCTTGATATTCGAAGGATACACGATCATTTCTCGTCATGCAAGAATACATGTACTTTATACGCTTTTTGAGTTTATTTCTGATAGTGGGTTCTAAAACTTAATTTTAGACAGTGCAATTTCCTTTCATTACATTCTTTTATTAGCATTCAAAACATTTAAGTAAAATAATCGTCAAAAATATTTAAAGGTAGTATTCGATTTCGACAGGATGTGTTTCATTTATACTATACAACTTTTATTTATAATACCTTCTTCAGTATTGGATATTTTATTGGGTACATACATTTTAATCGTTTAGTGATCAAAATGGTCACGGTGTTTTGGAATCTGCAATCTGTAAAGGCGTGTCAATACTCGTTGGTTTTCATAATTTTGAATCAATTTCAAAACTGATAATGTAGTATTTAAAAAAGTTAAACACAATATTTTAGAAACCCCATTTTCAGTCAATAATATAATTCAACCTGTGTCGTCCAAACTTTAACGTGAAACCATCAACAGAAATTAATACCCTTTTGCTTTTGAGTATGGAAATAAGTAATTGAAGGAAAAACGTAATGAAACAATTTCTACAGCGTGAGATTTCATTAAAGTAACCTGGCCAGCCACCAAGATTGAGCAAGATTGCTACTCCGGGGTTTTCATTTTATGTTGCAAAATTTACCAAATTATTTGATTGGACATTTATGAGAAATCAGGAAACAGTTTCTTATTGGAATTTCAAACTAATAAAGAAATACATAACGGAATCAAATAAAAAGTTTGGTGTTTGGTCTGAGTGTAAAAACGTTGTTTCTAAAAGCCTCACCAAATTATTACACTTTTTATTGAATTATTTGATGTACTTACTCATTATTTATGACACAAGGGTTTGACTAAAAGTTGGTCTGAAGGAAGGTACTAAAAGAAAATGAGTACCCTAGACTGCTTAAATAAAAGAAACCCTTTCGAAAGGATAGAGCACGTTTATGCTGATAGACAAACCAACTTTTCAAAACGGCTTTAACATTACTCTATTCCTAGAAATATTTGTATTCCATCTTTATAAGTAAAGCATCAGAAATCCTGGCAACGATCGTTTTGTTAACCAGAGTCAGTTGAAGATTAAAAATTCAAACATTAAAAGTAGCATCTGCTTCATCGTGCTTCTATTATGAGTGAAACAAGCACCTCAACACATCTCTGCTGACGAGCTTTTCGCCATTTTAGATGGTTATTTAATCGTGTGTTTATAATTCTGAGTTATAACAAAAAGATTTTACTAAATTAAAAATGTTTATTCAGTAATTAGTGTACTCGTGTTAGCTGTATTTGCTAGAAAAATGTTTATGGTATTGTTTGAATTATTACTCTAAATTAATTAATTGATAATAGTAAATTATTTCTGATGATATTGGATAGCAGTTCAAGCATTTCGTTTGGATTGTCGATTAATATTAAGGTAGTCTGGTGGGATCTCATAACTAAATCACCAAATCTTTAAATCACTATTTGAGATGCCGACCACTCTCATGAGGGTATTTTAAGGCAAATATGTGGTGAAGGATGAGTGTGATGAGTGGTAATATGAGTTATGAGGTGTAGTCTTGTTACAAACTAAGGCCGACTATTCCTTAAGAATGGGTCATTAATTAATAGCCCAATGACCAATGGAAATACAAGGACCGACGGCTTAACGTGACTTCCGAACCACGCAGGTGATGGTCTGATATGTCTAAACGATGGTGGGAGTTGATGCGGGTATCATCAGATGATCACTGAGACTATCTGAGCCGCTTTAGACCTATATCATCCTCAAAACCTGACCTCCATGAAGCTGGATTACAGGACCACGCCACGAGTCCCAGTCAAGGTGTTTGCTATATTACTCGTATTATCAAGTAGAATTCATACGTGTTGACTAAATAACTGCACGTGTGTGTATCTGGAAATAAATATTTTATTGTGTAATCACCTATCTACTATACAAGTCTACAGTCACATCTACAGGCGGGCGCTGGCGGGTGCCACGGGGAGATGATCTCCCTTGGCACGGAATCCGTTCTCGTCAGCTTCGTAGTCAACCCTGAACCTCTGACCTTCGGGGGATGTGAACTCAAAGCTTCCCTTCTTCACCAAGACGTTGCTGACGGCGCCAGTGGTCGGGTCAGCAGCTGACTTCAGCACTCCCTGCTCTGAGACTGAGGTTCCGTCATAGTTGTCGTACCTGGTGACACGTTGCAGATCGTGTGTAATAGTTGTAAACACGAAACAGTTGGATTTTGGATTCAAAAGTTAGCAGTACGCCTACTTGTGTTTTGATTCCAGAAATGTTAATATGGTACAGGTTATTAACTCAAGTAAACACCAACATTGAAAGCTATACACTTTTGAAACAGTGTTTGAGGTAAAGCCCTTGATTCGATGTTCGAAAAGAAGACACCTGAGTAACAAATCCACTTCTTTCCCAGCACAAGATTTGTTTGGTTCTCTGAATAAAGAATGGGACCAAGGCCAGTCCCTTGAGGCACTTCTAAACTTACTTGTGTGTGTCTCTACAGCTTAAAGCCACAACCTATGAGCACTCTATAGCAATATCCTCCGGTACCAGAGTCCAGGAGGCATTTAATGCAAATATTATGCAACCCATTTTAACACTATAAAGTAAGTTCTAATAATTTATATTTTGACTTTATTCGTGTTTATACGTTTATTAGAAAAGAAGCTGTTAAACACTAATGGACTGTTGCTTTACAGTATATTTAGAAACTATAGGCTACGTGTTGTATGAATATAATTTTAGTTTTGAATGTATTTATCGTTTTGAATAAAAAGTTCTTTTCTCTACGTTTGTAACATTTGGTG
Source organism: Matsumurasca onukii (assembly GCA_018831715.1). Classification (NCBI taxonomy): domain Eukaryota; kingdom Metazoa; phylum Arthropoda; class Insecta; order Hemiptera; family Cicadellidae; genus Matsumurasca; species Matsumurasca onukii. The sequence continues at coordinate 10,867,499 of CM032061.1, read as the reverse complement.
CTCTATTGGTAGACATAAACGTAAACATTCACGGGTCGACACAAACGTAGACATTCACATTCAATCTTCATAGAAACTACGTACATATGATACTTCAGAAATTAAGGCAATGTGTCAAGAGAGGAATTGTTGATAATATTACCTTTGGAAGAACTGGTTGGCCTCGTCACGGACGTCTTGACGGAACACAGGGGGCAGGGGCCAGATGGACCTGAGGTAGTCGATGCCACGACCACTGGGGTTCGGGGCCACGGCAAGAGCTGGGGCTGGAGCGGGGGCGGCAGCCACGGGGGCGGGGAATGAGGAGGCAAAGGCCGAGGAGGAGTCGGCGAAGCGGGAGGCAGGGAAAGAGGCGAATTGAGCTGTGGCCACAGCCAGCAAGGTAGACAAAGCCAAAACCTAAAAAAATTATGTATATACATTTATATAAATGGAATATGTAGTATCTTCTCTGTCGTCCAGTCTAACACAGTTATGGCAACCAAACAGTAATTCTACGCCGAGGGATGGGGAAATGACAAACAATTTTGTAATACTATACGTATGAAAAGTACAATGAGAACAAATCTCAGATTACCAATTAGGAAGAGAAACAGGACCAAGTTACGGAAATCTAACAAAGTTTGACACTCAACCTGATGGGAAAACTTATAATGAATTGTTGCTCTTAATGTGTTACAGTTTTTGATAATATTGTTATTTTTTGTACGATTACTTCGATTTAATTTTAGAATGTTAAGTCCCGCAACAGCACATAAGAAAAAGAATTATTATTATTGTTTTTCACTTGTTATAAATGGGACTTGATTGTTTAATTGGCCTCAATCATCAAAGAATTTAAAAACTACTAGCCTTCGGCCAAATGGGGGTGGGACCCCAGACCCCCTTCGGCCTCTCGGTTTGGGGGTTCACTTCGCTAATGACTATACTTTTTCAGTAAGGGCTTTTCCTTGAGAGTTGAAACTTATGCACTGTTATTGTTATTATTTATTGATGTTTACATATACAGCAGCTGGGCATTTTTAGTACTTTGCCCATATGTTTTATCTCAAGCAAATTTAAATTCTTAACAGTGCCAAAAATCGTTTGTCCACGCATAACTACTCTTAGAGGTAACTAAATAAGTAGAATGATATCTCTAATGAAAGAGCATGATTCACTGAGTGTTCTTAGACCAAAACGAACACTTTATCTCAATTAGAACCTGAGATATGACTGGACAAAGCTAAGAAAACATGGGAAAAACCTTTTTGAGTATAACTTGAGAAGGGCGAAAGTTAAGCGATTTTTGATGTTTGATAATGAATCTGTGCATAAATAACTTCATTAAAAAATGAAGAAAATCGGCCTGATAGAACGGTCGTACTGACTGCCATTAGATGTTCATCAATTCTTTTAATATATAGATTAGTAGGAATTTGTTTGAACAGTAATCAAAAGAACCAAAATGTTCTTTTTTAATTATAAAATATTTTTGTTTGTTAATATTTTACTTACGGATTTCATGGTTGGTCCAGAAGCTGATGTATCCAGAAGCTAAGGGATGTTGGGAGATGAACAGACTGAAGATCCATTACAATCGACCTAATTTATATAATGACATTCCCTCCCTCCCCTCCACGGCACAGATCACAGATGATGTTCTACAGATAAACATACTGAAAATGCCGTTACACGATAACAGACCGTCTGTCTATCCGCTAACCTAAAGTCGGCTTTCCTCGTTCATATTCACCAACAATAAATCCCACATAGTTATCCGAATTAACTTTTAAAGCTTAATCGACTAGGCAATTGGAAAAATAATAATTTTAATATGAAATAGACTTGCGTGTGTACAGGTATGTTTAGCACTGAGACACAAAACTATTTATTACTGTCAATCGTGGTCAATACCACAGCAAACGCACCTACTGAATCCTTAAACGGCTATTTTATGTTGCTGCAAATAACTTGAAACTAAACTGAAAACCACTACAAACACTGTAGTCAGCATGAAATAAAGAACAGAAATAAGTGGAAAAATAAAGAGTTACACGGATTTTATCAACAGAGCCCAGCAAAATGATTGCGGAATAACTCGTTACGTTTTTTTCTGAAAATAACACACAGATAAATGTAAAGCTTGTTTACACTCTGTGTGGTTTAATGTTCTTTGCACGGGTTTAATGAATGCAAACAGTGAACTCACTTCATTTGTAAGCAACACAATGTGCACCCTTGTTATTCAAGATAACAATACCTCTCGTGCGCCTGCCAACAAAGTAAGCAACCTTGTTCTCCAAGCCCCTTTTAGCTTAATTCCATCAAACATACACATTCTTGAAATTGTAGAGTGAGCCTTAACCTCATTTTTTACAGTGTATACCAATCCGTCTTAGCTCATCCTGAAATAGTTTAATTCATTAGAGCGCCGACGAGAGCGAGTTTTAGTTTTCCCCTCAACTATTTTACTAAAGGGGATAGTTTGGACGACTCTGCATGTAAACCTTATAATGTACTTTTCTACCAATGAACTTTTGAAATGTATTGAGGGAAGTATATACTTATTGATTACAAATGATTCCTTCAATTATATTTATATATAATTTTTAAAGTTTATGTTGGTACTTTATTGTTATGCGGATTTGAAAATGACATTATAAATTACAGTTTACAAAGTTTAAACGACAATGATAAAGTTGTACGCACATAATTTTGTCAGGAGATATCTTAAAATTAGACACATTAATCACCTAATTTTCAATGATGAAACTTTTCATTAGTGGAAAAGTTAATAGACAATGTATGATTATGGGGAACAGAAGACACAGTCCGTAACGTGTTTTGCACTTTATCTTGTGACGGGCCGTTCTCTTCCATCCGTAACCGGACACTAAAATTTCAGTTGAAATTTTCTTTTTTGTACTTTATATTATTTATTTATCCATCTTATTAAAAGGAAACGATCAAGAGTTTCCTTTGATAACGATTAAAGAGTCAACTACATCACGGTTTACTGACTCTGCAAGTATAGGTTTTTTTATAGGAACAAACAAACGTAAGGATTCTGATAATATCGTTTTCAAGTGCCAAAGTTGAGATGAGTACATATCTGAAAGAAGTCCTCCTATTGACACTATGTTGTATTTTGGTTATACTGATTTCTAGTTATATTCTTAATTTAGCAAACATCATGTTATTTTTTATTCATTATCATGTTGGTACTTATAATGTTCGTCATTAGGTGTCCTTGAAAAATCTACAATATGCGTCAAAACAAACATGTATATACAAAATTATAACATTTCTTTACCTATTACCTACTTAAATGAAACCACAAGAGGCTCAGGTGAATAAAGTAAACAATTTAGTATAATGTGAAACACGTAAACACTGACAAATATCAGTGGTTAATAATGCCAACTATTTGTCAAAATACACTTGCTAACTTTCGCATTGATTGAAACTCTATCTTCTCAGTACCTAGGCAGCAGTCTTCACACCTCAGTACTGTAACATAGTTTAGAAGTCCTTGAGAGGTCTATTTGTAAACGGATTGCGTCAAGCTCTAGGTTAAGGACATTGTCCGTGACCAACCAGGAAATAAACATACTCTTACTCAACTTTCAAGCTACTAGTGACCATCTCATTATGTGAACCAGTCTGCTCTATTCAAATGTTTCTTTCAACGCCCAGTTAGACAGGGGAAAAATTGAGAAAAACTGTAGGAAGCTATCCTGACTATAAGTGGACGTATCACTCGATTAACGGAAACGTTTCCAAATTCTTAAAAACAGGACTAGATCATAAAATTTGCATTAATTCAGGGGCTAACAGAAACAAAATTAAAAATAAAACTTATAGAAGAACTTTCAGAACCATTTCAAATTTAAACCGGGATTAGCCATGGTCTATCTCTTTTGTTGTTCAACTGTGATTTGGAAACAGTAACTCAAGAATGTCGAAAATAAATAGTTGTAAATAATATGAATACACCCATGAAGTTAAATAGAACCACTATCAAAACTTATAATGTTTGGCTATGCAGATGACCTTGGCATTTTAGCTCGGGACACAGCAACCGTCCAAAAACATTACCGAATTCCATAGAAACTGCCGACCAATCTTAAATCGATCACCAAACATATTCACGCTACATACGGTAAAATTAAATAAGTTCATCAATGTAAGTAACTTAGAAAATTTATCCAAGATGCGAGACTTTAATAATTTTACAAACGACATACGTTGACAAAAGATGACAACAGGCTTTAAGATTAACTCAGAACGTCTATAATATGAAATCAAAGTCTAAGCTCTCAAAGTTAAGACGCAAAAGCTCAGCTCAGACACGTTGATCAAACGAGAATGCCTTTTGTGCAGCAGAAACCTTAGATCCTAAGATTACCTTAATTCCTAATCAACAGTTTCAACACTGAACCACAAACATAAAGACTTCGTAGTAGAATAATACAAAGACATGCATTCAGACATCAAGAAACTAATATCGTACTTCTACGGCCATATAAAAGGAATGGAGACTTTTAGACTCACAAAGCAAATTTCAGAACTTGAAGTGAGGCAAAGGACTCAACATAATGGATCGCGACATTTAAAGAGGATTGAAAGGCGACAGGTATCTCACAAACTGCAGAAACAGATTTAGACAAAAAGTGTCTGATAGCTTATGAATCAATCAAGTTTATGTGCGATGATGAAGGAATAAGCCAGTAGTATTTGACTCGTATGCACATAGTTACATAGTATAGAAGCCTTTTACAACACCACGTGTAGGTCCTATGGGTTGAACATCAAACGAACGGTTTGGTAGGAGAAATAAATAAAAATAAAGACTATCTTTTTTTAAATAAATATAGTATGTAGTACAGCTAAAACCGTAACCAGACGGCCAATGAAAAACATATAGAAAACTCTCACAAATAAGAGCATTGAGTATACGTTATAAGAACCTGTTCATCTGGTACTTTTGTTCGCTGAGTTTAGTCTCACTTAGTCGGCATCAAAAGAGTTTAAAGAATGGGTAAATATAGATAAAACAGTAACAATGAACTAAACCGTTGCGCATCTACAGGCATCAACCATGTAATATGCGCAAAGTGTTAGTTGGCTGTGTTAAACATTCTATAACAGCCACAAAATAACTATGTCATGGCGTGTAGTGGGAAAATTAAATTGAGTTTGAACACTAAACACCTTGTAAGAGTTTATACGTATTTGAGTAGCCTACACCTACACGACCACTATCAGTTATACTACTATTATTATTCTCGTACTTTTAACGTAACACAATTCGTTACGTATTGCCTTTAATCTTCAGCTTAATGGAAATAAGTTTTTTTCAATTACTTATTTGTTGTATTTCACATGGAACAAATTAAGTTATATTATATAGTATATTGGGTATCAAAACGCTTATGAGTGTGACTGAAAGTTCAAAATGTATTCTTTTTGCTTTAAACAAAGACACCCAATATCGTTAATATAAAATGTATCATTAAATTTAAATAGAAAATACCTTTTTTACTGAAAGAATACCAATCCGGCGGATTAGCGGATCCGTGACGGATTGGTATCGCGCGCGACTCCGGAGCTTACAATTAGTCTAAGGAGATTATACCGTGAAGCTAGGTAAAGGTCGAAGGTTGAGTGGTAGACAGGACTTTGTAGTCCTAACTTCACCTCGTTAAACAAGACAAACTTTGCGTTTTCTTTACCAATTTAAAAATATTTGTTGGTTACAAAGCCTTACAATGGTAATGGCATTATCTTCCCAACTATAAAAATAACAAATGTTGAAATTTACCATAAATTATTCCGTAATATTGAGTACTGTCTACCTTTATCACATTTAAAACTCACACACAAACCAAAAATCTATGAATTTTTATGAGAGCCAGGGTTGTTCTGGTAGTTGTCTTTTACCCATACGGCTTTTCATGCACCCTTGTGTCGTAGGCTGCCTACTCTAAATTGAACGAATACCAGGTCAATTGAGTGTAGTTCAAAACCTGGTTTCAAATTGTCTAATTCTTAGGAATCATTTAATATGCTGGTCAACCAAGTGGATTGGAAAATATTCTGCAACCGCACGTGGTTTCATAAGTTCTTCATCTGGAAGCTACCAGATGTATCTTTATTCCTTGCCATCTCAAGGAATAATGCGGACAAAATAGTTCCAAGGGACATGCTTATGATAATTTTGATCTATCACATCCTGCTTTCAAAACACATTCAATTAATTATCACCCTACGGATAGACTTTCCTTTTCCTCAGACAAATAGATTAGAAACGAGAATACTATATAAAACTGTTCATCATCTCATCACTATTGTAATTGACCTAGTGAAACATATATGCTGGCAGAACCACTGTAAACAATTACCAGACCACCTGTGTGAAGTTAGCGGCATTCTTGGCGGCGTTTTCATACTTTCACCCTAACGACCGGCTCAATATGATACATGTTCAGATCACAGATAATGCATTATACTGTGATCTTTATCATCAACTGTTCTGCGAATCCAACTGGAAACATTACAGAAAGCCTCTGGTGTGAATGAGATTGACATACCTGGGATTATTGCTTGGAATGTAATTGACGTTTTGATATATACATTCCAAAGATACTTGACTAGTCAAAAACCAGCTCATTGTCAAATTTAAATACATTTTGTTTTAGAAGCTAGTATGTACTATCTCGTACCTATCTATTTGCAACGAGTTTGAGGTTATTAGAAGAATCGAAATTACAGCGGGTTTTCATTGTGTGTACATAAATAGTGATTGAATTGCACTAATAGTATAGGGGTCTTTTTACCCCTATAAGTATGTGAATTAAAACATTACTTCTGAAATTACTGTACGATTTGGTTAGAGATTCATATTTTCAGAACATTTTGACACAAACCTTGGTATCGATGGCGGTTCTAAGTTAATGCACAAATATTTGTAAAGCTAAGGGTTATCTCCAATATTTGCCCAAGGATTGCCTACTTAAGTATTGCAAAGTAATTAATACAAAAATTGCAAATACTACTTAAAACAGGCCGACACGCAGCTAAGCGCTAAATCGACGCTGGCATGAGTGGTTCGAACTTTCTTTGCTTATTACTCCAATTCGACCCATTCACAGCCTTACTTCGGCCTTCGGCCTCGGTTTTATATTCTATTACGCTGAGTGTATCTCACATCCTCGCTTCGGTCTTCGGCCTTAGCTTGGCCCCCTGTATATTATCACGAGCGGTACGAGACTGTAAGCGCAGCGAACAGCCTTGGATTTGCGTTTTTTAGTGAAAGTTATACTAAATATTATAAAAGAAAAGACATTTCAAATATCAATGAAATCAGACTACTCATTCCGCTGTTATATAGCTTAAAATTATTTTTTGCCGCCATTTTAAAAGGACCTAATTAATTTTCATAATCTTCAATATATTGATGTGTATACTAACATTTCATCAAAATCGGACAAATTTACCGTTTTAGGTAGTTAAAACCTATTTTTTGTGAAAGTATGGACACAACTAATAATTGTAATTCCTAGCGAATCCAGTAAGTTACCTAATAGTCTTACACTAATCGATTTAACTCTTTATCTGCTTTGTTTTCGTTTCAGAAACGAGTTTCCCATGTCGTCTTGTTTGTTACTGATAGCAAACCCAAACATTGTTCACAAGAGCTGTTCAAAACATCGTCGTTAATTGACCGATGGAATTATGAGAGAAACCGTTCCGCCGCGGCCTTGGGGTGTTATCAACCTCGCTACTATAATTAATCCCTGTGTTGATTGGGCCGGACCCATTGGCAGTACAACCAACTTAGTCCTAATGGATACTTTTATGTTAATCGATTTAGACTATAAACGAACATTTACCCTAATTACAACAACATGGCTCTAGTGTCTAAATTATTAGGTAGCTTGTTATTATATCTGATAACAAAAGAAAACGGGCGTAACAATTGTTGAGGTTAGTAGTTATGGCCAAGAAACTAAATGATAGGTATAGTATATTTCATCACAAGTACCGAAAGTGGCACTTTTCCGGATGAAAGTTCGTGTGTGTGAGGTGGAGCCGAGGGTGAATAACATTTAGTTATGACCTGAAAAAAATTAACCAAACTGCAAAATTACACAGTTAAACCAAGCATAATTTTAAAATTTAAGGTTTCTAAATTGTAAATAGACCAAACTTTGGGTTTAAAATTAAAATTAACGTGTATTAAACGTTTCAAACTTTTAACATTAACGATTTCATTAAACAAATCCCCTGAAGGATGTATTTTTAATAAACCCACCTTTCTAGTAAAGTCACAACAAACATAATTTGTTTAAACGTTGTTATGAAAACTTACCAGCGCTAGCATGGGCAAAACTAGCAATAGCTGTACAAAAAATGGGAAGTTTTACTAACCAGTAAACTGGTTTTTTCATTTTCCGGCCGAATGTGTTTTCACTTTCCGTAATGACCCACAATCAGCTGTTTAAAGGAAATTGTACGTGTGCAAAGTTACATTTCATGGATGAATCTGATAGTAAATACATATTTTCAATTTGAACTCCATATTTATGTACTATGTATAATTATTGATGTATATGTTACTAATTTAAATTGAAAGAATAAGTTATATTTCATCACTAGGTCCTAAATTGACACTTTTTGACACGAGGTCAAGTTAACGGCGATGTTAAATGACCGAGGGTCAAAAAGACACTTTCGGCGGAGTGATGAACGATACTTTTGCCATGATGCAAAATAATAACGAGAAATTCCAATACATGTTTTAGTACCATAAGAATGAAACTTAAGTCAACATAGTTTCTCAGCAGTTTGAATTATAATGTTTTGAAGAAACAGCAGTTACACTGATTTACTATTAGTCAGTGTTGAAAATTCAAAACAATCAAAACAAACTTCGTTGAACCAGCTGATGACCATGCCACAAAAGATCATTAAAATGATCTTTTTCTCTAGGAGAACAATGTCATCAAAACAATACTAACCTGAGTGAAAAGTGACACTTTAGCAATGTTAATACATGGGTCTAAAGCAGCTGTTTTCAGAGCAGAATGACAAAAACTTATTTAGATTTTGGCTTGGAGTTTGAGACCCCCATTTACGATCTAGCAAACCCGACGTATCAAGTTTTCAGTCCCGCAAACCATCAGATTATCGTGACCGTGAATGAAGGGCTTGAGTTTATAAGTTTACAAAGCATCATAACACAAGAATGGAGAGGGACTCTGGTGTGTACAGAGGACAGGACAAGGAGAGGGTAGTGATGAGATCGATCCAAGAGGCGCCACACAGTACACAACCCTTGGCTCCGGTTCAGCCTAGCGCTGCTCTCTTGGCCCAGGTCACAGGGGTTACTCTTAACTCGTAAGCTTGATTGATTGCCGAACCGGATGCCCTAGATATTAGTTACAATAAATAACTTGTACAGAATGAATTAGCACTCCGTTAGATCGAATTTTTATTTTTGTTCAACTCTTGCACCAGTTGTAAAGCTTATTGGGGGATTGTTTTAAATTAGGGCGAGAGCGTAGACCAAAAAAATAATGTTTTGCAGTAGCCTTTTTAACAGAACTTGTTATATTCAGCGAGAACAAAAATCCTACCTGTCGGATAAAAAAGCGAATAGCCTCGCAAAACCCGTGGTTATACAAGATGTAAATCCGAGCCGAAGGCCGAAGCGAGGGTAAGACTGTGGTTAGAAAGTGGTAGGGGAGTACAAGAGCTACTCGTATACGCTACTCATATCAGGGTGTATCCCTAGTTGGACAGCTATATACAAAAGATGGTTAACAGGTTAATCTATACCGGAGTTACATAAATGAGCAATGTAAGATAAGATATTTAAGTACGTGGGTCAAAAATAAATAAGAAAGACAATCGACAAAGCAAATGAGTGGAAGAAAATTTCAAGATTTTACGGGGACATTTAATAATAATGTAAAAAACGTACTACTTGCAAAGATCCTCATATACAAATTGTACAGTTAAGTTTGAGAACTACTTAATTTGCGAAATGGTGCCCATATCTCATAAGTTATTACTGTTCCATATGTTCTCACCCGTCTTTCCTTATACCAGAGGCTAAATTATTATTACATAAGCATGTTTACAGAGTATAATATTGGGACACCCCATTGAACTGGTCAAGTAGCCCTCTTTAGGGCACACAAGAATACAAAAATTATATCTATTTCAGGTGTAGCTGTTTGAATATTTAATTTAATAGAATTGACATTACTGCTAGTAAGGGACTGGACCGGAGTCCCAGTGATGTATCACCGAGTACTGGATAGTCAAGCACTCAGACTGTGGCTTACTTGCTAACACTCTCATCAATCTCTATCAACCCTCTCCTCCCTCCACCCCTTCCTTTCTTTTGTGTTGGTATTCCTTGCAAAATCAACTAAAGGGTTGGCTTTAAATGAATTGAAATGTATTACCGTGCAAAGTTGTTCCTATATGTGCTGGAAAAGCTATCCCAGTTGTGCAAAAACGTCAACAGTGTATTGACTAGCTTTTCCACATTAAAACAAATTATAAATTACATTTAAAATTATTTGAGATAGAGACCACAAAGGTACGATATGTAACTCGATATTTCACATAAAAGCTTTGTTTCAAAACATTTAAAACGCTTTGATTGTTTTGAGAGAATAGTAATCAAATATCTTTGCAAGCAAAACTTAAATCAAAATACTACTGGATGTTGTAAAGAACAGGACTGCACATGTTTAATTGTTGTGTTGGAAATGGTGACGGAATTAAAACTCATGCCCTAGATTCTAGAAGCACGCAGAGAGCGAAACATTTTACTTTAATTGCTCTCGAGTCATACATGCAACCAAGCCAAACTTATTGACTGTCGATTGGTTGTTTTTGTCTTTAGTTTTCAATATTAAAACTGTTCGTAAAGTTTAACAGATATAATATTCGATTCAGGATGAAAATCAATCAGTACGCTACATTCTGAAAGATACAGCTTTTACTAATACAGTATTAGAAAAAAGGTTTACACCTTTATCTTATTTAAACATTACCGGAAAGTTATCAAAGTAAGTTTTTATTCGCAATATAAGTTTACTCTAAACTAACTGCGCCAGCACTTAGCTCACGAGCCAAGCACCTCGGCCTACGGCCTTGGTGTGCGCTTTGTAAAACTCGGCCATCCCGCCGGCCTATCTCATGGCTTATTTGCTTTGGACAATTTTTTAAAAATTAAACTCTTTGTGATTTGTTTAAAAGGATTCTTAACAATATTTAATTGTTAATTGTCGTACCATTTTTAGATTTTTAATGTTTTACCCCACTTTTAACCCCCTTCCAAATTTGGTAGACAACCAATATATTTTTGAAATCAGCATAATATTCCCTTTTTTGATACCCCACATCGATTTTATGATTTTTGTATTTCGAACCCCCAAATCCATATATTGTGCCCCCGAACCCCAAAATCAGTAGGGTCTTTGGGATTAATGGTATACAACTATGTGTCGAGTTTCAAACAAATCTGTTGGTATTTACTAATAAATATTTACTAAACAAAGAAATATAACATAGGGAATTGGGGACCTCAAAACCCCATAAAAATAAAAATCTAAATAATTTTATTCGTTTCGGACCATTTCTATTCAAAAATCTGAATTACCCCAGCCAGATTCCGAGATCTCAACACTCCGGACAACCCTAACCGAAATACTAATAGTAATAGATATAGATAATTGGAGACAGTAAACGTTGTGAATTCGTTATTAACTGTAATAATACTACTAACTACTAAGCAGTTGTCATACGATTGGTTCTTAAGGTAAAACTTTTAATTTCTTTCTTTCTACTTATCCTTAATTTGTCGCGACCATTAATGCTTGCACTCTTGTATAAGTCTAGACTCTAGACCAAAACAACTTGCCTTTTCCAATTGCAAAACAGATTATGTATGCGCGTGGCAGCCGCAATTTTCCAGCAAGTGCTCTTCAAGAACCCGTGTATATAATTAGAATCAATATTATGGCAGATAATGCACCAGCTGATTGCTCTTAGCAGCGGTGGGGTGGGGAGGGGATTGTTTGCCAACAATGTAGGTCACATTGAGAGCATCAGGACGCGGCGTCAGGACGGCGGGCGTCGTCAGTGCGTCGTCTGCAGCGTCCCAGGACCTGCGCGCCTGTCTCAGCATCTGCCTCAGCGAGTGCTGGCCCTGCCCTAGGCCCTGCTGCACTTGCTCATATTCACTGACCTGATTTTCCCATATTACATTATGTAGAACACTATTATGCGCTATGCCGAGGGCCTGTTTGCGTCAAAGAAACAAGGCTTGGTTCGCTATATGTGTGGCCTAGTTAATGTATGTGATTGTCGTTTATGAGAAGCATTAAAAGTTCTTAAAGTACTAACCCATGTTATGATACTGTAAAAACGTTACTATCTAGTAAAATAATGACAGTGAATTATTGTTGCGTTTTGTTTTGGTATAGATTAAAGGAGTAGAATTCGGAACCTTAAACCAGTTTAGAACCAAGTTTGAAGTCTGAGTCACCGACATACACAGATAACCTAACTCTAGTTTTCAAAAGTCACTCGTTTGGATCATCTGAAGACGCAGATCCCGAAACGGCATGATCATGTAGCTCACTAACGATAGAAAATGTCCGCAATAATAGTTTAAACTGTGAAATTCTCCCATCGTCAACAACAAACTTTAAACAAAGAAGTTATAGCGTTGTTGTGAGTGAACCATAATAAAAGGTTAATGTATTATTTACGTGGTCTATTATCACGGGCGCTACGTGGGTGTGCGTTACGTTCACAGACTTGGTCTTTGGCCTCAGACGTACGTGATCTTTTTCTGCGGGTTTTATTATACTGTATATTGTGAAAGGAAACCGTATCTCAAATGTTGTTGAAATCGGGATACTCCTAACGCTGTTACATCGAAAAATAACTTTTTGCCGCCATTTTGCAACGGTTCATTTAATTTATATAGTTTTCGGTACATTGATTAATATTATTAAAATACATATTTATTTCAAATTTCATCAAAATTGGATATAATTTACTGCTTTTAGATCATTAAAACTACTTGTATGACCAAAGTTTCCTCCCTCCCCAAAGGGCACTTCCGGTAGCCCGATTTTGCTGGCTAACATATTTGACCATAAGATATATAAAAAAGAAACATCTGTACCAAATTTCATGAAAATCGGACAAAAATGCGACCTGTAGAGAGTACATACATATTTATATAAAAAGTACAAAAATGCTCAAAACTTGTTCCGGGGGTCAGGATCAAAATGGTTCGGGTGCTCAAATCATGGTCCCGGGCCTGGGTCTTACCATGCTGAAGGCATAAATATCTCGTTTTTCCAAATGAAATTCGATAATTAATTATTCACGACGGTAAACTCGTACATTGATCAGTCAGACCACATCGTCATGTTTCAACAATATAAAAGCGTTATCTTGTGCTCGCGTATAGAGTGCAGGGAGGAAGTAGATGCTAAGGACGTGACACTTTGTTAAAGGCCAAGTACGTCGTTTAGCTCTCCAACCCTTCCTCTGAGGTCTTACTTGCTCATTCCACCTTTGACGTTCAGTTCAGTAGTAATTAAGCTCAACTGCTCTTATTTCTCGCCTTTTCTGAACCTTTTGCTGATGTGTGACATAGTTATGTAGTAGTGAACTAGTGTGTAAGGAGAAACCCATACCAATCCTATACAGATACAGTGTTTGCAATGGAGCAATACCCTGAGAGCTATACGGTTTTCATAATACAAAACATTCCCTAAATTGAATTCTTCATGAAGAGATTATTGGCAATGGTAAAATTATATTTTGAAAAAAATACAAAGAGCCAATCACTAGTTTTGGCCTCTTTGTATTTTTTTCAAAATATAATTCCCTAAATTAATTGATACACAACCTTCAAGATTCTTCTCTAGACTACTAATTTTAAAATACTCAGTTATCTGTTTACTGAAGTTATATACTCGAATTTATGAAACCCTGCAATGTGCAAAAAGTGGAATATAAACTTATTTGAACAAAGCATGGTCATCACTCAGGTAAACATAATATTCTGAAAACTCCTGAACAAAAAGCTTCTGTCTTTGAAAATAATCATTTTTACAGCGGTATTATTACTCTTTTCAATTGTTTAAGCGCTGATTTGAAGAGAAGACCAACGTTATGATATTTGATAAGACTGTGAAGGGTTTATGTGAAAAGAACTGTTTTTATTCCGTCCACGCGTTTATACGAGTATCAAGTTGTTTTTGCACAATTTTTGTTATTTTTATATTTATACAGTTTAGTTTGTGTATCTTTGTTATTTAAAGCTGTATAATTACAAGCTCAAACCATGTAAATAGTTAAGCGTTTGGTTAAATTACAAAACTGTTTAATTTAAAAATGGTTGCAACCATTTTGTTTTATTTCATGTAAAATGATTCATGGATAACAAACATTGGTTATATTGTTATCAGTAGAATGATGATAGCAGTTAGAAATATTGTCATAAGCGTACAATAAAATTAACCATTTAATTCCCAAATGTAGAGTATATTTGCAAGTAACGGGTATTTTCGAATGTAACTTTAAAATATTTACTTTTATCCGGCCTCAATGTTATACATTCTCCGCATAGGAAACCAAAAGCCAAGCTTACTGATTGTCTTCGCCTATTATAATAGCACAATAGACATGAGATGTTAACTCCTAGCTTTCACGATGAAGGGATGGTATTCTCGTTATTGAAGGTGTTAAGGGAATAATATTTCACATTTTGGATTTTTTACTTTCTAAATTATAATTATACGTAGTTAATAGGTAATATTCGCAATACATTATCACTCGTGTTATGGCTAATTATAACTCCTGCATGATTACAATACAAGTTGTGTTTTAGAAGTTACAATAGCTATTGAAATTAAGCTTTCCTAGGATTAAGTTCTAGCAATGTCAACATGATACAAACCAACATTACAAACATGAAACTATACGGTATAAGAACTATAACTATAGTATATCACTTCAAAGCCGTCAATTCTCTTAAACCTCTCATAACTAAACTACTTTAGTTAAACATAACTCTTAGCCTGAACTCAAATTAATTTTTTAAACATAATTCAAAGATAAAACTGTTTTAGAACAGTAATGTTATAACTATTATAACGTGGAGTTAAATTTAGTTATTCATCTATGGCAGTCTTTAAAAAAACCAGGCCAACACGCAGCTAAGCCGAATCGAATTTCCTTTGCAATTTGTTACTTAATTCGCTACGCTCACAGCCTCGCTTCGGCCTTCGGCCTCAGATTTACGGGTTTTTATTGGAAGTTATACTACATAGCATAAAAAGAAATCACTTTTTAAATTTCAGAAAAATTGGACTACTCATTCCGCTGTTACAGCAAAAATCATTTTTTTTGTCAAGCCATTTTGAAACGACCTGACGAATTTTCATAAATTTGCGTCTTTAGTGTATTGATGTATAGAAACAAAATACATATTTATTTTAAGTCAAATTTGGTTTTTGGTGTTGTATGCATCGAAGTCGGAAAAATTACTGTTATATAGATCATCAATGGCACTTTTTGGTGAAAATTCTTAAGAATCTCGATACTTTCGGTTAAGGCCCGATTTTGCTGGAATTTACATTTTTCCCTCCCAGATAGTACAAAGGGTTTTACCATAAACACAATCCGTAGTATAATCCGATGTATAGTGCACAATATGCCATTTTCAAAACGTTTCTTGGCTGCATACGAGGATAAGCTTCGGACACCCTGTTACATACAAAATCAATGTGACGATCCCATTTTATCTATTAAAATTGCCGAATTTAACGTAAGCAGCCTCTTGAAGAGTATTATTATTAATTATTGTAAAGTTGATTTTTTATAACCATTATAATGGTTTAACCCAAAGGATATCATAAAATGTGTTTTTAAATCAATACTTGTAAAATGCAACTTGTTGTCTTTTCAATCGCAAGATCTTTAAAGTCAGTGTTTGAGCCGAAACTAAGAGTAGTACCATCGGCCTATTGCAAAACGTTACAGCGTGTAACATTCTTAGATTTGTTAACATACAAAGTAAACAACGTAGGCCCAGGAACAGATCCCTGGGGGGACACCATGGTTCAAGTCTATTTAATTTGATTATTCATAAATAGTTCAAACACAATAAAACTGTTTAGGAATAGTAATTTTCTAACTATAATAACGTGGTATTACATTCAGTTATTTATCAATGGCAGTCTTTGCCAGTCTTAAAAATAAATAAATCTCTATCCGACCTGTCAGGACATATAATGTTTATACATATTTAATAGAAACATTTTCTATGATGATGATGATTATGATGATGAGAATAGAAGGTTGGCACATAGGCAGTGAATTCCGTAACGTATGAGGCATCGCGTGCACTATGGCCCTTAAGTTAATAGGCCTATTTGTCACAACTGATAATGAAAATCAATAAGACAGACTCACACAGAGGAAAAGGAACCGGGGCCTTTACTCACTCAACTGTTTATACATGTACCTGTATTCAGTTGCATTGATCATACTGAGAAGTACACGTTTAAAGTTGTAGACGTGAGTTGCTTAACATTCTACCGTAAATAAGAATGCATCGTCCAATTAAAGTATTTTAAACTAAACCCATATTGAATGTTTATTAACTACTGTAAGGTTCCGAGTTGAAAAAACTCAATTTTCTTATAAGTGACAACTACATTTACGCTAGCTTTCAATAGCGGTTTTGATAGTCGCTTGTTTCGGATAAAGACAAACATTCAGATTTAAAAATTTCTACATCAAATGGAAGACATAAGTAGGTGGTTTGAATGGTGTAATTTTTAGCAAACTCTCCCAGCAAGTAAGAGATCCGGGTTCCAGGTTTGGTCTACAAATTTTATTTTTAAAATTCCTTAAGTAGGCTAATAAACAAAATCTTATCTGGAAGAAGTGGAAATTTGTTTGGCAAAATAAACATATTTATGTTATGAATATTTGTTTTTATGGTTTATTATACTCGTATGTAGTTAGAAAGTTATTCCTATTTTGGGCCACTCTAAGACAACTTCAAGTTGACCATTCCAATAATTTTTCTTCTCTGCGTAGGAAAAATGTACTGAAAGTTATATATTTTCTAATAAGCACGGTTTACAATGAAATGTACAAACAGGTTGTATAACAAAATAAAACTATATTATACACATTTTTGTCACAAACAAACGAAACCGTATTGGTCACCCCTTTTCCTATGACAGACGAAAGAATAAGAGAAAGAACTATAATTAATGAAAGCAAAACAAGTTGAAAGCAAGAATAACATTGTAACAGTAAGCTAAAACAAGGGGATGAATATGTAGATGCATTCAGGTGAAGGCCGGTCAGGTGTGAAAAGGGTGAGGGGGTTGAGGGGTGCGGGGGTGTAACATGAGGGCACTGCTGGGCCTAATCGACTCAAAGTCGACTTAAGCTCGCTTACAAAGAACTCGAACTGAAATCAGATTGGTAATGCAGTCGAAGTCGAACACAGGAAAGATAGTTTCTCGGATGAGGCAAAACATGAACACAAAATGATTTCGAATGAACAAAGAAAAATGAACAAAGTAATGGAACATGATTTTACGAGGCAAAGTTAGGACTACAAACTCTTCTCTTGCCAATTACCTTAGTTTTACCTACCCATAAGATTGTAAGAAACCATGCAAAATTAGTAATGAGCCAAAGCTTTGAACCCACGTTCTCCAGGTCTCGGATTTGACATCCATTAATTTTTAAGTACATATTTTGTCATAATGAAATTATGAACACAATCAAGGAGTTTTAGTGTATACACTTATTGCTTTGGGGATGTAAATTAAAATCAAAATTAAGTTGTTTTAATATAAACCTTATTTAACTTAACAGAGAACGAATACAGCTCAAGAGCTAAAGGAAACTTCGGCAACTTGTTTTAGACAAATTCAAGGTTTTCTTTTGGCTCTTGAACAGTATGCGCACAGTTGGTAGATTTGGCCTCAGTAACGGCAGACGTGGAGATTTACGTTTACTAATATAAATATAGACTTAGTATTTTCGAGCTGCCTAAAGCAAGCTGCCAAAATTAGTCTCCACCCTTTTGCTATTTACTTTAAACCAATCCAATCCACTTACTTATTAAAATGTAGTGATTACCTTATTTTGCCAAAAAGTTGTTTTATATTATAGCCGAAACTTATAATAACAACTCTTTCATTAGTCATGTCTATAAAAAAAGGGTTTTAAAGTACTTTATATTGAATTATAGTTGATAAAAGACTTACTAAACACGGTAATGTCTCAGGTTTGAAATCAGATGAATAGTAATTTAATTCTATTACGTGGGATGTGTTAATTTGAGCATGGCTATACGAAAGAGAGAATATTGTTATTTCCCTTTTCAAGAAATAAATATCAGAAATCTAAATTATATTCAAAACATGACATACCAGTGTTGCCATTAACAATAAATTGCTAAAGCTTCTTTCCTCAATTGCAGGAAAATACAGATTATTTATGGCGTGCAATATTTTGACAGCGTGTTCATTCTACTTCCCTGGTAGCGTACACGACATGTCGATGGTCGATAGTCGATGCTCGATGTTCCTACACACCACCCCCTAGCTGTACCACCCTAGCCCAGTGCCAGTGCCGTAGTCACCCCCGCCCAGTACACTAACCCTCTCGTGGATACAGCCTCTCAGGTACACGCGACCCCTTCTATCACATCTCTTTACAAGGTAATTTATATATATATTATTTTTTTTTTTAAATTTCGGTTGAAGGGGGTAAGAATGCTTAACGACCCTTGGATTTAGCTTTGTTAATGTATAACAACAACAACGTAATACTACTTAACGTACTACTATGGCATTACATGCATGATATGTTTTCAGAAAACATATTTTAAGTGGTTTTCAATTAAACAAACGTTAAATGTGTCCAATGTCTTTTAATAATAAAATTATTTTCTAGTTAGTATTATGAGTACTATTTATTTTCATAACACGTATAGAGACAGTAGGTTTTTAACAAGTATTTTTTCGTTTCGTTTAAGATTTCGTTAAGTTAAAATAGTGTAGTGAAATATAAATTAGCGTTGACACTATATGTATGGGCTAGTTAGAATGGTTTTAATCTTCAATGAGATATAGTAGAGTGTGTGATTTATTATCTTATCCACGTGACTTAAAGCCAATTATAATTGTGTTTAAAACGGTAACTGGCCAAATTGATCTAGTAAACACGAAAACCATTAAACGTTTAATCAGATTTGTAACGTATTCATAAATCGGCAGTGGCAGTGAAATTCTTGGTGAAAGTCATATCCCATACAACATTGGTTTGGTGAAGCGTAGTAAATTATTGTTACTATCGCCTTTTTAGTGGTTCTTTTTACTTTGAACGTAACTGTTCGGATCTTTAGACAAGCCATTTGCTTGTGATAAAGCCTCAAGCGATGGAAAGCTGTAAAATACTGAAAACTCAAACTTCTTTAAACGTTTTATAGCTGACAAGCAAATTTTATCATTACGAAAAAACTGACGATATTTCCCTAGCCTTAACGTTTGTTCAATAAACATTATTTGTTCCTTCTAAAAATTTAGCTTTTACCTTCCAAAGACATGTTTTGAAGGTTTGACAATTCAACACCAATTCTCTAATATTCCTGCTTTCAATTTAGTTTATTCGTCATGTATTTTCGTAATGAAGATCATTTTAGCGTTAAAAGAAGTTCTGCTGAGATAAAACTTGATAATGTTACCTTTAAAACGCTTGACTAACATACGTGTTTGTCAAATGCATGCTTAGTCTTTAAGAAATTTAAGTGTTCAAGTTGTAAAAATATTATATGTAGGCTGCAACACGTAAATTATAAGTTATCCACTTTTCTATTTACTTGCAAGTGAACGCAAACAACAAAACCAAATAGTTTGAAATATTATTTTCATAGAATAGTGTTTTAACTTCGCCTTATGGAGAAATGAACATATACGCAAGAACTTCGTGAGTAAAATAAAATTACTCTGAACTAAATTGAATTAGAAACCCATGTTTTCAGTAAATTTGTCATATTATTCAACATAAAACAGGCCTTATTTAAATAACAGATGAGGGTGAAATACCTAAATGGGATCATAGATCATCACTGTTGTTTAGAATTCACTTAGAGTTCACTTTGCAAAATACAATGTTTACAAACAAGTGTGTTAGGCGGGGGAAGTATGGATTCAGCTCGACATCATGTTTGGCCTATATCGACATCTGATAAAAGCTTATATTGCCTGGATAAGGGTGGTGAGGGGGGTTCAAGGGAAGGGTGGAAGAAGTAGAAGGATTATGTTGTGGCGTCAGAGTTTCCAAACTTTTCAGCTTCAAGTCGTTCAAACTTCTTGCATTTCTCCAACTCGTAACAGAAAAACGTGTGTTCTCTTGTTTCGATGACATCTGTGTGTAATACATTTTACAACTTAACTATAAATTGGTAAAGTTAACTGCAATCTGCTAAGTAATAAGTAACAAACAGCAAAATAAGATTTTGGAACAAACAGCCTAGATATAATTGTATTTTACGTGCTTTTTCATTTATACATTATTGAAAAAACAAAACCACTAGAAATCTACGAGTTTGTAAAAGTTCAAGAAAGACAAACGAGTCCCTGGTGAAAGTATCACTAGGCAATCATCAAAGAAATTAATGATATCGCTGGACATCATCAAACCTCCTAGTGTCACTAAAAGCTTTTTACTGATATCATCAGACATCATTACAAGACACTAGAATGAAACTGAAGAGTGATGATTCATTCGAATCTTGTGTTTTCACAAAGGGGTACGGATATTGGGGGCATCAGGGTACATCACTAGAAGTTATTAATTGGTAGTTTGTCAATGTAGATTCTTATTGTATGACATCACCAGACATAATCTATCCAGGAATGCTGTGTCTGTATTTCATTGTTACTACACATTTGCAAAAACAATGTAACACATTTCATGCTTAACCCTGTCAGCTTTTCTGTTGGCTGTGGGCCGACATGGCAGTTTTTGTAGGCTTTTACTAAAAATGTATAAGAATAATCTTTTTAAAATTATTTTTATTTTTCAAAATTGTGTTTTTAGTTTATTTGTGTAGCCTATATTTCTATTAACCAGATGCAGTTGAAGTGTAAAAGAATGGTTGCCATGGAAATAAATGAGAGCCGAAAGGGTTAAATAAAAATATGTTTTTACAAACAATTAATTTGATTAATGTACTGTACATGTAAATGTTTGTTCACTAATTATAATTGTGTATATCAATGAAATATGTATGCCTTGTGCATTCTAAAACTATCTCCAATTTGTATACAGACGAATAATTTTAACACCAAAATTGGGGGTTCCTACATGAGCTAAAATAATTCGTCTCGTAACATTTTAAAAATATTTTTAAATGAGTTTTAACCCGAAATTTAAACATACAGTATATTCTACGCACTATTTAAAAAGTTATTTCCAGCCATTATGTTATATATTAGCTTAATATAACATAATCAAAATAAAACCGTATAACTTGTCTACTATTCCAAATGTAATTGAATAAAAGAAGTAGTGAAATGGATATCTAGTAGTATAAAGTACTTAATGTTAATAAATAAAAGTAATATGTTGGTGTGTATTTTACAATTGTTCAAAATGTATGTTTCAAAGCCAACTGTTTATTAAATCGTCCATTGTTTTTAGAGACTGTTGTTCGGGTCTGATGACAAAAGTGAACGACCTAGATTAACTGCCCGCCGTGATAAATCGCCCCTCACTCCGCGCTGTGTGACCCAGTGTGATGTTGTACATCACCATGTTGGTTTTACGTTTTAAAATTCTCATAATTTATAATTTTCTCATAACAATCCTTATAATTGTTTCGACGATTCATTTCACTCTTGAGTTTTTGGTTTAAAAACGGTAATACAAACCTACTACTATGTTTAAACCCCGCAAAGGCAATAAATATAGCAATAGCTACCAAACTTTATAAAAATAATACGTAAAATAAAATTTTAATACCTTCTCTTGGTACAATTTAAACTAGACATAAAAAGAAATGGTTGACAACAAACTTAATTTAACAGTTATAGTTAACTGTGTTGATAGGGGTTGCACAATTTTGCAGTAGCCTATGGTCTATTTTTACATCGTGACTTCATTTTGAATAAGGATTCCTTAGACTTTTACCCAATATATAAGAATACACAGCTTAGAAATAGATTAGACTAGCTGAGAGTACCCACGCTTCGCCTCGGGGCTTTATTAACATAGCTGTGTGTATATTTTAAGAAAATTTAACGCATTTTTAAATCAAATTTGCTACCTTATGAGAGTTATAGTTACTCCCGCCAATAACCGTTATCTTGAAAATATTAAATTATCAAACATGTTATTAATAGCCTATTTGTTGGCCAGGTGTATAAGCCACATTCCTGTAGAATTTCATCAAAATTGGTCCAGTGGTATTTGCGTGATTGAGGAACAGACACACACCATCTCATTTTTAAATATTAGTATAAATCATTGTCAAAACTATTGTTATTTCATGTTCCTAAGTGTATACTTCATACTGAATATGACATATGGAAACACAAAAACTTAACCTAGTTTTCTATTTTCTGTCTTCTGTGTTTTGCGTAAGTATTTAAGATGGAGTTCAAGGAGAACTTGTTAAATTGAAAATGACAACTGAACTGTCAACTTTCATCTACTTAAACCCCACCAACATTACTAATATTTCTACTTTCAACGAAGAGATACCGCTTGTTGCGCGCACGTTTTCCCCAAAGCTAACCTAATTTCTCACTTATACGCTCTTTTTATTCGTTTCAAATTTAAAACAAAAGTTGGAATTAAATCTTTTAATCGGGAATCCAACCAGAAATCCAGCGAAGAAAATGGGTTAATGCTTCTTCAGATAAAACGATGAGTTTTAACGTAAGTTTTAAAAGACGTGATTCACTACTAAAGTCGTAAATATATATGACAACTTTTGCGATTGTGCTGTTGTTAGCTATAAAAGTTAAAGTTCTATACTCGTAAAGTAAAGCATCACATATCATCAGATTACGACTTAAAATTATGAAAATCCCATCTTTCACAACTAGAGTTTTGTTTGATGGGTAGAAACTTTATTTTTCGAAGCCCTTTCACACAATAGGAAAATACGGTCAACGATGTAGTAAATGTAATGTTTCATATAATTTTATACTCGCATGTTTAAAACTTGTATCGAACTGTACTACTGGTTGTGTAGGATTTCAAATGCCATTTAACGGATACATCTATGTAACGTTCATTCCAAGGCTAGTTTACACATAGACAGTCAAAGCGGTTAGGACTGAGTGATGACGGTATATCAGTGGTAACGTGACACGACTGTGTGTTAGGCTGCTTTATGACGTCACTGAGCTGTAAAGCTCAATATCGCTAGCAGCTGTGAGTGACAGAGTCTCATATCCCCGTCACTCTGACACAACTAAACCGTACAGCATGACCTCACCTGTATTCTTTATACTTCAAACTCATTCTGTGTTAGTTGAGTAAGAATTGATGACCGTTTAATAGGTCTGCAGCAAATTGTGTGATGAAGTTACAACAACTTTTTCACAGGTCTGTAAAATATTCATAGTAACTTCGAACTACTCTGCATGGAACACCATTCTACTCTACCAATAAAATTATTTCTGGCCAACTATAGTTTCTTTTATGTGCATTAAAATGTGTGGCCTTAGAGGCCCTAAATTTTCTTGAGTAATGTACTTTAACGATATAATATTATGTTTGGTCATTCTTTTGATTTATATTTAGGATACTCATGTGGAAAGTAGTTAAATAAAAATAAAAAGTAATGTTTTGTTGTTAGTCCTTGGTCTTGTGTAGGCTGTATGTATCATTTGTGGTTATATTAGGGATTAATTATCTATTAAGTTTTTTCGTTTACTGTGCTCAACTCTCCGGTCCTTGGTTATTCATGATCAGTACGGGCTGGCGAAAAGCCGGCTGTCTTTGTTTATACAAGGGCTGCGTCTGTGTTGACGTCCAGCCCAGGAACGCTTGGGTGCCGGGGAGTGGGCTCGGAAAGACGTATCAGATTCAGCTTGACAGGTCAGACAATTAATTCAAGTTGGAAAACTGTTTTATTTGCACAGGTGTTTGGTCGAAGATAAAAACATCGTTTCTGAAAGGCCTCACCCAGCAAATAAAACATTTATTGGACAATAAGAAGTGTCTCCTGATGAGGTCAAAGACAGTTTATTTTTGTGTTCATTTCCTTACTTAGAGGACTAATATTTGTTTTGTTTTATTTACTAGAGTTAGTGATATCTTTCTTACATCCTAAGGATAAAGTGTGAAAAATAGGTTTTTTCCTTTTTAATTTCAAACATAAATTGTGAAACTGTAAACCAACTTTAAGAAAAAAGACATTCTCATTCTTATTGTTGGTATGTAAACCTTATGAACGATGATATCTTTACAGATATGTAACTGATATTTATTATACCATCTGTAGTTACTAACACTGTATTTTACAATAGTCCATAAATAGCTACGTAAGCTTATGTACGGGTTTAAAGCAGTCACACTTGTTTAACACATTATTGTAGCAGCTTACTATAAACCAGAACAGTTCTAAGGCTGCCTAAATTTAAGGTTAATTAACGCGCTTGAGAAATTTTTTGGAACAATTTAAAAATACGGTACTTTTATTGCTCCAATTGAGACACTAATATAAAATACAATACAACAGATTCTGAGCGCGTTTATGACATACGCATTTTGGAATTTCATTTTGACTTTCAAATTAAAATTGAGCTTTTGACCTTTATCTGCCGTTTTGAAAACAGCAGACCCTTGCAAAATAAATAAAACGGAGCGTGTACAAAGTTGACGTGGGTTTAGGTATTTCCTAGCTACTCGGAAACATGTAATTTATAACGACAGTGGATGGACCACCTTTATTGGTCAGATTATATACATCTTGACCTTTTACCGCAGCACTGTAAAACCTTAAGCTCAGTTCGAAAAATGGAAAATTATTACTGTACATTACTTCCATTGTAAACAAGATCCAGGGCTAGCTGCTACGAATAGAACTCGGAGGTAATTGAGGTGAAGTAATTAATCCATGAATAGAGGTCCCTCTGACCTTCACCTGTAGTAACTCCCACCGAGACATTTGCCAGGGTAGCAAGGTTGTTATCTAGCTATTGAACCAATAAAATATTGAACAACTATTTAACTAATAGTATGTATTTCACCAATAGATCCTACAGTGACGCTTTTCGATATGACGTCAAGTTAGGATCCAGCTAGGACGAGACACTTTTGGGACGAGAGAAGAACGATAATTTTGTCATGATAGAAATAATAATTAGAAATAAATGTCAATAAATGTTTTAATATTATAAAGAAACTAAAAGTAAACAGTGTTGAGAACTTAGCTGTCTAGTTCATCTAGTTTTGAAGAAGCAGCTGATGTTACACTTATTTACTAAAAGTGAGTTTCGAAATTCAAAACAAACTCGTTGAAACAGCTAATGCAAGGCCTCAAAAAGATAATTTTAAAACTATCTTTTCTCCCTAGGGAGTAAAATATCATCACAACAAACTTTCAATTTCCCGGAAATAAAAGTGAACCTTTAGCACGTCAATAAATGTGTCTAAATCAGCTGTTTTAGTGCAAAATTACGAAAATAATAAATTCTTTATTTCCGTAAATGTGCATACTGTACTACAATGTTTACATAATATGAATGATATGAGATGCAGTCCTCCGACACAGTAGGTTGTAAACAGACACCTATCTTACTTATCTTACTTGATCTTTTCGTTACATTGTATCACCACCGTTACTCCATTGTCATCTAGTTTTAAATTTTCTTCGTCACTCTTTTATTTCCTTGCTGCTACCCACAACCAACCCTGTATCTAGTAGGAGTGGATTGGTAGAAACCATTCATCGCATATTGTTGTTTTTTTCAAGCTATGTACTGAAATGTACAAAGGTATAAGCCGTCTTTGATAATAAATACAATTAATAAAAAACTAAATTCGGTGAATACAGCATACTAAACTGTGAAATCAATGATATGACACAAATTTATATAAAATGAAAGAACTTCTAAACACTTGCTTCTTATCACAGGACAGATATAAATACAAAACAGATAAACTAAAAGGAAAAAGGTCTCACCGTTAAAGACAAATGTTCATTTATTTAAGCACTTTAGGTTTGCCTCTTCAGAAATCAAAACCAAAATACTGTACGGTACCTATGACAGAACGGTTATGTTTTGAAACTGAATGAAGGTAGATAGATGTGTGGATGTTAGAACTGATGTTTGTTTGTAACGCACTCAATAAGGTAAAGCTGATGCTCGACCCAAACCAGTAACTAAACTCAATCAGCTGGGAACTTGCAAACCATCAACATTCCAATCTTACTCCCTCAGTGGTCTGGCTGTTGTGTGAAAAAATGTGATCAGTATGATACAAGCACGAAATTTGGTACACAGATGTTGGTGTTGTATTAATTAATTCCAACAAATTATTCATATGTATTTTGATTATTTTTAAATGGCGGGTATTCAAAATGAAGTTGAATGGTAATAACCTGAAAGAAATAGACATAACTTTGTTCTTTCTTCACATATTTTACTGTAAACGTTTTAGTTTGTGTGGACAATTCAGCAGGTATCAAATATAACACATTTACTTTTATAGGGTGTTCCTAAACTGTTTGAGCTGTTTTAGGTTTTTTAAAAATAACAACCAGTGTAGCACCTTTTTCATGTTACCAAAACTCAGAACATATGTATCAAAGAGACCAACGGCAACTTTTGGGAAGTTAATTGGGTGAACAATTTATTGCTTGTGGGAAGTGCTCACTTTGTTATTTCTCTGTAACTAAAATTGTAAAACATTTAATAGACACTGAGACATCGAGATATTGTGTTTTGAATTTAATGGTCAGAAAACTTGATCAAACTAGATGTTACAACAAAAGGTTTTTCACTCTGTCTGTAAAACTTTACATACTTTAATCAACTATTCACTATGTCTACACACTAATCATTTTAGTAACAACTAATACTCCTTAAATTTTTGAGTGGCCAAATTATTAAAATAGTCTTGATAATTGTTTAATTAGAACCTATAGCAGAGGTTCAGCAATCAATTACAGTGCCAGTGTATAGAGTTGGCACGGGACAAGCAACTGCTAAACTAGATTGTAGCGTTGCCTTAACTTCAGGTGTTGGTGATAAACTTCATTGCTTCCAGTCATAGCCTGCCTGGGACATCAGGAACTTTGCACACTAATTAATATTGCTATCTAACTTTCCTCGAACTGTTCCTCAAGTTTGCAATCAGTTTAAAGCTGATGTTTTCTCTTCCAGATGTATATTCCGACCGAACAACATGTGCTGAGCAAAGTGCGTTTGTAAGAGGTTGTTAATAGTGTGTTCAATGTGATTAGTGTATTTGAACAGTGTTTGTGTGTGGAATTTGCAAAAGTGAATAGGATGTAAAAATATAACAAGTATCCTTGGGCAATTTTTAATTTACCCAGGACCGGTTTTGAGAATTTCCATGCACGACTGAAGATGAGATAACTTTTAAAACCGGTCATGTGTAAATTAGAAATTTCCCAAAGACACTTATGTTATTATAACATTATAATAATCTTTTATTCCTTCAAAATGGATTCTGTCCTATCAAAAGTGAATATATCTAAAGCGGCTAAGAGCCTTATTCAAATATAACCGTTCTGAGTATAACGTCCTCGAAGACTAAACCAATACTTTCTATAACTAATTTGCTAACTAATAAATAGCTAATAATACTTGTATTAATTAATTCGCAAATTAGATGTAACAATTATCAATTTGCCGTCTTTTATTTTACAAAATGATACTGTTCTACTGTAATCTGGTAATTCACGTAAACTGATTACAGACCAGACGAACCAATGACCAAGAAAAGTAAAACGAACTTTATTTCAACTATATAAATGAAGGTGAATCACAGCACCTTGTTAACAAATGAAACAATAAAAATATTTGAAAATGAACCGTTTTATGGATGTACTACTGATAAATGAAAACAAGTGGTTTCAAGACGTTTCGTCTGAACTGTGTCAGTCATCTTCAGTTTAATATTAAAATTGTAGAAAAAATTAAGTATTTGTATAAAGAGGTTAAAACGTAAAAAATTAATAAACATGCTATTTTCCAGGTGGATTTTGAATTGGTTAATGAACTTAATCAGATGAATGTTTTCATAATGTTGTATAGAGGTGTCCAAGATTGTGAAAGTTGTATCTTTGAATCTGATTAGGTTCATGTTTTGTTTAACCTCTTTATACAACTATTTTATACTTTCAACAACTTTAAAAATTAAACTGAAGATGTCTGACACAGTTCAGACAAAAAGTCTTGAAACATCTTGTTTTGATTTATAGAGGTAGATCCATAAAACTGTTCACATTTTAAATGTCTCGCTACTTAAGCCTTCGTGTGAACAAATAGAAATATTATATATTTTGATTTAGTTAAAGGGACAGTCAAGTTTGTTTTGCACAATTTAATTTCATGAATTTGTCAGTATGGGCAAGGCAAGTTTGACATTTTTGAATCTCACCGCTCTCACGTCATCAGGAGGTTTCCAACCTTATCAACAACTCTGTATCGCAAAAGCACCTTTACTTTGTTTGAAAGAGAACAACTAGAAAAGTATATAAACAACTAAGTCTATACGTTGAAACTGTTGGTGAAGTGACACTTTCGGTTGAAACTGCAAGTAGAGACCCATCACAGGGAGTTCCGTCATCAATTACCTCTGATAACATCGGCTTATTGGATTCCAAACAAATAAAGCTGGCGATCCAATCATTTGTTTGCTATGATCATGCAGTGCAATCACGGAAATTAGCCAGTTTATAGCAGAGCAAATATTGTTTGTTCTTAAAATGTATACACGGTTTGTATGTAAAAAACTCTCATTATACTTTCCTTTTTCGCTAATTTCTTTTGGAAAATGTAGATATTCATGCAGTCAGCATGGTAAGACCGAGGCCTGGGTCCATGAAATGTGCTTCTGACCCCAGAACACGTGTTCAGTATTTATTTTCAAGCCTTTATACACATCATTACATATTTCCGTTTATATAACATATGTGGTTACTCTTTACAGATCGCGTTTTTGTCCGATTGTTATAAAACTGTGTATACATGTTTCTTTTGTAAATATCTCGGTCAAGTTCGTAAGCTTCATAAAGTTTTAATGATTATTTTAACAAATATCTATTTTAATGTTATCCATCAATATACAAAACATTATAAAATTACAAGTCATCCGTTTCAAAATGGTGGCCAAAAGTGATTTTTCGTCATAGCAACGGAATGAGTTGTCCGATTTCAATCTAATTTTAAATGATTTTCTCTTCATGATATGCAGTAAAAGAATGCCTAAGTCGTCTTACGCTGACCAATAAGAGGCCAAAGCGAGACTATGGGCGTAGCGAACACCTTCGGAACACCATCACTATACAAGAGGCTGTAAGTGTAGCAAACATGAGATACAATTAGCGAATTAGAGTGACAATTGCCAAGGAAATTCACTTGAGTCATGCCAGCAGTGCTTTAGCGCTTAGCTGCGTGTCGGCCTGGTTTAATAATGTTTAACAGTTTTTACCCAATGCGTGTAATATCTAACTAAAACCTGAAAGTTAGCAATATTACACACTTGTAAATGTATTAGGAATGTATAGGGGTGAAGTGTAGGTAACCTAGTATTGAAGCATGTAATCTACTTTGAAGTTCGGAGGACTAGGAGTAATCAAGTTGTCGCCAGTGAGCACAACACAACCCATCAGCTGATCTGATAATTGACAAATCAGCTGTTCACATGTCATGTGACATCATCTGCGTACTGAGTCAATGTTTAAATGCATCATATTTACTAAACATCTGATACAGAGACAAATGTGTAAGTTTAAACGTAACTGTTACAACCTTGGACAACAAACCGTAGGTACCAGCCAACTTTTGTTGCAGACGCGCCAAGAGGCATAGTTTCAGTAATCCTCGAGGCTGGATAAAGTAAACTCGTAGCCATTACTACAGTTCTACAACATTTACTGATATTAAGCTGAGGTTTAAATTAAAGACTAACTGTTATTTTTTTTAATATAAACTAAACCACGCCAACGTGGGAAAACAAGGGGACATGACAAATAAACACGGGGAGATATCTCCACATTAGGGGCCGACCTAAAGGGGAAATCCAAACTTACTCGATTTGGAGAACATAACTCACCAGAGGGGTCTAAAGAATACAAGAAAAGATGTTATTGCCTCGGATATTTGAAGGAAATTTAAACCAAAAGGCGAGTCATTATCTTCCCGCTCGAGCAAACCTCGCGTTTAACATAGTTGAGCATAATTATTATATACTATATAATATAATCATAATAATATAATAAATAATCAACCAAAACAAATAATGTTATAGTGACGTCACACTGCCAGAAGCAACTGTCAACTATTTATTATACGTCAGTTTTATATGTATTCTATCTTTCAAAATTCATTTTTTGTCTGTTGAGGGTTATAATTTTTATTTATAATCGCTCAAAATTATATTAATATAAACTTAGCGTGAAACTAAACGGGTTGCATCGATTTGTGAAGAAATTAGTGATTCAGTAAATAAAATTTTCAAATCTTTGCGAGCTAGAAATAAGCTGTAATGATCATCAACTGTAATGATAAATCCTTACGAAAAAAATTAAATGTAGTAAAATAAAAATCAGCGAAGGCCAGTTAAATAACTAATGAGTTTAAATTTATTGATTACACTGATAATTAGCAGGAATTGTAAAATGAAGACACAAATTTGTCCATGCTAGGCATCAATATTTTTCTGAATTATAACCAAAGACCAAATACTGCCTAAAATTGCAACCAATAGCATACTGTGAAGGGTTGATAACCTACTATTAGATTTTCTATTGTTGCTACTACATTACTTATCATGCAATAAAGCATTCTTATCAATATACGAAGCATTCTGTAGCTTATCTTGACATTTTACTGCATGGTAACAATTAAACGTTGCGAGAGAAGCTGTAATGATATGATAAGGGGGTGGGTTGGGGGAGGGAGAACATGACGCCAGTCTGGCTGTCGCCGGACAACTGATACATTTTCCAACAGACAACGCTAAAAGCACTGACAAAGTGATTCTAGGCAACATTACATTCGTGGTCCTTCTACTTACATTAAATTATAAAATGTCTTGGGTTTCACACCTACTATTGACATTCGATAAAGATTTGGCCTAAGACCTCAATAACGGTTTAAAGTTAAATAAAAATGTTCATATGACCATGTTTCAAACAATAATGTTACATTGTATTTAACTTTCACACAAACTGAAACTACAGATCGAAATGAGACTTTAGTCAAATTGAAAACACCGTAAACCCCCGCTTATGCAGGGATATCGTGGGAAAACATACAGCCTTCAAAAGAAACACTCAACACACTCACCCTTCATCCTATATTCACCTTAGAATATCCTCTAAGAGCGGTGTCTCAAATCAAAGTATAAGGTAAGTATAATAAAGGTATAATGAAGGGTGAGGGAATCAAATCCAGAAATGAAGTTGTCGGACCCTAAGAGATTTGCAAACGTAACAACAGGTAGTTACCATCCTGATTTCTATTATTGTACGTGTTGACGTACAGTGTCACAAGAGGAAACACCGACGTTAAGCCCCCATTAAGCTCACCAATGTGGGAAGGGGATAAGGGGAGCACTTTACTCAGTGGTACTCAGAGACGATATTTTATTTTTATTATGAAACTAATAATAACAGTTAGGCGTCCTTAATAAAAGTGTGGGTGATATTTATCACCCTGATTTAAAACACCTGATAGATATCAGGTGTTTCTGACCTAACTAATAACAACAGTTAGGCGTCCTTAATAAAAGTGTGGGGTGATATTTATCATCCTGATTTAAAACACATGATATTTATCAGGTGTTTCTGGTAGAGAGTATGGATGGAGGTCAGTTCTCTGCCAACCTCAGTCCGCTATAAATCCCCTTCCAGAGAAGCCACTCATTTGTCAACCCCTGCCAACCTTCCTCCTCCCCTCACAAGGACCAACTCCTAGACATTTTTCAAGGAACCGATACACTCAAGGTCACAATTAGGGCACAATTTTCTGTTGTATCTGTATGCAATGAATTATATCCAATTACAGTTATTTATAATGGTTCGATTACACTCTAAGGGTAGATTAGTGTAAGGTCTAGCTATACGTTCACATGTCTAGTATTATAACATGTCTTTCTATTGAGAACTAAGATTTCTGCCGCTTACAGGTATTCTGGTTTATTACTGAGTTGTAGTGCCTGAGGGTTGCGTACTTCTGATCAATTTCCTAGATAGTTCATGAGTTAGCTTTTTCTTCCATTGACACAAGGCAACGTACTCGTTTGCAATTCTTGAAGCTTCGGGTTTCTTTTGGAAAACTGTGATCCATGGTACTAAAATTGAGAGCTCTTTTAAAAGCCAAAATTTTGGGGTAAAATTAATGACTGGTCAGATTTGTGGCTTAATGGACTGATCCACATATTGTTCAACTTTTTATCCCCATTCACTAACTACCTTTTCCAACAGAGTTGAACAAGAACGGAGAAAGACTATCTCCTGTCTAATACCTTTTTATTTTAAACTAGTTCTGATAGTTCTCCCATAAATTTTAATTTTACTATGAGCTTTTCGTTAACTTCATGCCGATGTTTTAGAGACTTATTTATGAACGGTAAATTTTTTTCTAGATATAACTAATTCGTAATAACTGATTTCAATGTAAATTTAAAGTAGCGTATACATATGTTTGAATTCAGTGCCACAATAAGTAACAATGTATCAAGTAACTGGAAATAAATATTGTGCGTGTTTTAACCATGTGAACACTTAGCCCATGCTGCTTACCTGGTTTGTGAACATTTTGTTTAACACACCGATTGATTTATTTATTGTTGTATCTACATTGGAGTTGAGGGAAACGTCAAACGCATACCGTCAAAATTGGTCTGTGCGCTAATTTATCTTTACAGGCTATTCATTAAAATAATGTAATAGAACACAAACAGTTTCAATGGAAATCCAAATAATAATTTTGGGAGTGCTAACAGGATCCGGAAACGCTACTACACGCCGTATAACCTGACCAAAACTGCAAGCAACTTTGGTTATAACCCTGAGGCAGAATGTATAATGTAAACCCGCGAGTTAACAGAGGCAACTGAATAACGCGTCCGTTAGCGACAACTCTGAGCTCATCTACGTAGCGGAAGCAGTGTAGGCAACTGTTGCACAAAACTGCAAGCATATTGATCCAACCCGACCGTGAGGCAGAATGTATAATGTAAACTCCGCGAGTTAACAGGTTATGAATAACTCAGCGTCCGTTAACGACAACTCTGGAGCTCATCTACGTAGCGGAAGCAGTGTAGGCAACTGTTGCACAAAACTGCAAGCATATTGATCCAACCCGACCGTGAGGCAGAATGTATAATGTAAACTCCGCGAGTTAACAGGTTATGAATAACTCAGCGTCCGTTAACGACAACTCTGGAGCTCATCTACGTAGCGGAAGCAGTGTAGGCAACTGTTGCACAAAACTGCAAGCATATTGATCCAACCCGACCGTGAGGCAGAATGTATAATGTAAACTCCGCGAGTTAACAGGTTATGAATAACTCAGCGTCCGTTAACGACAACTCTGCAGCTCATCTACGTAGCGGAAGCAGTGTAGGCAACTGTTGCACAAAACTGCAAGCATATTGATCCAACCCGACCGTGAGGCAGAATGTATAATGTAAACTCCGCGAGTTAACAGGTTATGAATAACTCAGCGTCCGTTAACGACAACTCTGGAGCTCATCTACGTAGCGGAAGCAGTGTAGGCAACTGTTGCACAAAACTGCAAGCATATTGATCCAACCCGACCGTGAGGCAGAATGTATAATGTAAACTCCGCGAGTTAACAGGTTATGAATAACTCAGCGTCCGTTAACGACAACTCTGGAGCTCATCTACGTAGCGGAAGCAGTGTAGGCAACTGTTGCACAAAACTGCAAGCATATTGATCCAACCCGACCGTGAGGCAGAATGTATAATGTAAACCCGCGAGTTAACAGGTTATGAATAACTCAGCGTCCGTTAACGACAACTCTGCAGCTCATCTACGTAGCGGAAGCAGTGTAGGCAACTGTTGCACAAAACTGCAAGCATATTGATCCAACCCGACCGTGAGGCAGAATGTATAATGTAAACTCCGCGAGTTAACAGGTTATGAATAACTCAGCGTCCGTTAACGACAACTCTGCAGCTCATCTACGTAGCGGAAGCAGTGTAGGCAACTGTTGCACAAAACTGCAAGCATATTGATCCAACCCGACCGTGAGGCAGAATGTATAATGTAAACTCCGCGAGTTAACAGGTTATGAATAACTCAGCGTCCGTTAACGACAACTCTGGAGCTCATCTACGTAGCGGAAGCAGTGTAGGCAACTGTTGCACAAAACTGCAAGCATATTGATCCAACCCGACCGTGAGGCAGAATGTATAATGTAAACTCCGCGAGTTAACAGGTTATGAATAACTCAGCGTCCGTTAACGACAACTCTGGAGCTCATCTACGTAGCGGAAGCAGTGTAGGCAACTGTTGCACAAAACTGCAAGCATACTGATCCAACCCGACCGTGAGGCAGAATGTATAATGTAAACTCCGCGAGTTAACAGGTTATGAATAACTCAGCGTCCGTTAACGACAACTCTGCAGCTCATCTACGTAGCGGAAGCAGTGTAGGCAACTGTTGCACAAAACTGCAAGCATATTGATCCAACCCGACCGTGAGGCAGAATGTATAATGTAAACTCCGCGAGTTAACAGGTTATGAATAACTCAGCGTCCGTTAACGACAACTCTGCAGCTCATCTACGTAGCGGAAGCAGTGTAGGCAACTGTTGCACAAAACTGCAAGCATATTGATCCAACCCGACCGTGAGGCAGAATGTATAATGTAAACTCCGCGAGTTAACAGGTTATGAATAACTCAGCGTCCGTTAACGACAACTCTGCAGCTCATCTACGTAGCGGAAGCAGTGTAGGCAACTGTTGCACAAAAAAGCGTAAGAAACGGGTGTTTAAGCACAACTGCAATCTAATATAAAACTAGTATACAGGGTGAGTTTTAACTTTAAATGTCCCCCCTACCATAACTTTTGAAAAAGGAAGTATTTTCAAAACCCTTTAAGGTAATGTTTTATTGTACCCTGAAGTTTGTTTTGATATATTTTGCGTCACCCACCCCCACCCAAAAACCAGGGCCAGGGCCCCTAAAATTTTAAAATAAAACCCCTATTGTAGTATTTCAAAAGAAAGGAAATTTCAATACAAATCAACGACGCAAAGAAACATTTTTATCTCGACTGTTTTTTGTAATATATATATTTGAAGATAACAAGAAATCAGGTTTAATCGCCACATTTCACATACAATTTTTATGACAAATGTTTCTTGAAAGTCCTTTTAGGGAAACATTACAATCCTATAACATAATCCCGTAGAGTTTTTGAAAAAAAAATTGTCACACAAAAGGTTTTATGTGAAATGTAGCATTTAAAACCTGATTTCTAATAATCTTTAAATAAATATTACAAAAAAAGTCGAGATTAAAATGTTCTATACGTCGTTGAATTTGTACGTTAAAATTCCCTTTCTTTTAAGGTGCCACAAGGGGATTGTATTTAAATTATTTAGCCTCCCCCGATTTTTGGGTGGGGAGTGGGTGAAACAAAGTACGTCAAAACAAACTTTACTTTATATAAAAACATTCCCTAAAGGGTTTTAAAAATATTTCCTTATTCAAAAGTTAGGGTGGTTGATATTTTTTAAACTCACCCCGGATAATTTCTGCATCCAGAAAAGTGTAAGGAAAAGTCTAAACTAGACGCAAAAAGTGACTTTATTTATGATGCTAGGGTTAGAAACAGTGTTGGAGCAGAGCAGATGAAAGGTTATGATGTAGATTGGTCGCTAGTTCCAGGTTAATTGAGTTTAGTAAGTGGTTTACTTTCAGTGTTCGGATTGGTCATTAACGTAACCTCATCAAATGGGCTACAAACAAACAGGACCGTTCGTTACACCGTTATCATTACTAACCTTATCTTCGTTATACTGCACTGTGTGTTATATTTACTCGGTGAACACTTTCAACCCTGTTTTAAAATCAGTCAAATTTGTAGACAATATACTGCTTATAAAAACCCGTACACTCTAAAATGAAGGAGTGAATGAAGGCCACTCAGAAATAGTGAAATTTCGCTCTTTTGGACGTTGAAACCCAGCCACTCTCATTAAAGAGTGGCTCGATTTTCACTCTTTAAGGGAGTGGTTTTCACTCTTTTATACTTAGATTATACCTTGGTATTTAAATCCAACATAATCTTTACCACAACAACAGATTACCTATTGGTTTTAGTACGTGCCTTTTCCGTGAAAGCTTTATACAACATTTATTATTTTGATATACTTATTTTCCGGATGGAAGTCAACGTTCCTGTAAATATTTTAATAGATTTACCTAAATTTGTGTATATACGTTTGCCTTTTCTTAGTCAGAAGGTATATAAATTCCAACAGACAAGAATAATTTAAAACATAGGTAAGCGAGCCAAGAGTTGTTTCATTCACGGACTCATTACTTCTAGTCAATTATCTCAGAGTTGAAACTGCTGCAGCAAACCCAGGACTTGTCTGTGTACTCTTGAATATTATGAGACAGCCATAACACTTTATCACAAGCTGAACATAATACTGTAGTTAGAGAGATTAATGAGTTCGTATTCTGGATAGTTTCAAATCCTACATTATGTAAATCATGTTTCCAAAAGAAAGTTTTGACAAATAACAATTTGCACGTAATGTATAGGTTACTATTGTTTTACAGAGGATAAGAGGAGACCAGAGTAAGCATACACACACACTCACACCACATTTCATTAATTTAATTTTGTCTCTGCTCTGGGAATCTGATTTAAGCACAATTAAATATAACTAGCCTTCGACCAGCCCCCCACTTCGGCCTGCGGCCTCAGTTCCGTTCGCTTCGCTCACGGTTCTGCTTCGGCCTCTCGGTTTGGGTATTCACTTCGCTAATGACTATACATTTCAGTTACGGTATTTCCTCGAGAGTTGAAACTTATACACTGTTATTGTTATTATTTGTTGATGTTTACTTTTACAATTGCTGGGCATTTAATACTTTGCCCATATGTTTTATCCCAAGTAAATTTAAATTCTTAAGAGTACTAACAAAATCGTTTGTCCACACATAACTCCAACATCTCTAATGATAGAGCATGATTCACTGAGTGTTCTTAGACCAAAACGAACAATTTCTCTGAAAATAAAACCTGAGATATGACAGGACAAAGCTAAGGAAACATGGGAAAAAGCCTTTTTGAGTATAACTTGAGAAGGGCAAAAGTTAAGCGATTTTTGATGTTTGATGATGAATCTATGCATAAATACCTTTCATTCAAAAGGAAATGAAGAAAATTGGCCTAATAGAACGGTCGTACTGACTGCCATTAGATTTTCATCAATTGTTTTAATATAAAGATTATAATAACATCTTTATTTCTCCAATTTCTTAAAAATTGTACAACAATATAACAATAAATTACACAATTTATATTACAAATAATGCGAAATAATAAACGAAGGCAAAATATAGGTGTCTCTTAGACAAATCTTAGCTGAGACCTCCTTTAGATACTTATACTATCAATATTTCTATCGATGAAGTTTTTTAAGATTATGGTAATTTTTACGGGCATGACTAACCTTTCCAAAGAGATTAAATAGTTAATTCAAAACCAATATTGAAAATATGTTATTTCCAATATTGTATTGGTTTATCTATCAAAGTCATATAATAATAATCCGCAGTTGGTGCCGGTATGACAGGCGACTGGGCGGTGTTTGAATAGGGACGAGTGGTTAATTCGCTGTGAACCCGTCACCGTGTTGATTCCAGTGTTCATTACCAGGATGCGCTACTAGGCGTAGAGGCTTTACTGTAAGACAACTACTGCTATCTGATTCGCAATATTTTGTTACTGGTACCGAAGGAACGAGTACACTGCTAATTACAATCGGGAGGTAATTAAGAATATCATTAAGCACTTCCTTTTTTTCTTGTTAAGTAAGCCATGAGTTTGAAGTAAAGCATACAGGTCATGCTGTAGCCTGTACGGTTTAGTTGTGTCAGAGTGAAGGGAATATGAGACTCTGTCACTCACAGCTGCTAGCGATATTGAGCTTTACAGCTCAGTGACGTCATAAAGCAGCCTAACACACAGTCGTGACACGTCACGCCTTTCTTTACGTTATATTACGTTGTGTTTCAATAATTTCAGTATACGTTTTTCATATAAGTCAATTTCGTATTTGATTACCCTCCACTTCATATTAACGCCTCCGTTGGGAGTATGAAATAGCCAAGATCGAAGGTTTTGATGTTTGTTATTTAAGTTCTTTCATCTGTGATCCTAAAATGATTGTATAACTAAATAAAATCATGCATACAAAATATTTATGTTTACTTTATTCTATTCAATAGTTACTGTTATTTCAACATAGAGTAGGCCTACTGCGTGACCATTTCAATTGGGTCGCCATTAGCATCTTAAAAGGTCCACGGTTCTATTACTGAATTGTCATCATTCATATTTTAATTACCACAATA
The DNA here is from genome assembly GCA_018831715.1 of Matsumurasca onukii. Taxonomy (NCBI): domain Eukaryota; kingdom Metazoa; phylum Arthropoda; class Insecta; order Hemiptera; family Cicadellidae; genus Matsumurasca; species Matsumurasca onukii. The sequence continues at coordinate 10,828,586 of CM032061.1, read as the reverse complement.
CAATTATGAATTTGCATTTTGAAAATCTGATAACTTGAGAATTTTTATGTAAACCCTTTAACATTATAGAGCTTTTGCATTTAACGCAAAATTTCAAGGCTTTTGTTCTTAACGTTTGTTTGAAAACCCTGATATTTTAAAAGCTAATTAAAGCCCACTACACTTCAAAATAAAGACCTTAAGAATAACTTACCACAAACTTTGGAGAGGAATTGCTTTAAAACTACTCAGTTAGCCAAACAAAGATTTCAAGAATAAAAGTGTCTTGAAACTCCATTCCCTTCCCAATTCAATAACAAACATTTTAACTGTTGATAAACTGAATTTCAACGAAGAGGGGTTTCTTAGAACATACTATAAAACTGTGGCCATCGGACCTTTTGCAAGGGAAGGATGGGGTAATTTTAAAATGGACTGGGCTATTTGTCATATGTATAAACTAAATTGTTCAGAAAAAATCTGCTTATGGTAAAAACTGGGAAATCGAACTTAATGACATTTACATTCTTGGACATTTTTATTGCCTAATGAGTAGGCTTCTAAATCAAGATTGCATTATAGCTATGTCGTAGTGCGATTTATTCCGAAATTTTCTGGGTTGTCGCTGAGGAACTATTAAGTTTATCTCACAAAAGGTATTTCAAACCTACTCAAACATTATATTTGGAGGGTTAACCAAAACACTCTGTAACTAGCCGCCATGTCAGAAATCATAATTAAGCCTACAAGATTCCAATAGTGGTACAGTTAAAACTCTTGAGTATTTGTGACTAAGAGTAATATTACCCCCAAATATTGTTAGAAACCTAAAATAAATACGTTTTACGTCTTTTATTTTTATTCCCAAAGCAAAGAGAGACACTAAAACAGACAGGAAAATCCAATAAGATAATAGAAACCCCTAAGCTGAGAGTGGGGGTATGGAATATTGCTCGCTCCTGGATCTAATCCAGATTTTCTTTGTCCCCATGCTAGTAGAAAACCCCTAGTAATACACTTTAATCATGTACGTTCACCTTTTGACTTCCTTAAATAATATCATATAATTATTGTGTAGCTTTGAAAGTATAGAGCTTTACAAGCTTTAGTTGGAATAATAAACACAGGGAAACTTTAAAACAAAAAGTCTTTAAATACATTTTAAAGACCCTACTGTCGTTTCGTGACAAGTTAATTTTATCCCCACATGACAACAACTGCTACGGTTGGTAGTCCTTAAAGCGGTATATAGTACTAGTACTAAAGCAATAGCACTAGCGTAGTTTCCGTAGTACCAGTAGCAATAACTAAAATTATATGTTTAAGATTTAGTTGTCTAAACAGAGTTTTAAATATTTAAATGTGTCAGTATAAAAATTCTTTTAGGTAGTTTTTTTTAATTTAATTGGTATATCAGCATACTAGGCATATGGAATAGTTTTGAGCTAGTTTTGATCTTCTAGTAAACAAACCTACGAAATAATATTATGATGAAGTCAAGCTTTAGTTGACGCATGTCTGTGTTTAACTAATCAACCTTCAAATAAAGTGTAGATTTATTCAGAAAAATTCCACAGGATTTAATACGTCTTCGTTAGCAATCGTATAACCCAACATATTACCCATCTTTATCTGTTTACTCTAGGAAACCCCGAACAACCTGTAAAAGAGCTTAGAAATTCTATGAATTGCTACACGATATAAAATTAATTTTCAATAGCTATTTTCATTAATAAATGCAAATGGAGAGACGAACCAAATCAGGTAAAAAGAATTGGGAATTAGTGAGTATGAAAGGTTCAGGGACAAAACTGTTGGCTCGTCCTCCAGAAGGCAGTCAAGCAGAAGTAATTAATTCTTGAATAGAATCCCAACTCTACAGATAGAGGGAGAGGTCTTGTGTGAGTTCACAACCTGGAAATGCGGGTCACGTGACGTCTACTCTGAGTACATTGTTTCTAGTTCATTGCAGTTTCTAGTTCCATTCTGCAGCTAACCTATGGTTTTCTAGGAAGCACAGCCTGCGTCCGTGGCTCAGTGGGTAGAGTCACGGCTTGCAAATCGCAGGGTCGCGGGTTCGATTCCCGGCGCAGGCACAAGGGTTTGGACCGTTTTCCCTAAAAGCGTTTGGTAATGCCCACAAAATTCTAGGTTAAGTCTCAAAATAAAAATGCCATTGGCGTAGACAGTATTAAAAAGCAGTTATCTTACGGCCCTAACATATGACGGCGAACCTTTCAATGTAATCATATGAGATAAATCTATTTAAGTATAGAAAAGAAGCTGAAGATAATAATGTGTATTTTAATACTTAATTTAAATGTGAGGAGGAAAACACCATATTTAGCAGAATATTTCAACAAACCTAAGTTAATTAACTGTGAATTAAAAGTTTGGTCGAAAGTTTTCCGGGAGTCCGTAATTCCCAGTACTTTCCTTTCATAATGAAGTTTTGTAAGTACTTCAGTTTTCAATGTTCCACAACCAATCCGACTAATCACATTGCAACTCAAACTTAATGTTTTAGTTAATTAGAATTCAAGTTTCAAGCGAGTAAAACTGAAAACCCAATTAAACTTTTAGCTGAATCTTTAGTTTGAGTAGTTTAGTTGCAATACCCACTTACCGACAGAAATTATAAACTATATGCCGTGGTAATAAAACTGTGGCTTTGAATTTTTAAATTTCTGAATATATTTCAAAATAGTGCGCTATGGTAAAATACCTAAGTATGGGAAAACAATTAATAGCAGGTATTCACAAATAACTTTTTGAAATTACTTTTTATTGCCTTGAAAGTAACATATCAAAATACATAGTATTCATAAAATGGTGTCACAAACTTTAAAGTTAGGTCTATTTGGTCACAACCAAAAGAAAATGAAGAACCATATTTTTTCCAAAAACGTATATACCCGCCATTTTGGTGGTTTCACTAATTATTTATTATCTCTCACACGACTTATCGCATTTGGCTTGAACTTAATATAAATTTTTACCCAAATAAGACGATATATGGAAAAATTACCAGCATGATTTAACTTACCATTTTAAAATCTATTTTATGGCATGTTTAGGGAGTTTTTAGCATTACACCTTAATTAGCGAATAAACAGTGAGGTTTGCTATAAATTGTAAAGAATTGCGTTTTGTAAATTTATTTATTGTCTATCTGTTGACATCAAGGATATAAAAATCAATTGAGAAATAACATAGTTTTAGAGGAACCTCTGACTGAAAACAGGCAAATATCCATATTATTACCTTGCTTTTTGCCACGTTTTCCACAGTCACTTTCTTGATTTAAAATCGATTTTTATGATGTTGGTATCAATAGACAATTAATAAAATTTGCTGCAAAACGTTGTTCTTTACATTTTGTAGTAAACTTCGCCGTTTGTTTGCTAATTAAGGTGTAAAGCCCAAAATACCCTAAAAGTGCCTATCATAAAATAGCCACCATTTTAAAATAGTCAGTTAGATCATGCTGGTAACCTTTTTCATATACAAATTTATATTAAGGTTCAGCCAAATGCGATAAGTGCTGTAGGAGATAATAAATAGTTAGTGAAACCCCCAAATCAAGGTAACCTGGTAAACTAAACGTTTTTAGAAAAAGGTCATTCTTCATTTTCGTTTTATTTTGACCTATAAACCTAATTCTATACTGTGCGACACCCTTTTATGAACACCCGGTATATCAGTAATATTGACAGCTTAGCTTTCAGTTGTACGTTGATTTGATTTGGCTTTTAAAATTCGACCAGTATTAATGTTTTAGTGCCAGCACTTTGAGTGCTAAATCTGTTCAAAATAAAAACCTCTTGGATCAACTCGCCTTCATAAGTATTTGATTAAATAAAGAAGTAAATAGAAACGTGTCTATTTTTGGAGCCTGATCGCAGGATGTCATGGCAGGAGCTCATAAAGTCCCCATCACTTTGGATTGTGTCAAGCCTAGGTCTCTTGTATTATTCACTAGTATCAAACTTCAAGATAGTAAAACTAGTTAAATTATGCCAAATCATCAAGAATTTTAAGAAGTTTGAACAATGTAAATCAAACTGCTTTTGATTTAAATAAACCTTTGACCTTAGTTAATAATTGCATTTGAATTTGAATGATAAACCATAATTAATTTCCTAGAACGTCAAGGTGATTATAGCACGATTATATACAAACATGTGCATCAACGTGTATTCACTGTCGAGTTCTGTATTGTGATAAGCTATTTCAATAAGTGATTCATTACAGCCTCATGCATTTGCTTTTGATGCCGTGGATTAATTTCATCTGCATAGCTTAATATGATAATGATACAAAACTATAACTAATTACAAATCGTCTAATGCAATTTGTTAGCATGTTGTAGAAAGTTTCTGAAAATATATTTCTTATCTCTAGTTTTAATATAACATTTAGCCACAGACAAACGAACTATAGAGTCCGTTAGTCTATGATTTAGCTTTCAAGCTTAAGCGATTAGATCTGCTACTATGGTCGTACTAACACCACTTGATCTCACTTGAGTTGCTACTTTGGTTATTTTATAGAACTAGTCTTTTCCGTATTTTTTTATATCGAGGATTTATTAAAATATTTTTAAATTTTTACATATATATTAAAAATTGTCTATGTAAAAATTAAAAGTTATGTGGTAAAAGGTACAAATACGTTCATTGTATAGTTATGAATACCACCCCCAGTCAGTATCTGTCTGGTTAGTACCTGCTCAGATTACTTTATACTGGGTTCCATAAAAAAAGAGTTGTTCACATAATACTGGGTAGCTTTGTAGTTGTCCAGATGTTGAACACGCTCCGTTCCCACCAGGGAGGTTGGATCAGATATAATTTAAGGGGATGCGGCAGCAGGGTAGACCGCGACTTCAGGAGAGGCTTGCCATAATCTTGGGGAACGGTCCCCGAGTGTTGGCAACGCTCTCCATGTCTTGGGGGTTAGAGTCCCCTAAGTGGTTGTCAGCGGGCTTGCTTGTCGCACCCTCTCATGATTGTCTGGTCAGCCGAACCCAGTCCCATTCCTCTCCTGAATCCAGCCTTCCTTTCATTCCGGTGGTAGCGCAATATGCCCAACAGACGTGGCAGACGTGCATAAGGGTAACCAGTCCCTGACCACTTGATCCCCCAATCTAACATCTAACATCTATGAATACCACAAAGTAAATGGAGATAACATCAAGATTTTCAATATATGTCGAAAATTTTAGACCTTATAATTCGATGAAAAGACAGCACGAAAACAGTGCCCCGCATTAGCTATTATTTTGTTTTTCTTCTAAAGAACTTCAATTTATATTGTTTTAATAGTTTGGTTCACGAATATTGTCGTGTATTTGTAATGTTAAATATGTTGTTTCAGTGTGAAAATGTACGACGGGTGATGAGTGATGTGTCAGTGCGTGCTTCACCTCGTGACCTCAGCTCAGCATGAGCAACCATCCAGCCCCCACCGCCACCACCACAACCACCACCACAACCACCAACCACACCACCGCCACCGACCAGCTAGACGAGCCAGAGGAGGTAGCATTTTCTCTTTTAAAATCTCTTTGTATATAAATCTTGTGATTAGCGCCTTGTTTTTCTTCTTAATTCAGGGGTTGTCACTCATCAGCGATGAAAACAAAACACAAAGATCTAGAAAAAAGCATTGATTTACGTACAGAGTGACAAAAAGGTTCCTGGGTCGGCTTTATACCTTCCGTAAGGTGCAAGATAAATACACTAAATTCACTACACCGTTACCAAAGGTAGTGAGAGCTAATTCAACATTATTTACGAGTAGTGATCAGAAGTGACACAAGGAAAATTGCCCCCAGGAATGTGGCAAATCAAAATAAAGGTCGTTGTGAGGAGAGTTCAATCTGGTATCCATAGTTTCAGCTAATTTAAAGCATCATCTATGGACTGTGTGTTATTATTTTGTTCTCTATTTTCCACTAGATAGTGGCTTTAAATTAGCTGAAACATGTCGTGGATATACAACTTTTGATTGTTAATTCAGTATTTTTATTTTAAAATGTTATATATAAATATATTTTGCAATCAGAGGTCCTTATGGATAATGAGTTCAATTTCGCTTCGTTTCCTGCGTACTTTAAACTTTGAATACCGCCTTTCCTTGCGGTTTGCGGAATCTGATGCGATAAGATGTTTATTTTGAAGTAAGACCCAACTTAGTCTTCCAACAACTTGTCTTCGGCCTCTAGACAAACCGTTTGTTTAGTTGTACATAGAAAAAGACTTAGTAAATGTACTCTTTAAATAGCCTTGAACTTTCATGTTTTAAAATGGCCGCCCATTTTAATGTACTCAGTCCTTCAAATCTCGACCAAAAAATGGAAGTTGAGTCCTTGAAGAAGGAACTGTTACAATGGCTTTACAGCTGCAACAGCAGTAGGTTCGTTATTAAAGACGCTATTTTAAACTCCACAGTCGAATTTTGAAAAATCTCGTATTTCACATTTAGAGTGTAGGTAGCGACTTTAATATACCAAAGGTCATTTGGCTCCTAACGTAGAAGAGTATCACTAATTGCAACCTTATAACGTAAATAATATTAACTATAGAAAGACAATAACGTCCAACGAAGTAAAATACACAGTGAAATTAACCAAATGTTCCACCCAAGATTTACTTTAAGAGTTATATAGAGAAAACCTTCGTATATTCAAATCTTACGGAATTTACATACTCACTCCTCACATTTTGCACTGAATGAGTTAAAGTAGGCTGAACTCGACCTCAAACCTCACTCTGAAGAGAAACATCAAGTGATTTATCCTCTCGTAGATGAGAGTTGGAAATACTTAGTTCCAACGATAACAGTTTCGATAATGACTACTGTATACATCTGCGGAGTGAAGTACATCTACTGTGTAACAAGTATGTCGAGTCTACTTGTTCCTACAATTATAGACACTGCACGTTGCAAATCATTTAATTAATGTGTTATAATGTTAGGGTCATCCAGTGAATTTTAATGTTTTGGAACGTCACAGCTTGGTTAATTTTTTAAATAATTAACTTGTATAGGTCTTAAACTAAAGACAAAAAAGATAAATTGTATTTCATAATCATGGTTTGAAAACAACATTATGCAAATCACGTCTATTTGATTCAGTGAACTTGTCGGCTCTTTCAATAAAGTATCGTCTTGCGATATACAATATTTCTTGAGAAGCGCAATCATCGTAATTATTGTTTTTTCAATTTTTTTTAGGTTGCGTGGTTTTTTTCCTTGTATATTCTTTCTTTTACCCTTATGATAAAATATCACAGCTGTAATATAGCGGTCACCGCCTCCTTAGGAAACCATACCTCTACCACGTCTGAGCTAAATGGTTTGTCTGGTACAACAACGGATTTGTTCAGTAAAGTTATATTTTTTACTTTTGAGATACCCAGATTTTGCAACTCTATTTTAATGCACACAGGCGGGTTTGATCAAGTTCTTCAAATGTTTAGGAAGGCTTATTTGACAATAAGATGGAGCAACGTGCCATACTTCTAATGACAATACACTTCCTCCAACAATGAGAAGTCATTTTTAAAACCAGATATCTGATTTAGATTACTTATATTCGGTGAATGATTCCAAGAGAACAATATACCTTGACCTCCATGAAATCCCGAGCAAACCTCGTTATTATTTTCGAGTTTCTCATGGAGATTGCGGAAAGAGAGAATATACAAGAAACAATACAAGTTAATTATCTAAAGAATTAACTGCACTATGTTCAAAACATCAAAGTTTACTGGACGACCCTGTATTAGGATACTAAGTTGAGAAGACAATGGAAGGGAAGTATCGAAAATTAGCTTCAGTCTAAACGGCCCCAGTAATGTCCGACCCGCTTTTGTTGGCTTTGTTGTAAAATGTAGCTTTATCGATTCGGAGGAACACGTCTGTGTCGTAATGTTGTACTTCTATTTCGTACATTTTCAACGACAGTCTCAACAATTAAATATAAGGATAACCACTAGTATTTTCGATGCATCCTATATAAATATATCTAATTATGTTCATGAAAACAATTACAGCAATTACCAGCTTACATAAATGCCAAAGAACTAGTATTAAACATAACCATTTTTACTTATAAAGGCCACGTTTGTACATTATATTTCAACAATGGTTTTGAGATTTATTTCCAGAAACTATATTGTTCTAAAGAACCGATGAGAAAGATGATAAAGGCTAAGGGAAAAACGCTCCGGTCTACAGTCTTAAATGTTTTCTTTAGTTTTAATGCTAACACATTTTATTTATATTCGTGTAGGTAGTAATTAAAGGTTGGACGTTTAGAATAGACGCATTACTACACACCATAAATAGCTGAACAAACCAATTATTTTTATTAGATTGAAAGTTGGCCCACTTAAATACAACATAACACGCCTTTATTAGTCATTGTACAATATAAAACTACTGTAAAAGTGCAATATACAGTACAATTACCTAGATAACAAACTGATTTAGATAGTTCTTAATTGCTTCCAAGGCCTTCAATCAGAATGAAGGAAGCAAACTTGAGCTTTTTAATTATAAATACGTTCTCAAAAGTTAAGCGGAATAGCTTCAAAGAGATGTTTTAGACGGCATCGAGACAAGCAACAACATTTCTCAATTAAAAAGACATTTAAAGTTCTAAGCATTTTTTTTTTATGAATGAGAGAAACATAGTTTTTACAAACACAAACCCACATCGGTAACGTGTGCATGTTATATCTACACAAAGCTCTTGTGAACGAATGTAAAGACTACCTATGTAAACGGTTGATGTTGGACAAGCTGGGAAGGTTAATGTTTTCTCGCTGTCTCGGGATGTATTGACCGTGGGTTTTATGCCTTGTCTGAGCATTTCCTTTACTTCCTTCAGCCTTCTGATAACAAATGTTCATTCGACCTTTTACTTTCCTTACAAATCTGTTTTTAAATTTTCTTCCCTCAAGAACTTGATTCTCTGTCTGAATGTTGTGTAGATAGATGGAGTTAAACTCTCACAGAAACTTGTTTTCCGAAATTACGTATATATTGACGTTAGTATTTTCAATTTGGGTCAAGCAAGTCGCCGCAATTCGTCACTAACAGCTCTTGAACTAAAACTGTAAAGCTTTTGTTGAATGTATTTGAGAATATGGCTAGTGATTAAGGTGATATAGGCCAATGCTTAAAACCTAGCATCAAAAATTTAAGCCCTAGCTTCTTTGTTTGAAGTTTGTTGTAGACGATGGGAGAATTTCAGAGTTTAAAATATATTGCGGACATTTTCCATCGTTATCTTAATTTTATATACACACACTCTTTATATGTCATTATATTCAAGAGCAAGATGATCACCAACTTATAGTCATGGAAAATGTCCGCAATAATATTTTAAACTCTGGAAAACTCTAGCGTTAGGTACCAAAGGGGATCACAAAGGTTCCTGAACGGAAGTTGTAGTGTTCAAAATTTAATGTACAGTTCTTAAAAATTTAATTTCATGGAAATCAAACGCAACCGTACTAAAAAAAAACATTTCCCCCCTCCCCAAGGGACCTCGATTATAGTTGATTTAATGGGTGTCAAATTAAGACTTCCAAAGTCATTTTCAACACCAGTCGTCAACAGGTACTAACAAATATGTACGCAAAGTATCAAATAATGTTGTTAATTTTGCGTGTTATCACACGGATTCACAGACACACGAAAGAAACGTTCGTTTACCTCCAATTATTCACTCACATTCGCTCATCCAATAAACCCTCTTGTCCTCAGCACTGTTTTAGGTAGATGTAGGTGCATGTTTGTGTAGATGCTACGAGGACGAGACAGCTAGTTCTAATCACTAATGCAGTTGCTAGACAATGGGCTGGCCGTGACCCGGATGGTCAGTAAGGGTAACTGGGGGTGGATGAGGTGGCCCAGGGGAGTGGGGTGAGAAGGTCAGCAGGATGAAGGGCACGACATCTCTCTACACAACTAACAATAATAATACACAAACATTGTTGAATTCATTATTGTTACCAAATTAATTCCTGTTTACTTTGATTCCTGACCTTTGCTTTTCTTTGTGTGTCGAGTGGAGTTTTATTGTTCTGCTTAAAACTACTTTATAAATAATTACGATGTTGATTTTGTTTGAATAATACTCCAATGTAACAATAAATGAACAATTTCAGAAAAACAATTTGTACGGTTGAGGTGATACATTTGTATAAACAGTTTGTTGGAATAAATTGTTATTTATTTTACTGGACACGTGTTATATTACGTATTATATCTTCTAAAATGACCCCTACACATTGTTTTGGTTTTTTATTGTATTCTTCGTCAGGATAACTTTTGAGCAGTCAAGTGTTCTAGAGGATAACTTGCCTATTTTTACCGTTCCCGTTCAAGTTGCTTAGTTGTAGAAGTACGAAAGCTAATTTAATTATCTGAAAGCCATGTGCACCATTTAGTTTATTATATGTTTCTAAACATGGCAGTTTGTACATGATTGTGACATTTAATAGTCGATTGAGGATCTTCTCAGTCAATTTTGATACACTCTAATGTTCATATGAGCTCTTGTCTGACAAATTAGTTTCTTCCCATATTGCTACAGCTTCATCCTCTCCCTCACCGCCATGCCCTTAGAGCCTCACGGATTTAACGAGATAAGCACGTTGAAAACACGGTTCAATCTTACTTGAACAGATATAAGAGTCTACTTTAAGGAGGGTAAAATGAAAATTTGCAAAGACAAGAACCTGGCGTTCAAGATGAACGCAAGTAAATTGTATGGTTACGGACACGGTGATTGTTAATCCAATTGAAATTTTGTTTTTGAATTTTTAATCAATTTTTCAATGTTAGTTTTGTTTTGTAACATGTCAATTTTGGTAAACACAATTTATTTCCAAGTGGGAAATATTTAAAATTTGTTCGTATACTGTCCCTCACCTCATCTTCGTTACCCCATTTTTCTCTGTCACATCATTCGTTGCAATCTCCTGGTCACCACTTTTACTGTACTAGAAGTTTCCACTGACATTGTTCAGTTTACTTATTATATAGAAAAGTGGATAACTTCCAAGACTAATTATATTATTTTCCTTTTTCTTTTTCCAAGGTTATAGTTCACAGATATAAACATAGCATATCTAACAGAAAGATCAGCAGACATTGTTTATTCTTTGGACGTAATTTTGAAAACCAACCCAATAAAATGATTGGAAAAACCTTATTCAAATTACAACCCAATAAAATCTATTGTAGAAAATGGTTTCTTTTAATGGAAAAAGTGTTTCCTTTTGCAGGAAAAGGTCCCACGGAAAAAGTCGTGGATACTTTCAATGATATTGATGACTAACATTTGTTTGGCAAGTGGTTTAAAGTTAGTAAACGTGTTTCTAATCGATTGTTTAAATTCGAATATCTGAAATATCATAACATAATCTCCACGTGCCAATGTTGTGATTATTATACAGTCATAATGGCATCTGCTTCATATTTAACGCGTTTTTCAAAAAAGAAATCAGCATATATTTTTAGTTTTGATATCCCACATCGATTTTTATGATTGTTTTTTCTGTTTTTCTTGTTTAACAAATTATATTCACAGATATCAGTTATCTTCTTGAATGGTATACAACTTATTTCAAACAACCGTTGATATTTAATCTAACTAATTGGTGCTCAAAAGTTCCATGTCTATACTTATTTTCACATTGATGTTTACCACCCCTCCACAGTACACTAAGGACCATTTTATTCAAAAACGTGAATTACCCCAGCTAGATTCCGAGATCTCAACAATTGTTTACAACCTGTATAGATATTACATCATTACAGGACATTTTCCATCGTTAATGAACAAAAATACAACGTTTCTATCTACAATTATCCCGTTTTAAAACCCAAAAACATCAACACAAAACATTAGCGTTTTAAATTAGTCAGCGTAGCTGGATAATCTGATTTATTAACGTTGCTCGCTTCAGTAAAGTATCTTAGAGCCTAGAGAAAAACTATCTTTTCAACTGAAATCAAAAATCATTATTATATTATATGTTTTATGACTGTTCAGAGCCCTAGTTTACCTGTCGATACAAGTAATCAAGTACAAAAATAGATCACTAATGTTCAAAAATTCATCCAGCGTATAGTGATTACATATGCATTAATCATTATTCATTTATTCATGAATATATTTTACTCTAGGATATGATTCATTATATCGAAACAAGAAACTAATTTCACTCGTCACGTGTATTGCATGACCACGCTTGTCTCAATGTAGTGTCCATTAGATAGGTTTATCTCCAGAATTGTTTGTCGATCAAAATACAAGTAGGCTATGAGTTAAAAAACCTAAAAAATGGTGTATGTTTTGTACAATTCATTGTTTTCAGTTTTCTACGCTTTCTCAACAAATTCAAAACCTTGGTATATCGTCGAATTTCTATTAAAGTTTGCAAAAAAACATGTACTAAACACAATTTTTCTATTTTAGACATGTTTTATTTTTAATAACTTTACTGTCATTATTTTGGGAATAATCGAATTTCACAGTGTATATTTTTTTGCTAATGAGTATTTATGTACGTAAAACTATACAACGTTTCAGCATGCCAGGTGAGCAAGTCATTTACTAAACAAAATATTTTGTAAAACAAAACTGCATCTAAAAAACAGAATCTCTCTGGAAACCAAGCGATGTCAGGGACTTGTCCAATAGGCCTTTTTATACTGAATCATACACCAGAAAGTATGGCAGAGCTATTACCAAACACCCTGTATATAAGCCTGCAGATTGTCAAGTAGAGTGTGAAGGGTTGATGAAGGCGCAGTGAGAGTGTGAAGGGTTGATGAAGGCGAGTCTCGGGGGATGATCCGGCTGAGAGTCTGTCCACACATTCTCACTCACGTCACCTTCACCTACTTACTTACTTCCCCTTCTAGCTCAATCCTAGCTAAGACTTAACACCCTGTATATAAGCCTGCAGATTGTCAAGTACGCAGTGAGTGGTGAAGGGTTGATGAAGGCGAGTCTCGGGGGATGATCCGGCTGAGAGTCTGTCCACACATTCTCACTCACGTCACCTTCACCTACTTACTCGTACTTTCCTTTCTAGCTCAATCCTAGCTAAGACTTAACACCCTGTATATAAGCCTGCAGATTGTCAAGTACGCAGTGAGAGTGGTGAAGGGTTGATGAAGGCGAGTCTCGGGGGATGATCCGGCTGAGAGTCTGTCCACACATTCTCACTCACGTCACCTTCACCTACTTACTTCCCCTTCTAGCTCAATCCTAGCTAAGACTTAACACCCTGTATATAAGCCTGCAGATTGTCAAGTACGCAGTGAGAGTGTGAAGGGTTGATGAAGGCGAGTCTCGGGGGATGATCCGGCTGAGAGTCTGTCCACACATTCTCACTCACGTCACCTTCACCTACTTACTCGTACTTCCCCTTCTAGCTCAATCCTAGCTAAGACTTAATACCCTGTAGTCCAGGCAACGAAAAGGAAATGTTTGGAACACAATTCATGACTTAGGAACTTTGTTTGGACTAGTTAGGAGGTAAACATATCAAAAGTCCCCGCCCTTTGGAGGAGAGGGTGTCCTAAGGTACCCAGTGGCGGATCTAGGGGGGCACAGGGGGCACGTGCCCCCCTAAGGACAAAACTTTTTAAACATTTGATTTAAATTGAGTAAAATATTCAACGTAAAAATATGAAGGTTGCCTCTGTTGCAAATATGATCGAATCTACATAATCGAAATATTATTTAAGCAGTATCCGTTAGAGTGTAGAACTAGGATCAAGTAGATCTAGTAGGAGTCTAGCAATGTTGGTACCGCAAATTACCGTTAGAGTGTAGGCCTACATTTAAAAGTAACAATATTTTATCTTATTTTGGTATTGTAAACAGAACTGATTATACTTATAGGTAAAGTTCTCAAGAAATTAATTAGTGAGCTCCTATTATTCATTTCAAGTGTGAAATTACTTAGGACAACTATAAATGACATTTTCCCTTGACTATATCTCTGATTAAAACTGCTATCAACAGCTGAAGAGTCAGCCACAAGTACCCCTCCTCCCTCCACCACCCCGCACTCACCCCTCGGAACCTCCCTTAGCAAACAGCATCATCTGTAACGTTCAACCATTTGTATCCCGTGTAATACTGACTGTCGGAACTCACTCAGTCAATACTGACACCGACAACGTCGTCTCATCTGTTCAAACAATGGACGTTTACATTTTTGAATTATGTTTACTTTTAATGAGGTAGACGTTTGAAGGTTTTAAATGTAATATAAAAGTTAGACTGATATTCTATGTGCTTATTTGTTGTAGGTGTTCGATGACTAAGAAGTAGTTTGGACTAAGGTATAAAGGTTATGCTCTGACTTTTAATTTAGCCTAACTAACAAAATAAGGTTGTACGTTCATGTTAACAATTTCCACTTCAATTTAATTAAATATCTTTATAACAGCTTACAATTTACAAAGTACCTTTTTATTTTACACACAAAGGCGATACGGAATATATTTAATATAAGGAGAGAAAGCTGCAAATCATATTTTCAACGTTTCAAGAAGCACGCAGTTTTGCTTGCAAGCAATCAAGGTAAATTCAATCTGTTCAAAATTCAACTAATCAAAATAGTTGAAGAAATTCTCCAAACCTAGAAGTATCAGGTTTTCAAGAAACAAACATACTAAACCATTTTAAAAATGTATAATGAAATTCCAATTATTCTAAAAATGGAAGACGACATCAAGAAATTCAAAATACAGTAGTTTTATGCCAAAATCAAACTACAGTATAGGGTAAGAGATTTCCTGGAAGATGATATTCAAATTATTTAGTGAATATATATATTATGTTTTATTGTTATGTTCTATGCACTTATGTGCCAATGGCATAAAACAAATTAAATAAAGTTGTTATCGCTCTCGGCCTTGCGCCCCTGATCTTCATTATATCATCAGCTTCACAAATCAGATTCCTCGGCCTTCGAACTTGCTTGTTCACCTGATCGACTAGAAATTATTATTTTCTCTGCCTTCTGACTCGGTGCCTCAGCACACAGTTTCAAAATACTGTACTATATTTCCCTATTATTTGTTTATAGCAATTAATTTGAACTGACATACATTTCCTGAAATATTCATTGATGCGCAAGATACGAGTACGTGGAAGAAATCTAATTAAAATTGTTATCATTTTGTAAATATTTATTTAATAATGGATTTGCTTCAAATTCTTTGTTAGCCTTCCTATTTCATGGATTAACAATCATGGTATACAAAATTTGAACGTAATGCGTCAACCCGTCCGAACGCTATCGTCTACCAGACAAACAAACAAACAAAACCCAAACGAACGTTTACATTTTTGTCACTGTCAAGGATTGGGTTTCATTTATTTTTGCTCGCTCATCTAATAAATTCTGTGGTCTGTGCGTAGCTCTGACTGACTGAGTGGGGAGGAAACCCTAGTGATGACGAAGCCACAGAGTGATTGTGCTTTCACACGCCTCATCTACCAAACCTCCTCCCTCTCTGTCCCTCTCATCACTTATACACACTATATTATTTATTGCTAAAGAAATTTGAAGACAAAATGTGTGGACCAAAACAGGACTCGAACCCGAGTCTCTCACTTCAAATTTAAAAGTACTTAAATCTGAATGTTTTTCCGAAACATGTGGCTGTCATTAGCCCCTTTAGATCAACAAGCTGGAAAGATTAAGAACAAAATTTTAAAACTATGTCAAATGACTTATTATGTATCTTTATTTGTATAAACGCTATTAGCTAATTTATTTCAAAGGAAATTTAAAGCCAAAATGTGTGGGCCGAACCGGGACTTGAACCCAGGACTCCACCCGGGAAGTTCCCGGGTTTGAGTCCCGGTTTGGTCCACACATGTTGTCTTCAAATTTTGTAGTAATAAATTAGCTATTCAGCGTTTATACACACTATAAATAGTAGCTAAAAAACCAAGAGTTGAAATATTTTAATCAAAAGGACCAAGATATTTGTTTATTCATCTTACAACGTTGAAGATCCAGTCCTTGTTCTCGTTCAACATGACATAAATTAACGTAATTCAATTTCATTCTGATTTCTTATTAAAAGGTTTTATAGATTAAATTAACAAGTTATTGTTATTTAAACACTCTAATAACTTATTTTGAAAACTCACTGTAATAAGTATGTAAAATATTTTCTACGTGTTTTAGCATTCAATTTGCTGTTCGTGTCAAACAGCTGTTCTTCATAGTTGTCGCATAGTCCTCTGCTTGACTTCATAAAAGTGTATTATATCAATACAACCATGAAGTTGTAAAGTTGTTGACACAACTGCAGCAGTGAAGTCGGGCTAGAACGCAGCGGAGCGACTGTTTTTAATGACGAAGTTCCGCCCCGTGTTTTAAAATCCAACGACATTGCAGTACAATTAAAGTAACATAGGGTGTATTTCTGACTTATGTCTTTGTGATACTGGTCCTTTTTAAGAGTTGTTCGACTTTTGACTTTGACTTATTCAAATGTTTCCTTTGTGTCTAATTTTCTGCTTTTTCTTTTAATCTAGATTATGCTGTTTAGTCTTTTCCATCTCAAAAATTAAATTATGTTTCCCGAACCCAGTTTATTCTCCTTCTGTTTCCTAGCCTGCTTAACTTACCAACTATTTTATTCTAGAAGGAAAAAGTATGACTTTAGGTTATCCACAAAGAAATGTGTCAAAAATCATATGTAAGCTGTTTTCATATAACAATTTCAACACATATTATATTTTGATAATACTTCTCCCGAAACAGGTGTTTTCAATGTGGTTATATTACCACGAAGCTTGCCATTACCAGAACTCAAGTCAAGTTTTGTTTACATGGTTTTTTAAGTTACTTGTTAAGTAACCCCTTACAACTGTAATTTTTGTAAGCTCAAGTTATGTTTTTAAACATAATAGGCCTAAAATATATTTATCCTAGGTAACTTTGTAAAATATTTCATAATAGGTCCTATGTGAAACTGTTGGATGGAGCTAAAGGCTTAACGTTTTTCTAAGTTTGTTATTTGTGAAATCATTATTTGCGAAATCAGTTCACGATCGCCGTTTGTGAATTCACATTTTGAGAAGGTTTTCTGGGGCAAGCGTAAAAGGAACGTTTCACAATCGGCTTGACTACTCTGTCTAAAATTAAATATTTTAAATGCAATTCTATTAGTAGTTTGACTGATGAATCATTAATTCTCTCCAGTTAGAAATGCAGTCTTTTTGCCATTTTCTTTGATGTTTGCAGCGACAAGATATCGTTCAAAGCCATTAAGCCATGACTTCGATTTCTGATAAACGCTGCTAGATTTTGTGTGTGGACTAAATTGGTTGGGTTGGTTTAGTTTCATTGTCATTAGTATAAAGTATTAAGACTATTATTAATTTTTAAGGTTTTAATACTGGATGTAAAGAACGCGCGCACATTTGACAAAATATGGGGTGAATATATTCCAAGTTTTGTAATGTATGGAACATATTATTGTAATGTAAAGAAAAGTAAATTGTATTATTTCATTTAGTAGATAACAACAACTCAAAATGTAAACAAATAATTTCAACGCCCCAAATCAATGGTGAAAAGCGTTGTTCAATATACTTATCCTGAAATACCTTTACCGATATTTGATTGAGTTCACGTTTCGGCTTTGCCTCGCGCCTGAATTTGACCTCGCAAAACGAAAATCGAGTTCGGCGTTTGTGAAGAGGTACAGACTACTATAAGAGTCTCACTAAAAGATTACTTTTTAGACTCATTCAGACACCATTTCTCAATATTGTTCTAATTTCGAAATACACGTTCTAATCCTCTGTGAATAAACCTGAGGAAGATATCTTGAAAGGCGAAGTGGGACGGTATGAATAATACACACAGTTAACCTAGACAGAATCACTCACCGATGTGTCTCAAGCTATTGTATAGCAGGCTTATACAATACTGGTATATCAGATAGATACCCACAATCTAGAGTACAAGCAATAGTAGACTACTAACAATACAATACTGTATATCAGATAGTATACACAATCTAGAGTCTCATGTCTCAAGCTATTGTATAGCAGGCTAGATATACAATACTGTACTAACAAGAGTCTCATGTCTCAAGCTCAGGCTAGATATACAATACTGTATACTGTATATCAGATGTTGTACACATCTAGAGTCTCATATTGTATAGCAGGCTAGATATACAACTGTACCCTAGTATATACAATACTGTACTAACTACTGTATATCAGATAGTATACCCACAATCTAGAGTCTCATGTCTCAAGCTATTGTATAGCAGGCTAGATATACAATACTTGTACTAACAAACTACTGTATATCAGATAGTATACCCACAATCTAGAGTCTCATGTCATCACTTTCCAATGGAGAGAACAAAGCTACATGGAGACTCAATTAAGCAATGTTGTCTCACAAACAGTAGGGCATTGTCAGCATAACTAATCACTTAAATGGTTAACAACGTCTATCTCGATTAGTGTTTAGAATATCTGCCCTTCATAAGTAATATTCTAACAATACAGCATTTTGAGGGATTTATACTCATACAATTAACAACAATAGTGTTTAGTGTGTGTTGCAATAACGTCGTTTGAACAGGGATTTGTAGGTCTAAACTATGCAGAGAGGAATGAGCCAATATTGTTCGGCTTGAATGCCTTTCTTCCTCTTTGTCCGGGATTTATTCATGGAAACACCCTTTATTGTCCTTTGACGAAATAATTGCTGTTGTAACAAACTTATTATTGTTATCAGTATTTCGTTTTAGGGATCTTCGGTACAAGCGGCATATTTAAATTATGGTGGCTCTACTTTTAAACGGACACGACATATTAGGTTATCCACTCACGATAACTACATAGACATAATTGATCATGAGAAATGATCACCGTATTTTACTAAAGAGAATATTTATTGTGGATATCTCTGTCGTTGTTCAGCAATTTTCTATTTACTAGTGATGTGCGTAAATGGCGATGATACTGGTGATACTTGATATCGGTGACGGCAATCCATACTTTATATTATTTTCTGAACCTACATCTGTTTAAATATTGTGTTACGTCCACCGTCACTGTTACGTTGACCGCTGCATTACGGCTGTAATATAGGGGTCAACGCTTTCCTAGGAAACCATAGCTTAAACACTTTCTGAAATGCTCACCGATAAAATTGGTTTAGAAAACTATTAAATATTCTTACCTTAGAAGGTTTGATGGATCAACATAGGTCTTAAAGAAATTGCTAATGCCGCATTTCTTTCGAAATAACGCCTCGTTTTAGTTAGGCTAGAAACATTACTAAGCCGTAAGTTTAGTTGACAACAATGAATACAAGGATACAATTTTGTGACTTGTGAGATCCTTAATAAGTCTATAGTTATAGTTGACAACTTTTAAATTAAACATCCCAAAATATGTAGATAGAACTTTTAATACAAGTTTCAATAGAACCAATATTTTGTACTAAGAAAATTATTCCAAACATGTTTGTTTTGTTTGTGATAGTGTTTACAGCTGTGCAGAGTTAACGATGCATGTCTTGTTTCGTGCAAAGGCAAAGCCAGGGGAGGGCAGGAGGAGGAGGAGGGTGTGGCGAGACGAGGGATGAGAGAGGAGAAAGGTCCACTCCCCTGTAATGAGATTCATTACATAAAGCCAAGGAGTTAATCATCCCTTAGTGCCCATTCACTTTTAATGCGACTCGTCGTTTAGTTTCATTCTAACTGTGGACTTGTTTCATTTCAAAACATTGCTATGGTCAATACCACAGGCTATAAGTAAACAAACATTTATTTGCTTTTATGTTCGTTAATACATAAACTCGTCCATCTAAGTGAGTGAATATTAAATTAATAATGCTATATATGCTTGTATTACTATGACTAAGTTCCATTTATTTTTGTTATTTTAATATTATTTGACGGCTAAACAACCATCCATCTTACCAGTCCAAATATTATATAATAAATAACGCTAAATCTAATCAAATAAATTTATTTACATTTTATTTTTGATGGTTTACAAAACACAACATTTATACTTCAATAAGTTTAACTGGATCTCCGCTACAGTATGATACGGGTATACTGTCTTCTTAAACGGCATCAGCGCGTAGTAAAGCGCATGGTGTTTTCAAAAATAGAGAAAATTAAGTGGTTTGATAACAGGCGCGATTCAAACTAAAAAAGCCACTAATTTGACTTGGGTGTGGAAAAGCTTCCGATAATCAAGTACGAGTATTCAAAATTCTTGCGGGTTCCAAGGTTTGTCCTAGTTTGTTTCTTTTCTTGTTTTTTTTTTAATAGTTTTTAATTGTTTTTTTTTTAAAGGGTTTAAATAGAACCATAGAGCTATTAATGGAAATTTTCTTGAAAACATAGTGCAAATAGCAAATTTTTCATGGAAAACATGTAATGTAAAACTTCTTTGCCAAACAAAATATGTATTACGAGGATTCAAGTTCTATGTTATTATAGGAAAATCAAGTTTTAATAAACCTAATTAATAATTTATTGTTTGGCGAACGTTCAAGTTGTCGAGTTTGTATGCAGCAGTTTCAATACTTTTAAGCTTCCATTGAATCCGATTTTTTATTTAAGTACGTTGACTAGTTTAAAACATCGCATACATCGTTTTTACTCCATGTTATAAGCGGTGCCTCTGGCCTCGCGGCCACCCTATCGGGCGGCCTTTTAAGCCCGCCCATTCCATTTTCTATATCCATTTTATGATAACAAAGAAAAAACCTGCCATGTGTCCTACTTTCTCCACTCTAGATCGTGGACGACACAGGAGACGATGTTTGTTGAGCTAAGCAATATTTCATGCCTGACTGGTCTCAGGTAGCGAGATATAACAAGGCAGAATAAACACATTTGTGCCTCTGACAGTAACGAGGAACAAGCTTACCTCTACAGTCTATTCTACTCTACTCTGTCAGCAAAAGTACAGGCTATTTCAACACTAGTTTATTTGTAAGATGAGAAT
The DNA here is from genome assembly GCA_018831715.1 of Matsumurasca onukii. Lineage (NCBI taxonomy): Eukaryota > Metazoa > Arthropoda > Insecta > Hemiptera > Cicadellidae > Matsumurasca > Matsumurasca onukii. Next base: position 10,807,540 of record CM032061.1, on the reverse strand, counting down.
ATACAGTTGTTTGTCGACATGTCCACTGAAATTGTATACGACTTTGCGTGCTTGAAATCTAAACCAATGTGCAGATAGAGGTGTGGTTGAGATACGAGATAATTGTCGTGAATGAGGAATGTGTTTATGAGACAAGAAGTAAAATAGACATGCTTTTATATTAAATTCGAGTAACCTATTCCAACTGTTTTTGTTTCTCATTTAACTCAAATCTTCTCTCCAAGTACTTAACGGATTTGTAAATAGATTTTTACAAATACCACGAAAAAATATTCAATCATTCTCTAAAAATGGAAATTCTATTATTTTAAATTTTTAATCTCTACACTTGTACAATAATATAATGAAGATGAAGAATTGAAGAAGATACTTCTTTATTGTGAAACAAAATTATAAAGTTGCATACAGTCATTATCTTCAGAGTTTAAACTATTATTGCGGACATTTTCCATCGTTAGTGAGCAAGATGATCACGACGTTTCGGGATCTGCAATCTGATCCCGTCTCCAGGTGAACCTAAAACATAACACAGAATATTAGAAAATGAGCTAGCCTAAAGTAATCAGCGTAAGCTGACCAGTCAAACACAATCCAAACCAGCGTGTAACTGTTAAAGTCAAATCATAGAGCTGTCAGTAGGGACAATCATAAACTTCAAGTTAACCTTCAGCAAGAAATAACACACAAACAAATAACACAATTTAAACTAATTTATTTCCACACAACCCAATTCGCATTCATACTTTCAATACACATTCATATCCAATCACATCCATACTACCTCTCGGAAACACATTTATTTAATTAGTTGCCGCATTAATAGTCCATAAACTCATCCAACGAGTAAAAAACGCATAATTAGCTTTAATCGGGCCTTAAAATTGATAAATTTGCTGCTATATTTTTGAACGTATCTGGGATTTTATTTAAGAATTTAACTCCAGCGTAAGAAGGCAAGCGTCCAGCTACGGTAGGTTGGTGTTGGGTAACTCTGAAGGTACCCATGGCCTCTGATGATTACTATTTGCATTAGGTCAAGTCATGTCTTTCCGTAAGCAAAATCAAAGCCCCTTTGCGTTTTAGCCAATTTTCCTTTGGAAAATGAGATATTCATGCCGTCAGCAGGTAAGATCCAGGCCAACGAGTCTGACCCCTAGATCACGTTTCTAACAGTAAACAGGGTGTCAATTATTAAGTCTGGAGACGGTTTAATAACTTTCAAAGATAACTTTCGCAAGATAAACGCACCAAATTTTACAGACCTTTGCATAGAGCTATCTGTAAAATCTGATCTACTGACCCCAGGGCAGGGCGCACCCCACTGGCACCATCGAGTTAACAACTATGTAGAAAAGTAGTTTATGGTCCCTTAAAAAGGTCTTTAAAGTTTGGTGTGTTTATCTTAAGTTATTAAACCGTCTCCAGACTTAATTAACTCCCTGTAATGTGACCTATGTAGAAGTGTTACACATACATCCCTATTATTTTAAAACTAATCCGTAATCAACTATAGACTCAACCGACTACGGAAAATAATAATATTACTTTATCGTGTTTCTGGCTGGTCTATTTTTAGTTGGAAAACTCTTTGTATTTTTATGTGAATGAATGTTTCATTTTAGCCGCGCTGAAACTCGTTGTTAATGCATCAATAACCAGACAGAACTGATGTTTTCTCTCGTGTTTCTTCCCACACATTCTTTCCACAGAATATATCTTACTACAGTATGCATTTAATTTCATATCAATCATTTTATAAGATACCTTAGCAGCAACTGAAAGTTTATCATCGTAATGTTATTTGCGATAAATCTGTGCCTAATGCTAGCTTTACATCAATGTTATAAGTGAAGTATGCATGTTTTAAGTCACATTTTTCTAGAGAGTGCAAGTCCGACAGATAATAATACTAAAACTTCATTTGACAGAAAGATCATTATAGAACTAGTAAATGGATATGTTATGTAGTTTATCAACACTACAGTCAGTTATTTATAGAGAAACCTCCCTGGCTGAAGCCAATATGGCTTTTAATCATGTCCAACAATAAAAGTAGTCAACGAATGACGTTGTTGGGGAAATGAAAGTGTATTGAGGTCATTCCATTGTATTTTCGGAATCATGTAAAAGCATCGACCGGGTCAGTTTAGTACAGTTACATTGGTAGGATAAAACACATTTATATTTTGATCCTGTTTCATATCAGACTGTTTAAAGTATATAATGTACAGACACATGCTTGATACTCAGTTAACGTTAGATTACGAATCATGGTTATTTACAAAAAAACATTCAAACGTGTCTTTGATGGAGACTCTTTCTTTCGTCGTGAATTTAGGTAGATACATTTCTTGTCATGAATTTAATTTTACATCTAGAAAACAGCACGCAAATTCACACGTTTAACGACGAAGTTTCATATTTAACTTACGTTTGAGAGCTAATTAAGCTCACACAAAATTAAAAATAAAATAACTATCGAACATCCTTTGGAAAAATGATATATTCATGCCATCAGCAAGGCCTGGCCTGGGACCATGAAATGAGCACCAATCCTGATCCCCAGAACAAATTTTGAGCATTTTTTTTAACTTTATATACATTTGTATATGTGAGTGTTTCAGCTCTACAAGTCGCACTTTTGTCCGATTTTCACGAAAAATGGTACAAATGTTCTTTTTGTAAATATCTCGATTGAGTTTGTTAACCAGAAAAACCGGAACACCGGAGCCTTTTTGAGGGGACTTTTCCTTAAAATAACTGTTTTAATTATCTAAAAACCGTAAATTTCGTCCGATTCCGATGAAGTTTGAAATAAATATCTATTTTGTTATTATAGATCAATATACTAAAGATTATAAAAATCCATCAAATTGTTTTGAAATGGTGTTCAAAAAAGTTATTTTTCACTATAACAACAGAATAAGTAGTCCGATTTTATTGAAATTTTAAATGTGTTTTCCTTTTGTTAAATGTAGTATAACTTCCAGTAAAAAAACTGTAAATCTGAGGCCGAAGGCTGTGAGTGAGGCCGTGAGTGGAGTGAATTTGAGAAACAAATTGCAAAGGTAATTCTATTCCCTCATGCCAGCGGCGCTTTAGCTTTAGCTGCGTGTGTCGGCCTGGTTTCAGATTTGAAGCAATCACAGCTAAATGAAAGCTTTAATTTTAAATCTTTTCGCAATTTCAAGTCTACCAATGCAATGGCAAGAATGTGACTATAACACCGATACATTCAGCAGCATCAAGACAACTTTGTAACAACCACGTATTGGAAATACAAAGCAGAGTGCAGACTATTCAACAAAACTAGGTTGGTGGGTTGGCTTGAGAATACAGTACAACTTTTGCAGCATGTCGAGAAGTAGAAGCCATTCAGACGAGTGGCTTAGATAGAGAGGGGTGAGAGAGGGGTGAGAGGGGTGAGAGGGGGTTGACAACATGAAGTTTGGTTTGAGCTTAATTAAGCTGGCTCTTGTTACTCCACATCCACACGCCGCGTGGCGACTGACAACTTCACTCTTCACACACACACACGTGCTTGGTGCTTGGTGCTTCGAGGTATTGCCTCTGGATACTCATTTACTTTAGCACGTGTAAGGTGAAGGTGGATTTTAATGTAGGTTCTTTATCCGTCACGAATGTGTTCATGGAATGTGTTAGAGATCAAATTTATTATTTAAATTAGATCGTGAATCTGGGAGGATGATACACGAATGGGCTAAGTAAGCGTTTCAGTTCAACTATGGGAGAACGGTTCCACGTAGGAAGTTGAAAAACAGGAGTTATCTCCTCCTCTAGATTGTGTACACAGAGATCATTTCATATGAAATCAACAGCATTTATATAAAAGGTGTGCCGTAAATCGAGGATTGTTTTTCGATGATCAGCTTTGAAGTTAAGCTTTAAACTCATACATGTTATACAAAATGTGTGTAAAACTTCAGATGAAATGTTTTGTTTTAATTCAATTTTGAAAATATGTCTTTCGCACACTACTTTTGAGTGGTGTACATGTTATAACAATTGGTAGATATTTGCCAGATTTGTATGCTGAGGCAAGCCCTTTGAAGTTTTCGCTAATAAACATAAAATACTGTAAACATGAACGTAACACTCTGTATATTCCACAACACTAACGGTAGAATCAAAGGTTGTTCGAATATTCGTATAAGTTTTGCAACTTCACAAATGTACAGTTCGCTGGTCTCTGGGCAGTCAATGGGCAATGACGAAAGTAATTTACCTTGGGGAGGGGGGTGATTTCACATTGATTTCGGAAATGAGTGATGGAAGTAGGTAGGGTCAAGTAGTTAGATCCGCTGATCACATATCCTGTCCCTGGTGTTTCAATCCCGCTCTCGACATCTCAAAACTACCTTATAGCCTCCCCCAACAGTTCTAAAACCTCTTATTCCATGCTCATGTATTACTATTATAGCTGCAGTGATGAGTACTAACACAGAAAAATCAGTTAGGTGTTTTGTCTTTCCGTAAGTCAGAGGAAACGCTTTTAACTGGGACGAATTATGACAATAATTAAGTATGAAATTAAAGTCAGCTCTTATGGGTCAATAAATTTTACGAAAATGATGTGCTCGCAAGAAATCTCTCCAGTCTATTTCAAAGAATTGAACGTTAACTGCAAATAGAAATACAGTGCTTTACCAATATTATAAGTTTTAATATGACGGGTTTGTAGGAAAGCTCTGTTCCTTTGTTTGAGCAAACTCAGCGAAGCGAAGATAATTGAATCAACAGAAACTCATCTCCCTTGTCTGCAGGAATGAACTTGTTACACACTCACCCCTCATCCCTCACCCCGTGTGTATCCTTCCAGAACCAAAATTGATAATATTCTAAGAGTAAAAAAATAAACATTATACTTGATGATTAATTAATACATTTTTAAAAATGTGTACCATTGATAAACCATTAATAAGTTATATTTATACAATACTCGTACAACTACTTTTGAGCACAAATTTGTATCTACTAACGCACTAGCTTATAACCACTTCATTTAAAATAACTTTCTTTTCTTCGGCCTGTGGCCCCGGTATTTCATCACATATTTCTTACCTGGAGTTTTCCTATGGCCTTCGGCCTCAGAGCTTCCCTGTCTCATTGGAAAGTACAGCCTTTCAAACCTTATCGTCTACATAGACAAACGAACAGACAATAAAAACAAACTAACAAACAAACATAGTTATAACCTTTTTACCATAGTTGAGGATTAGGGTTCACTCATTTTACAAGTCGTTCAGCCAATGAGCATTTATGTTTGATTCGTTGAAAGAAAAGGTCTAATTGAATGTCATTGAGTAAATTTGTAACGTAAAATATGTCAAAATAATCAATAAGCCAATTATGCTGAACATTACAAAAACTTGCAATCGTTAAAACCATGAGGAATAATCATTTATATGTACAAAAGTTGTTAGCTGTAATTTCATACACCTGATGCAATGCAAGCAGTCTTCTGTATTGATTCAATTTACTATCTCGCAAAACATCACAACTGTGGAGACATCACACTTAAAGTAAGGACTTCATATAGACCACTCATCACACTCATCCTTTACCACATATTTGCCTTAAAATACCCTCATGAGAGTGGTCGGAATCTCAAATAGTGATTTAGTAACTGCATCGCAATGGTACGTTGAATATTTCTAAGATGTAGTAAACAAAACAAAAAACACTAGACTACATTAAAAAAGTATAATAAAATATTGAAGTACAGTGTCATCATACAAGAGTGGTGGTGGTTAGAAAATTACTTAAATAAACTAAAATAATTACCTTTTTATTTTATACTGTTTTAAAATTCTCATCTCAACCAGCTTTTTTATACATATCTAGTAAGTTTTCGTATGAGAGCCATTAGCCCCTCGGCAAGTGTCAAATTGGTACTCAAGCTCTCTACAAACACAACAGGATAGGCCGGCAAGGATCTATTCTGTGTCCTTGGAGTCCAAACCTGACACCTTGTGAATTTTTCTTGAGAAGGTATGTGAAGAATATTGCTTATGAAGAAAAGATTCAACACCTAAATCACTTAAATAATAGGATCTGTGAAGCAATGGCAGCCGTTGCCGAAAAGATGTTGACTAATATTTGGAGAGAATTTGTAAAACACTGTTTAAGATGATGATTTCAAAACAATATTATACAAAAAAGTAAGTATTTGAAAGGACGAGTACTACAAATGTTTGTTAAATTATTAGAATACACAATTTTAATTTTACAACTAGTAGAAATAATTCATTACTTCCTGTCCAAGTAATATTTTGATTCCAGATGTTTAAAATTTGATTTTATATTTATTTATACATGATGATTTCTGAAACTAGATGTATAATCTCTACTTGAACGGGAACGCTGAAGCAAAGAGTAACAGGTTATTAAAGAGTCTTATTATCGAGAAGTGGCCCTCTCCCTCTCCCCGCTCATCATCAACACTCCTTGTTTCTAAGTGTCTTTTGTTGTGAAACAAAGGAACCGATTTATCACAACTGTTTTTATTCCCATCGACTTTTTTTTTATTGCTATTTTCAGTTAATTAACAAAAGCAATTAATTTTATTTGACACTATAGCTTGTAAAACTTTATTTCGTGTGCAAAACCTCTAGAACGAAAACCCCGCCACATAATATATGAATACACATTTAAAAATACTACCCTTTTCATAAAACAGTCTTGACATAGTTGAATTTCAGCTTGAATTGCTACTAGTACTTTGTATGTTTCTTGTACCGTTCTAAATGTCTTAAAAATACTTAAAACATACTCAACTAAAAACTAAAAAGTCAACTAAAAGTACAGAGAATAAGCATTTAAAACCAAATTATATTCTATCTAGCTAATCTAGACTGTACTTAATCTGTCTGACATTCTGTCCTACTAGAATACACAAACAAAAATACGAAAGCTATGTACAACAATTTTAATTTCCTTCATACCTACACCAGTAAAAGAGAAGGTACTGCTGAAAACTTATTGTCGCCGCAAAGATTTTAAAGACGTTATGTGTTGTTTCTCGACGTATTTACATAGATCAGTAAATCGGATAGTTGAGGTTAGCTAAACAGTCAAATGAAATAATTAATTCACATTTCCTACAATGTAGCAATAATTATTCTCATGGCAAATGGTTCATCCCAGAAGACTCAGAGTTTAAACTACAAAAGAATGTCCTACTTTCAAACAATTCTCTTTCAATAATTATTACTTTGATATACATAAATTAAACACTAGTATAAAGAGCACTTTTCAAAGTTTGTCTTCCCTGGTACACTTTCACGCTCAAATGTCCTCCCTTGACTGCTCGGCAAAGATCTAGCCGAAAATCAAACTATTTTCCGGTAGATCACGAAGTTCATATTGATTTATGAAATTGACTGCAGCTCTGATACAGTTCCACAAGTCATAAAGATTTTGTCAGAGTGGGTAGGTAAACCCTCACCCTTACATAGCCCCACAAAGAAAATTCGTGAGGAAACCAAAAATCCACGACAAAACTGAACTGATTGGCACTTTGGAAATTCAAGAACGCAAAATAACTTAAGTTGAATGGGCAGCCATCTTGTTGGTAATTAAAAGCGGAAATTACCTCTCAGTATATATGTAAACAAAACTTTGAAACTTCTTCTTTTCAACCACATGTAAATTATTCAGGAAAAACTCATACTATAAAAGTTACAGAAGAATAAAAGTAGGACATTCTTTTTGAATAACCCTGTATTATTGCGGACAATTGAGCAAGATGATCACGACGTTTATCTGCAATCCGATCCCATCTTCAGGTGAAAAGTAACCTAAAACATAACACAGAACATTAGAAAACGAGCTAGCCTAAATTTTCTAATGTTCTGTGTTATGTTTTAGGTTACTTTTCACCTGAAGACGGGATCAGATTGCAGATCCCGAAACGTCGTGATCATCTTGCTCACTAACGATGGAAATTGTCCGCAATAATAGTTTAAACTCTGAGTCTTCTGGGGTGAACCATTTACCATGAGAATAGTAATTGCTACATTGTGATTTCATTTGATTGTTAAGCTAAACTAAACTCTGAAATTCTTTCATCGTCAACAACAAACTTTAAACCAGAAGACTCGAGGGAAACAAATGAAGTGAATAGTGAAGCAACATTACAGCTTATGACGGGCAAGACTCTACTGGGAAACAGTGACGTCATCACAATTTGAACACAAGTCACGATCTCCTGAGTTTTCCACCAGCACATCAACCATCGCTTCTGATTACCAGGGTAAAGAAGTTCAACGTAACGATCCACCATCTTAATTGAAATATGTTACGTGCAGCTTTTTAAGGATTACAAAAATCATCAAGATTCAAGTATTCAAGGAAGTTTTACTCGACAAAATCTGTGTATTTTTTATTATCCATCGAGGAAAAAATGTTCTAGTTTAGTAAACTAAGAAGAAACAAAAGCCAATGTTATTAATAATCATCTTATGAGGCCAACTTTGCTAGCATTGCTAGAATGTACGGGCAAATCAAATTAACGCAAGTTAGTCATTGGCTTTATTTTTCTTAATTTAATAATTAATAATATCCAATACTGTGGCCCAACTAATCTAAAAATCCATTAAACTCGTACTAACAACAAGCGAGATTTAGCCTTTCGGCTAAAATAGTTTAGTACCATCTTCAGCGGCCACCCTTTTCGTGTTTTAAATCGAATTCGAAGTATCTTCTGTGTATTCTACAAAGTGTATTAATTCGAAGTATATTCTTCAATTACATTTGAATTGTGTATTTCTATTTTCTGAATGATCTTCCACCGCTGAAAGTGGCATTGTGGTATCAAAAAGTGCAGCTTGACCGCTGACCACCCAGACTGTTCTTAAAGTGTAGCATACCTATCATAATAATCTCTAGAATTTAGCCTTAGTGTTAAAAATTACAATTTTAAAACTGCAATAATATACGAGTGTAAGCTGCATTAGTATATAAAGTTAATATATTGTATTATCCATGGTTCAGTGGTATAGTGAGCGTGTGCTTCGCATCAAAACGGGTTTAATTCCCGGCGATATAGTAATAAACTTTTACACTGGCCCACCTTATGGTTCGGAAGTCACGTTAAGCCGTTTGCCTACTTCCATTGGTCGTTAAGCTTTTAATTAATGTCCCTAGTTTGTAAGACTACACCTCAACATCCATCAAACCTACATTACACTTACATCCCATATTCACCTTAAAATATATTCTTGAGTGATCGGTTTCTCAACTCAAGTATTCAAGTATCCAACATTTGGACAAACTTTAAAAGAACAAATTATAATGCGCTTTCGTGTTTATAATATGACGAAGGGCATTGTGAATTTTTGAAATATAATGCGTTATTTTAAATGCGTTAAATTTTATGTCGAGTTGCCACATAAAAGGAAAATAGAAACTTAAAATGTACGTTTCAAAGATTGTATGCACATTTTTCTTTAAAATAGTTGATAATTTTCCCAGAGACGAGGCCACCAGATTCATATTTTTTGGGAAGGGAAAAATAAGATTCTTGGTTATTCTGGTCACTCTCCTGGGCCCAATATCTTGGCTGTGCCCATAAGAGAACATATTGCAGTACAGAATATTAAATTTCAAGATCAAGGGCAATATCTTTATTTGGTTTAGAGTAACCCTTCTCACTCATAGCTACAGACTTTATCACAGTTGGTTGTGTTTCAGCAATACCCAACAAAGCAGACAATCTGTGGGACTCTCCAGCGAGAGAACAACTGGAAATGCTTCATCTTGACTTGCTTGATCTTCGGATGTCTGGGAGCTGTCACCTGGTGCCGCCTCACCCAAGTCACCAAGGTAGTTCGTACAAGTACAGTACTCAGTCCAGTCCAGCTTAAGCAGCATTTAGATGAGCTATGAACTATCATGATTAATATACGTAAGTAAACCTCGAGTACAGCTGTACAGGGCGCTGAGCCTCAGGGGGATTTTTGCTCATGAATTACATCAATTTCAAAATAAAATAATACAAAAATACATTTTTAAATCAATTTCCAAGAAGAAGGTGGAAGAGAAAATGTGTTTATCAAGTACAAATTTAGATAACGTATCTTTTCCCAAAGGGACCCAAGGGTGACGCCATAATGTGGTCCCGCGTCAACAACATGTCTTTATAATTTTAAACGTGAAACGGAACTAAAAAATCTGTATTACGTGACGAAGTTACGTCTCTGCCGTTTAGTCACGTTAAATACAATAAAACCCAGCAAATGATTTACATTTCTGAGATATTTGGCACAGTGTATATAATAAATTTAATGTACGATTAACTTAACAAAATCTTCTCAACAATAAAAACTACATTGTGTTTGTATAACACTGAACTTAAAAAGCCGTCACACCGACGTGTCATTCATTATAAACGAACATCAGTGACCTTGACCACCCAACAACATTACGTCTCTGACCACCGACCTAAAGCGAGCCCCGAGATTCAATCTATTTAACACGTTCAGGAAGGGCATTCCACAGGCGACATGATGTGACAACAGCCGATTCACTAAGAACTCCTGATCTATGCTGATCGAGGAATCGACAAAAGAAGAGCATTTTAGTCGTGTGTATGAAGACAAAACTATTACGAGTGCCGTCCAAAAGGTAGAGAACGTTTGTGGACAACGGTCGATACAGACTACCTACCAATGATATAATACCATATGCACCTGCAGTAACCCACACCCCTTACCATAGGTAGGGCCAAGTTTTGTTCCCGTGTCATGTGCAATGTACTTGTTTGTGTTAAGGTGGTGATAAACTTGTCCCTGTACCCGATCAGACGAGACAGACAGATGTCGCCTTGTGACGAAGGCTACATCTACATCCCTGTCGCCTTCATGTGCATGTTGTACCTGGTGTACCTGGTGGAGTGTTGGCACTGCACTGCTCGTGTCGAGCTCGGGGCACGTGTGGACATCACCTCTGTCCTCGAGAGAGTTCACCAGATGCGAGAGGCCCTTCCTATTCTATGGTACGATATTTAGTGAACTTTGTTGGTTTGATACTAAATTTTAATTTTTCTGCTAGGTTTTTACTTTTGCGATTATGGGTGAAACACCCTACTCTTCTGTAACTGTGCAAGAACCAAATAAAACACTTACGACTCTAGCCTACTCAGTACCCCCAGTCGGAATCTGACTGGTACTTTTAAGAGTTTGGGTAACCTGTTTTTGGGGCACAACAAAGAGATATCATGTCTAAAGCTGGGTAGGTTTTTAGGTACTTGGTACAACATTTCCTTTCTATGGGTCAAAAGAGGGACTAACTGGAGGTGCCCTAAAGAACGTTTACTCTTGAGAGTCAACTGACATAAACATACTCTGAAGAGAGAGTGAATATTATTGGTTACCTCCAGTTTGGATCTAGAAGATTTCTGTGAAGCAGCTCGGAGGCGACTGGTCTAAGTGGATAAGGATAAAAACCTAATGCTTTTATCCTGGTCAAAGGCCAAATCAATCGCCTAAGCATGATCCTATAGCAGACTCATTCCCTGCCAAGCCTTATTGCTTAATTCATATCCTTCCCACTGCGTGCCACAATAAACCTGATGCTGCGTTTACCCAGCTTTTTCTTGCCAGCAGCCCATGTGGTCAAGCCAATTTTCCAAAACAAAAAAATATTGTACTCAGTGTAAAACATGTGGTTGTTGACCAGGTGGAAGGCCGTGTGTTACCACTATGTGCGTCGCAAGCGGCAAGTGACACGCTACCGCAACGGCGACGCCTACACTTCAACCCAAGTGTACTATGAGCGAGTCAACTCCCATGCCGCAGGATCTTCCTTCGTCTTCGCTTACTGCGGTGTTAAGGACATATCTCGCAAGTTGGTGCTCAACGGAGACAGGGGCCGCATTACCAAAATACGCTTCAGTAAAGGTAAACTATACTATTATCTTAGAGTAGGAGAAACCAATCTTGTATAAATGAAAAGCTAGAGAATCTTAAGAGGCACGTATACAATTAACGTAATAAAATTTAACTAACTTTCAAACTTTAGTAAGTTATTTTTAAATCAAATTCCTATCAGATGGTATGAATTGCTGCAGTAATATGATTTGCTAATTTGATGTTATTGTAAAATAAACCAATCATGGTTTTAGCAGATTAGCTTTTGTTGAAGAGTTCTTTTGCTTTAATCAAGTATCTAGGCGTTAGGCAGCGTTGTTTCTTTTGAATTTCTAATCCAACCTTAACATTGACTTCTTCAGAGCAGAGGACATCGTTTTTTTGTTTGGAATATTAACACCTGTAAACTTTTTCCTCTTGAACAAGTGTTCTTCAACAATAAGAGATCTTTGGTTGCGTGGCTATGACAATACATACCATCTGGAGAAGTGAACGATACAATTTACGACCTTATAGGTCTTACTAAAGACCTCATTATTTTTGAATCTTTTAAGGTAGGTTTGCTGAATTTGAAAACCTGTTTCAGGCTTTGCTTTTGCTAATGTGGAGGCAGCGGCTGAATTCGAAGAGCAGAGGAATCGTTTTTGATCTACATGGAGATGCACTCACCTCAAGATCAAAGAACAGTGACGCACTCAAAGATCCAGACAAGATGCCTTGGTACGCGAGTCGACTTGTGTTCTGGATCTGCTCCTTCTGCCTGCTGTCATGGCCGCTTCGACTCATCCTGGAGTACAACACTGCCTATGTTCATTATCAGGTATTTCCTGAGACCTGAGTCCTGACAAATATATTAATGTACTGTAACTGAATATACGCATAGGTCTACATTTTTATGAGCAATTACCACCACCGAGCTCCAATTCCGATCAACCAATAAAGAAGTTGTCATTTCATAAATGATGTAGCAATTCTTATAAAAAGGCAAACTATAGGTATTTAACCAAAAACCAACTTCAAGAACAAATGTTATTACTGTATCTTTATTAGTTAAATACTTAACATGAGCATTTAAAGTATTGATTATCTTTAATTTAACTAGTCTTTAGTGACAACAGCTATCAACAGCTATTTAATATTAACAGCTATCTTTTCAAATTTGAGTAAGAATCAAATTTGAGGAATAAGGCGCGATTCAGCATGACCTTCGGTTCTTTTATTTCCACAATACCTTCCGAGAGTAGGTCATTGCTGAAGACATTGTATGCGGTTTACCTTTTATTTTAATTGAAACATAAAACCACAAAATGTGCATTTAACTTGGATTTATTTGTAATGGTTTTCCTCTTTGCCATAGGTTACAAAGCTGTTTGGTGTGAACTACGAAAACTCTTGCAGTTCAGCAGTGACACCAACAACCGCAAATCCACTGCCCTTACGATCTGCCACTCACATAAGTCTCACTAGATCACAAGGGGCAAGCACGGTGGACAGTAATGATCTCGAGCTGTGTATCCACGAGAACTCGGCCATGGTTCCTAGCTACTCTGAAGCCTTACTCATCGAGGGTCAAACACGAGTTCTTCCTGCCACTTCATCATCATATAGCATTAGAAACAGCAACAACAACAATATATCAAACAGTGACCAGCAAAGAAGCTGTAACCGGCGATCCTGGGGGAGTATATTGAACTTCAACCGCTCCACATCCCAGGAAAACCTATCCCAATCTTCCACACAGAATAGAGTAGTTTTATATTACCCCAGTCCGTTAGCTGAGGCGTGCCCTACAGACCCTTTCAGAGGAAGAGGTACCACAACTCCTACAGAGGAGCCGCCTCCATCTTACGAAGAAGCTCTTCGATTCCCAGTCCTCAACAAGTTAAGAAGATCTCTGACTGATAGAGGAGAGATTTGTAGACGAACTCTGTTTCCTCAAAGACGCTCATGTTACGGAGAGCCGTCTCCTGTCTCGGTTCACAATGAGATACGCATCACTCCACCGACACGGGGACGTACTTTGATAACGATGGAGACTAGCTTATAGCACAATTTTCATGTACAGTTCCTGCTACTGTAGAGGAATGAGCCTTCAAATTAATCGCTAAGTGCTTCGTTGCTGTTTAGCACACTTCAACTAACTTGTAAAATTTGTATATTTTTGAAAATAAAGAAAGGTTTAACTATTGTATTTATTTTGTTGGCTTTGAGATAAAGGTTAGAATGAAATGGTATGTTATTTTCATGGATTTTTACTATAGACATTTGTTCCCTAAATGTTTAGGACAAGCCAACGAGAAAAGCCTCCCAAGATAAATGTTGTCCAGTTTTTTTTTACCTTTATGTGAATCCCACTTTTAGTTGTAAATTAAAAACAGATCAAGTTGAAATCGTCATGGTTTCTAGTGGTCCCAACTCATAAAAGTTGACTTTTTTTAATGTTGGTTCATTAAGCATTTTACTTGATTGATAAATTCAAGATTACGTGAGTAAACCTCTTCTTGGTTTCACTGTTTGGTAGACAGAAGCCACAGTTCTCTTGTTTCCTTTTCGCTGTATTTCAACTTGGTAAACTATCGAATGTCACATGACTAGATTCTGCACACAAGTTATGTGACATCAGTGAATGCTAAGTGTAAAAACGTTTTTGTTTTTGTTAATGTCTGCACCATTTCTCCCCATTGTTTGTGCTTAAAACCACAGAAATGAATAAGTATAAAGTTATTTTGTTCATTTCACAGTGGCGGCGCTTCCATATGGGCCAGGTGGGCCGAGTCCCCCAAACTCGGTTTATTGTCCCCTCATAAAATGAGGCTTGTCACAGAAAAAAACATTGAAAATAATCACTAGGGTATATAATCTAGAGGTGAGACACATGTTTACTTTTTTGGTTAGATAACTGATCCCAAAACAGATCTAAAAAGACTCTTGGGTAAAAAAGGGACTTGTTCTCCTGTATTTAAAAGATTTAAAGAAAATCAATGAGCCTAGTATTTTAATAAATGTTTACTAAAGCATTTTACTTAAATTATATTGAATATATATATAGATATTGCCATAATTAAACAATATAAAATTAATTGTACATTAAGATTCCATATTAGGCTGTGAAATACTAAGTGATGACATAATACTACTTATTTCATGTAAGGATATTAGAATAGTCAATAAACAACTATCACATTTTTTTTATTTTATTTTGTTTATTTATTTATTTTCACAATTTACAAAAGTCAGCTTACTTTACAGGTACCAACATTAATTATCAGTCAATCTAAGGCTACAAATTGGTATACCATACACTACTTTTAACTACAAAAACCATTTACGCAATTATTATCTCCATCCATTTTGATAAAATACAACCAGAATTCAATTAGGACAAGATGTGAAAAATGCTTACAAACTCACACTTGCTTAGAAGTTAGTACAAATCTGTAGAGGTATAGGTAAAATATATCAGTCACAAACATAAATATTCTCAATAAAATTACCAACAAAATAGTTTTTTATTAACATAAAAGTCCAATATTGTTGTTTTTCTTGCTCTTCTTAAAAACACTCACTGGCTAAGCAGCCTTGGCCGAAAAATTCAAACTTTAAGCAAATAGTCTACAAAATAACAACTGTACACAACTTTTATTTTGACCCAAGTAGACAATGGCTCACTGCATTTTCAAGAGACTTTTAAAATATACATCAATGATTTCTAGCTACGGCTTGATCCTAGGGCAATAACTTAAAAAAGACAGACATTAAATAGGTTACATTTAAATCTTTCAAACATATTCACTTTACCTTGATAGAACTATGTATTTAATAAAAATGCACACTCAAACACTAAAAAAAAATAAAACTACAAAAACAGGTTTTAAAATTGTTTAATTGTTAGTTATTTTAATGTTGGCCACAAAAACAGTTTTGCGCAACTACTGAATGAAAAGGATTAAAAACAAGAAAAAATTATAGGACTATCTAAATATTTTTAACAATTAACCAATTGCCTTTCAACATTTTGTTAACCAGTATTTAACAAATTTTTAAAGTACATTAACGTAGGAGAAGTAACAAATTACCTATATATTTAGAACCTTGATTACAACAAGTGTATGCTTTGCGCCAAAACGGCCCGGGTTATTTCTTGACGCTGCAGTTCCCGTGGTTCACAAGTCGTATTAATGACTTAATCTGTGGGAGAGCATTTGGCCATAGTTTGCAACAAGAATTCACCTCACCATCCATCAAACACTCACCATTCATTCCATATTCCTTTTTACTTAAAAATCAAGTGGTTGGTGTCTCACTTCAAGTATTCAATTAAGGTAAGTATTCAACAATCAATTTTATTTGGGTAATTAACAATATACTTTCAATTTAATATTAGTCACAAACAAATTTACAAGCGGAATAAAAACAAAAACTTTAACGCAACAAATTTATAATTAATTGACAACAATGAAGCTGGTAAAAACTTAAAAGGTTTACAAATTTAATAGTAACATTATTTGAATGACAAATAACAAACATACAAAAAGATTAAAACAATACATATTATTAAATGTGCATATTGACTCATTAAATAAACAAAAAAGGGCTCAGTATTGCAAAAATCGAAAAATACAAGTGGTATGTATTGATTCATTTGTACCACTGTACAGTCTCGATAATCGGGTAGTTCCAAGGATTTAGCGGTTTTGTATTTTCATATGTCACCAGCTCAACATGACGGCAGTATTTTCTCAGTTATCAATGCTTTCTTGCCATATTTAATTAAAGCAAAAGGCCATTACATTGCAAGCAATTTTGTTTAATTTTCAACATTCTGCCACTCATCTGACACTTTCAATAATCCAGCACTTCTCCCAATCCCCTCGTAAAGGGAAATTAAATTTAGTGTACTCAGAGTATTTAAATTTCTAGGTAATTCCAGTAAACATCTGACCTATATCTAGGAGTTTAAAGCTACCAAGAGTTTAAAGCTACCTAGCGTATAAAATTATAAAAATATTACAATAAATGGTGCAAAAATCTCATAATACAAAAATTCTGTATAAATAGCTATGGAAAAAGAAATTGCCCTTGCTTTTGCAAAATTGATGATATTATAAACGTCTCCATTTTATTAACAACTTTATAGAAATTCTTACAAAATATAAATTTATGTACATTTGTACATAAAAAGTGCAGTTTTCATTGAAACTAATAACCTATACATTTGAAAAATATATAATTTATTCAATAACCATTCCTTCCTAATTTGTATCACACAACGTATTTTTAACATTAGAACGTTATTTTA
This sequence comes from Matsumurasca onukii, assembly GCA_018831715.1. Taxonomy (NCBI): domain Eukaryota; kingdom Metazoa; phylum Arthropoda; class Insecta; order Hemiptera; family Cicadellidae; genus Matsumurasca; species Matsumurasca onukii. The sequence continues at coordinate 10,790,350 of CM032061.1, read as the reverse complement.
ACTTTCTTCTAATTTTGCTTTCATTGAAACTTAAAAATAAATATATTTTTAGTTTTGGCCTTTTTAAGCATTGAGATCAATCATACACTAAATCACTTTAAAAGAGACCAAACTGTAGCAAAAAAAATGGCAAACATATTTATCCCAAAGAGGATTTGGAACTATGTTTGTGTGGGAATCACACCTAAGGGCTACTTATCAGTTCTAATCCTGGAAATTTTGTTCCCTAATTTGGTGCTAACCAATATTGTTTTATGACAAATAAGGTTCAACAAACAATGCAAAGTAATAAACTGTTATCTTACTGTATATTGTACATAATCAATAAACTACTCAGGACACATGAACATGTTCTATCAATTGATAAAATACCATCAGGTAGTTTAAAATGTCACGCACACAAAATAGAATGGTCCTAATCATCAGTGCCTTCAAAAGGCACATTCATCAGGTAACAGTAAATATATTACGATTATCTATCGTAAAGTCAGTCTTCTGTTGTGATTTTTCACTTTTTCCTCAAAGTGTCCAGAAACTTTAAAACTGTTAGAAAGTCTTCACTTTCATTGCAATAAGACTGCATCCTAGAACAAACAAGGTGTAATTTAATTGTTTTTATTGAGCTCTTTATAAAATTATGTTTTAGTTGTTTAATTTTAAAATTAAACTGAAGATGTCTGCTAAAGTGCAGATAAAATTTATTTAAAAATCTTGTTCAATCATAGTGGTGCTACCATAAATTTTTCACTTTTACAATGTATTATTGAGTTTATTGAGATTGATTCCAAATGATTCTTTATTGGGTTACCCCAAAACCCCAAAAAAATTTACAATTTTGTTAATTGACCCTGAATACAAATAGAACCACTAATAATGATTTTAATAATTTAGAAATTATGTCAAATCATCTAAAAACGTGTTTTATTGCTCTGAGGCCTTTCAAATACAAAGTATTCATCTTCAGAGAGGCACCCAAAATGAAGGAAAAATAATTCATATTTAAAAATATTGTATAAAACACATGACAAATAGCTTTTAGAAAAATATAAATATAAAATAAAATAAAAAGATTGTACCGACATACTATAAAGAGTTAATTCAAATCATTTGAGAAAAGGAGAATTTTGAAATAAGCCTGGTTTGTTGTTGACTTGAAAATTTTGATTTTCGTGTACCTGTAAGGATTCTGCTGCATCAAGATATCATTGATTTTGCATTTCTTGTAACAATTTTACTTCATTAACATAGTGCCAACAAAACCAATAATTAACCAGTGTTAACAATTTAACCAGAGTCCAACTTAACAAATCATTGTTTTTCCTGGTTACAAACAGAATTTCCAATACAAAAAATTCCTGCATGATTCCTGGTGTGGCCACCTTGTATTAGCCTGCCCAAGCTATGTAAAGTGCTAGCTAAAAAGTAGGGATGAGTCGGTTTTCGGTTCCACCGGTTCTCGGACATAACCGAACCGAGAACCGAAAATTGACAAAGTCGGTTCGAACCGCCCGATAGCGAAATAAAACATTGGGGTTAGGTGTGCGAAGTACTCGATGTATCGAGTCCGAGTTCGAATATTTGCCAATACTCGAACTCGGCTCGACCTGATCAGTAAAGCTCGAAATTTGGTCGAGTAATTTGCCGCGAAATATAACAGGAAATGCATTCTGACAAAAAAATCATTTAGTGTGTGTCCTAACAGCCTTAAAATAAAACATCAGCTAGGTATCATACTCACTTGGAATAGAGATCATCATAAACTTGAGCTGAGAAGGAAATCCGTTTGAGGGCCGTCATGCACTGGGCGGCTAAGGACTTGAAGCACTGCCTTCGTGCGGCGTTGTGTGGGGGATTGTCCCACAAGGGAGTGGCACGCACATAGCTCCACGCTAGCTGAACATAGTCCAACACAGCCTGCCACTGTTGTGCCTCCACCAGCTGTCTACCTTGCTCCAGAACACATTTCTGCAACCAAAAACACCACTTACCAAAACTGAGTTGTGACTACATATGCTGAAATGTTCAGTGTATATTTTGATAACCATTTTATATAGACCAGTACCAGATTTCCCTTTAGTTACACTAGGTTAGTAGGCAGCCTTGGGGTGGAAAAGTAGGCAAACCAAGAAAGAATTTTACTAAACACGTCAATCAAAATTGTAAAACACATTCAAAGTCTCAATATTGTATCCTCAATTTAAAAATTCACTGCAGTCATCTATAACATGAAAATCTTATTGGATTCTGTGTAATTGTTCTGAGTACCAGTATTCGCAGTGGATGTATTAAAAAGCATAATTTAAGTCAGACATGTTTTTCAGCCAATTGACTGTGGAGAAATTTACGAGCGTCATCCAGAAAGTAAAGAACGTTTTGGCATGGTCAAATAAAAAATAAAGATATCAACACAAAACTTTATTTACAAATGCATAGAACCTTCCTCTACATTTCTACGCAAACGCCATGGATTTCAAGACACTGGTTTTAACGTGGGACCAGCTTTTCCAAAACAATGTTCTACTCATTTGCCGCCAAAAACATGAGCCAGGATTTCTTAGCTTCTTTGAGTTCCTTATCGTTAGCAAACTGTTTTTTACCCAAAACATGGGAATAAGTGATAATCACTCGGCACCAAGACAGGGCTGTAGTCTTTTCTATTCTTGGCATCAATTAGACATGGATTAAGCCCTTTCGATCCCAAAAAACAGTTGCCGTGACTTTTCGAGTGTTTAAATTTCACACTTTACATTTGGCTGGGTTTTCAATTGTCGATGCCATTATTAATCACTGTGGACACGAGACGTGTTATCACACAGCAACGAACCTACACTCAAACTGAAGAGGAAGAATGTAGCTTAGCAGCTGCACGCCGTAGTGGTGAGGGGTGTGTGCGGCGCGTGATGTGCAATCGTTCTTTACTTTCTGGATGACCCTCGTATGTATTTAAATCTCTCAGTAGCGCACACTTAATTTCATGAGGTTGATATATTCAAATAATATATTGCCTATAAGTGCCGTAAACATTAAGGAGTCCATCAAAGCTTCGAAACACTCAAAATTAGAAATTGTGCAAAATATTGAAGGTTAAAAGCCAAAACTAAAGAACTTATTTTGATAAAATAAAGCTTACTTTTCTCAGCTCTGGTAATATGGTAAAATCTTGACAGGTCAACTATTTGTGGACCAAAAGGTTGTCAAACTATTAAAATTTTGAACTATCCAGTATAGGATTTTATCACAGAGAGGTATTGCAATTACACTAGATACCGTTTAAACGGGTTAAGTGTTGCAAAGGAAGAAACATAAATTTTACTGTATAACATAGATTACATACATCATTACTACAATACTAAATATTTCTAAATCTTTCTTTGTTCATAGTTTTGTTATTTTCAAGTCACCACAGAAGATGTTGAACTAAAGGGAGTGTCAAACTATCAAGTTTCTACTGTAAATGTGCATTTTGTAGAAGATTCGCAATGTCAGTCAATCTATTAAACTCAAATTTAACTCTTGATAATAATGTATTAAAATAAATTGTTCGGTGATCAAAAAATGCCTTTGACAATAGAGTGAAGTCATCCGACAAAAACGTGTTCACCCTAATGGGGAAAAAATGTATAGGAAAAAAAAGAACTGAGAACATTGGGGGATTTCATATTAAGGGAGGGCACTTATATAAGGACTGAAAGGTTAGCTTACCTTAAAAGCAAGAACATGAACAGCTGCTCTGCTGTATGCGGGTGAGTCGGTTTTTGAAGTAAGTCTTGAATTTGGCAGGGATTTGTAAATGTTGCGTTTCAATTCATTTAATCTTTCCTCTAGTGGATCTAAATCTGGTGCTGGCAAACTTTGCTTTACCTCCTAAAATTTAGACAAATAAATCCAACATTATCAAAAATGAGCCTTAGTGTTCCAAGATATACAGTAAATGACTTAATAGTTTTTCAAGTAGTAACATACAGTAGACTCTCGACTATCCGCTTTGACCATCCTCCGCCCTACTATCCGCCTACCATTTGTAAAAAATTTAAAAATTTTATGGCCACAAAGAACGTTAAACGCACATGGTTTTGAACATTGTGAACTGCTAAAACATATTTTTTGTTTTATATTGTAAGCCTCAATGATTATGACATTACAGTATGTATAACTTAAATGTTGTACTGTACAGTTTTGATAAATACAGTTAGTGCATTAATTAAACTTGTAACAAACAATTCACTATTACCTTACAAACCATCGATCACTGTTCCAAATTTGTAAAAGTTATATTAGATCAAAACATAGCCTAATTTTGTACAGTACTGTATAACCAGTTAAAACGCTTGAATCAGTTTGTAAACGTAAAAATCAATCTAGATAGGCCTGGAAGTCCAAGTTCAACAAACTATCCTGCCTAACAAAGGCCGGATAGTCGAGAGTCTACTGTAGTTTGAGTAAAGGCAAAATTCCGGCCTTTCATTCTGTCTCTCCTCCAAATTCCTTGTTTCAAACCATGTTTTAACTAGAATTTACAGAATAAAAATAAACACTACCCGACTAAAAACATTGGTCACAAGCAAAACAATTTTATTTTTGGAGACAACAATAATATTTCAAATATTGAGTTTTATTACTTAATTCAATTCAGGAGGTATCAACTGGTTAATTCAAACTAAATGTGTGATTCAACTAAGACAAATCACAGAATTACCTTATAACTACAGTAAAGAAAAGTGTTTCTCACAAATGACTTGGAAACAATCTTTACCAACACACAAACACATAACTACAATACTCGACACCGAGATACAGATAACTTTTATCTCCCATCACATAGAATTCCTTTCACTAAGAAAACGTCTTTTGCTGGAGCAAAACTACTGAATATACTGCGTCAAGACCTCAAAAACGCTGATCTTAACACGTCGAAGAGGAAAATTTAGGAGTAACTGCTGAACAACAGTCACACACTTGAAGAAATCAATAATTGTGTGTATTTTTTTAGTTTTGACATTTAATTTTTGCTTAAGGAAAATGTAATCAAGAAGTTGACTATTGTAATATCAAGTATCAACAAAAAAACATAATTACTCGAACATCATACCTCTTCAATGTCTTTATGCTTGCTGACGATGTTTTGGATTATTCCTATCAGTTGGTCTGATGATAATCCTTTCAGTGCTGATTCTAATGGACTGCCTGCGTCAGCTAGACGTTCAACACCGAAGCTTTTTTGCATTTGGAGAGGAAGTCTGTAAAATTATTACAAATAAAGTTTATGCTCATTTCTGCCACTGTTATGCTTTCTTGCCTATGTACTTAGGAATTAAGAGTAAAAATCTAAAAAGGATTTGTTGTCTTACATATAGATAAAAACTTTTGTTTTTATTTATAGCCTAGCTATAAATATGATACCTCATTTTCATGAGTGCGGAAACAGTTACTGTTAGTGCATTTAATTAATTAAAAGTCGTATCCTAACTTAACACAACAGTATGGACCCTTTCCTTTTAAAACCATTTTAATTTTGAATGCTTGCCTTTTTCTTCTCTGGTGATAAACACAACTCTCTTGGGTCATTCAGAAGCAGCCTCTTTCTTGGGGTGCTCCTGAGGACGATCTGTGACTTGATGGGGGAGTGTTTGACTGGTGTCCGTTCTCTGGTTGCTGGGGCACTTTCTCGCTTTCTATAGTCTATGTCAGGTGACCATGTCACTGGCATCTTCCTCCTTCCTCGTTGTTGTATCACCAGTTCATCAGGGGATGGTGATGGAGAAATGTATGACGATGGAATGTTAACTAAGTTCGGCTGACCATCATATGTGGTGGGCTGTACTCGTGTCACTGTAAACAACAAGATTTTGGATGAAACCGTTAACTAAGTTCATGAAAAAAGTTGATTTAGTTGTTGTGTTTGTACAGATTTCATCGTTTTACAGAAAATGAATTCATAAATGAGCTGGAGGATAAACTCGATCAGCTGAATTCAAATGCAATTTTTATTTCAGACTCTAATATTAATATTCTTAAAGAATCCAATTACAGTATGTCCAAAATTATATGAGTCTAAGGAATAATAATGGTTTCATGTCTTTAGTCAATCGTAGCACAAGAGTGACCCAACAAACAGCCACCTGTGTAGATCATATATTTGTTAAATGCAGAAATAGCAACAAGTTCAATTCAGCTGTTTTTGATGTTGGGCTGACTGACCACTGTTGTTTGGGTTTAAAAATATGTACTCTGGACAAATCATCCACAGAAGCTTCAAACTATAATAATCAAGTTACAGTAAAAAGGTACGACTTTGAATCAATTGAAAGGGACTTAAGTACATTAAATTGGAATAATGTCTTCAGGGAGAACGATGTAAATATATGTTATGCACATTTTATTACGATATTCAAACAAGTAGTCGATAAGCATGTCAAAGAAACAATTTTGAACCGAACTCTATCTGTAGCTAAAATAAAGAGCCCTTGGATAAATTCTTACATTTTAAGGAGAATAAAAAATAGAGTTAAGCTTTATAAAATTCATAAGAGAAGGCCATATGATGTCAATTTTACTTCTTATTTTAAAACATATTGTGATAAGTTGAGACAGGATATTGATTCGCTAAAGAACAATTACTACTCAAATCTTATAAGTAAATGTGAGGGAGACACAGGACAACAATGGAAAATTATTAATAACTTGATGGGTGAGTCTAAAAGTAAGTGTATTGAAAGAGTTATTTTAGATAATGGTTCAATTGTAAATGACCCCAGTGTGGTTGCTGAGGAAATAAACTCTTATCTTATAACAGTACAGTCCGAAGCAGATAATAACATACAAGCAGCCCTTGAAATGACTTACACAAATGTACCGCTAATGGAGTCTATGTTCTTAGTTCCTACCTCTAGTGAAGAGATATTAAAATGTATTCTATCCTTAAAAAATAAGAAATCAACTGGTTATGATAACTTTTCTGTCGAATTATTAAAAAAAGTAGCATTTAGTGATTCGTCGGTAATATCGTATATAGTAAATTTGAGCTTTAGCACTGGTGTGTTTCCTGAGGAGTTAAAACAAAGTGTAGTTATTCCAATTTTCAAGAAGCCTAACTCACTTCAGATAAACACCTTAAGACCTGTCAGTTTACTCTCTGTTTTTTCTAAGATAATAGAAAAATGTATGAAGTTTTGATTGATATACTTTTTGAAACGAATAAACTTCCAATTATACATCAATATGGTTTCACAAAGGTACTGGTTATCTACTGAAGATGCCTTGTTGAATTTTGTAAATAATATATATGATAGCAAAAACAAAAACTATAAAGCGACATGCCTTTTCGTAGACTTTAAGAAAGCATTTGACTTGGTCAATCATGAAATTCTTTGGGAAAAAATGGAAACAATAGGCATTAGAGGTGTAGTTTTAAAGTGGTTTCGTAGTTTCTTGATAGGTCGTGTACAACGAGTAAAAATAGGTTCTCACTTAAGCACTCCAATGGTTGTTAAAGCAGGTGTACCGCAAGGATCTGTGATTTCGGCAAATCTGTTTTAATTTTTATTAATGATTTATTGAAACAACAATTTTATGGTAATATTTGTGCTTTTGAGGATGATATAGGATTTTTGTACTCTGCTAAACATAAACAGGATGTCTACGAAAATATGCAATCTGACCTTATTGTACTTAGAAAATGGTGTAATAATAATAGAATGTCTGTTAATGTCGATAAGACCAAATATGTTAATTTTGATTGTGATTTAATTTTCAAAACAATGTTAGATATCATGAAATTAATTGTGTCAATTAATTAAATTAAAATGATCTATGCCAGTGCCCTGATTTGGAACAAGTTTTTCATTTTAAATATTTAGGAGTGTTTTTAGACAAGAGGATGTCTTGGAAAACTCATATAAAACATTTACATTCTATTCTTAGGCGAAATGTTAGAAAATTCTACTTTCTTAGAAATTCTTGCAGTAATGGAGCTTCTCTAACCTTGTATTTTGGCCTAATCCACTCCAGGATACAATATGGCATTGTTTGCTGGGGGGTGCTTGCAAAGTATCAGTCAATAGAATCAGAGTTTCACAGAACATGTTTTTCGAATAATTTTGGAAACGAAACGCTGAGTCATCATTCCGCTATTTCTAGAGCTAAAGATTCCTCCTGTTCAGTCTTTGTTCGTTTTCAAGACGCGTTAAAACTATTCTACATTGGAAGCGGTAATAAAGGAACAATTCAAAACCAACATGGAGTAAGGAGCAATTCTCAACGGATTTTCATCAAACCCAAAGTAAGAAAGCACATTTTTTTAAATCATTTTTATATCTAGGTCCTCATTATTTCAATCAACTTTCACCAAAATTAAAACTAAGTAATAATGTTAAAATGTTTTGCCTTGAACTAAAGAAATGGGCAATGGCTGTATGATTTGGAAAATATTGAATTCTTGAATCGGGTACTCGTGTGATTATTAGTCATGTAAGGTAGTCTAAACTATAAGTTCCATATCTAAATTAGTAGTCTTCAACACACATGTTTTCTATCTACAATTATGTTCTATTGAAAATAATTGTATCTGAGGTGAGGTTATCTGATGAAGGCAGCTTTGCTGTTGGCCTCATAATAAAATTATAAATATTGGTTTTTTGTTTTAAAATTAGTCTCTCATTATTTCATATTACAATATTTCAAAAGTTGTGTAGGTTTTAATTAGGTAACATTTTAAATTTCAAAACACCATAAATGTTTATTAAAAAGTATCAGTGTTTTATAGTAAAAATGTCACTGAATAAAAATCACGGTTATGAACAAAATGATGAAATACTTATAAATCATAAAGCAGGCAAAGCTGAGGCCGTAGCGAACAGAACCGTAACTCTAATCGGAATAAGGAAATACGCTTCAATCATGCGAGCAACACTTTAGTGGTTAGCTGTGTATCGGCCTGGTTTTATTTTATTGTTGAAGCACTACTACAAACACTCTTTAAATATCAAAAATATATATATAGCCTAGTTAAAATTTATTTAGATATACTTTACCAAAGCCAAAGATATTCAGGATATTGTTTAGTTTACAGAGAAAATTATAATATTGTATGAAATGAAATAGACCTACAAAATATAAATGTTCAAATTACCAGGTGTGGCAATGTCGGAAAAACTCATACGGCCTATTCTAGCAGGAATCTCAGCTAGAGCACTTCGAGTGGTGCGACGTACTTGCCATACATCATGAGGAGGAGTTTCCATAGTTTTCTGTAAAATTACAAAATTAGGTAAAATTAATTTGTTGGAAATCACATTGTACTTTAAAAACATTGTAACTGGGTAATTAGCAGTTAGCTGATTCATGATACTTCAATTTTAAAAGTCAATTACTTTGGTTGTTCAAAAAGAAAGATAGGAACCAACACTGGGGGCTTTGGGATTACCCCCCAAAAAAGTGCCCAAAACATGGTCTAATACTGATCCATTCCAGATGCTTTTTTCAATTTAGAGATTTAAGAAAGGGTTGCATTTAGTAAATGTATATCCTTAAATACTAAATGTAGGTTGCTGTTTTAACCCTTTGAGGTCGCGTGTCGACTATAGGTCGACAAACGCTATTTCCTTTTGAACGCTTGGATGTGCAGTATAGGAGACGGTTGAAACCTCTCTGATATGCGAGGACTACGCAACACTAACGGCGCCTAGCAGAGAAGAGCGAAACTACCACTCCCTCCCCCCTCCACGGCAACTCAAGTGTGAGTTTGACAGTCCACGACAAACAGCCCGGTGGTTTAGTGGTTATAGTGACGGACAGCTGGCCCCTGTCTGTCACGGCGGTTCGAATTCCACCCGGGTGCGCTCTGGTACGGTGCAATACTAGTTGTTGGATCACGCCGGGTGCAGGGGCCACAATGACCCGCTGAGGATCACTGAAGAGAAAATGGCTCATCAAATCCAATGAGGCGGAGAGTGGCACTTTTTGAGCTTAGGGAGGCGCTAAATCCCCGAGCTTAGAGGTGTGGTTCAATGACTGGTAATGCACCGTACCAGAGAGGGGTTTTGCTGAAATTTTGCTTACAGGGGACTGGGGAAATCCATACGAGGGGCTTTTTACGAAAATTTAAATATAAAATGAGACCGTAAAGGGTTAAACCTAATAACTGAAATAACCTTGTAAATAAATTAGCAAAACATGTTGAAACTTTACCAAACGTATACTTTATTGAAATATTATTCTAGGTTTTTCACAAATAGATTTTTTCAAAGACAAGGATACTATGACCTACTCATTAAAACGCTTTTGTACATATCAGTTTTTAAGTAGCCTAGTAAAAGAAACAGGTGACATCAATAGCATATTATTTCTGTCATTTGTTTAGGAGAGTCAGGGAAAGCCAGTATGAGGCTTTATTTTTAGTCACAGAATACTATTTGGCTAAGTAGGCCAAAAAGACTTGAGTGTGGCCAAACCAGGGGGGTATTCAATTTTAACTGAAGCCATTTTGAGTAAATTCAATAATATTGTAAAACCAAGATTTTTATAAGTTTTACACTACTGTATACCCGATGTAGGGCCAATTTTAATTATAATGAAATACCTTTGTATTTGGCCTTAAGATTCTACAAACTGTTACGTTAATAAGTTATAAAACTTCTAGACACTTTGATCTACATGGCTCCAATTCCCTTATAAATGTAACAGATGATATAAAGAATTCCATTTTATATAAATTTGCAAGTCTGCTGGAAAGTAGACCAATGCCAACAAGTATGATCGAAACGGTTCCTAGGAATTACCCCAAGCAAAGAGCACCTTCTGAACCTGCCTCCAGGGGCAGTTTGGAGTGTAATTAATAACGAAAGGAAAGCCCAACAAAGTGATCAGCAGAACATTGGTTACATCAAGATATAAGAAACCCATCTAGTCGACAGCCCCAGGGAACTGGCAGAACATTTCAACGAATATTTCACTTCAATTGCTTAGAAGACCTTGGAAAACATCCAACGGACAATTGCCAGACCATACCATCCAACACCCCCAAACATCGTTCTTCCACTAACCATGTTTGCCCCTGCTACTGAAACAGAGCTACTCAAAACAATTGGATCTATGAAGAATAAAACCTCTTCGAGCTTAGACGAGTTCTCCTCGAGAACAGTCAAGTATTGTCAACAAGAACTGTTAATATCTTTGCTTCATTTCACTAATATTAGCTTAAGACAAGGTGTCTTCCCCAGCAAAATGAAATCTTCTAAAATCATCCCTCTACATAAAAAAGGCAGCAAACACAAGCTTGGAAATTCCAGAACCATTTCTTTAATGTCTACCTTTTCCAAAGTCATTGAGAAAGTGATACTGTCTAGAATAACAAATCACCTGGATGCAACGTGAGACTCGATGCTCAATACGGGTTTCAAAGAAGGAAATCTACTATGACAGCCTTGATTGATCTGATGGAGCGTGTTATAGACATGACCGAAGATGGACAAAGCGTTACAAGCATTTACCTAGATCTGAGTAAGGCTTTTGATTGTTTAAGTCATGGTCTTATTTTGAGCAAGCTTGAAACGCTTGGGTTTCAGGAAAAGGCCTGGAAATGGATGGAAAGTTACCTGAGTAACCTATTCCAATTAGTTGAACTACATCAAAAGTTGAATAAAACCATAACATCTTACATGTCTCAGCTACTTCCTGTTATGCGCGGAGTTCCCCAGGGTTCAGTTTTGGGACCAGTACTTTTCATCTTATTCACATTTGATCTTCCTGCGTACACAGAACAGTTTAGCAAAGCTATTATGTACGATGACGACACAGTCCTTGAGATCCAATCACTTGCTGCACTTGATCAAGCCAGAGACTACTGCTCAAGGAATGATTTAGTTTTCAATGAAGCAAAAACGAAGCAGTAACTGCCACCAGCCATCTCGGAATTGTCATTGACGATCAACTGTCCTGGAAACCCCACGTCGATGGACTCTGCAGAAAACTTAGCCATTTTCACTCTGAGTCGTGTGAACTCAATCAGCACAACGGAAGCAGTTAGAACAACTTACTACTCACTGTTTGAAAGCCGTCTCAGGTATTGCATCCTTCTTTGGGGAGGCTCCTCAAACCACAACATTGAAGTGTGCTTTGAGAGTTATGGCAAGTCTAGATTGGCGAGAATCCTGCAGAGACGCTTTTCCCCACTGGGAAAATCTGACTGTATTTAACATATACCTTTTGGAGGTCAAATATTTCATAAACTCAAAGCATCTTCCTAAGAAGACATTCAATGGCACTACAACACCTGTCACATTCACCGCCTCACCACTCTAAGCTCACCACTCTAAGAGATACAAAAAGAAGCTATCTTACATGGGAGTTAAGTACTTTAACGCCTTGCCACAGGACATTAAGAAATCCAACCCTGAGACACTGAGAAACAAACTCCACCAGTGGCTGACAAACACCCGTTTTACAGTGAGAAAGAATTCCTGGACTATTCCAAAGTGAAATGTAAAAAATTCAGCTCTGTAAACTTTGACACAATTTTGATCTCAAAGATTGTAAATAAAGCATATTCTCTCTTGATGTTTTCTCCATTTACCTTGTGGTAAAAAGTTCAAAATGCTCTCATTGTATATCTCTCTCTCTCTCTCTAAATAACAAATTAAAAATGCCATTAAACGTAGACAGTAAAAAATATGCAGTGTGTACATCAACCAGTTTTTATTGAATATAGCAAACAAAACCTTGCAGAGCCAGTCTACAATGAAGACGACCACCTCATTAATTTAATCATCAGCGGGTATAAATGGCACTTGATGTAAGTCAGGCACATTTTTCAGAAAATTGACTGTGGGAGAAATTATGTATTTAAATCTCTCAGTAGCGCACACTTAAGGCTAAGGCCACACTTGGCGCTTCTAACGCGACGTTGAAAACGCGAGCGCTGAAAACGTCGCCAGACTGAAATCAACACTGGCCAGACTTGGCGCTCAAAACGCCCATCAGATGCAAAGATCTCTTTGAGTAGTACAGAAGGTTTGCTACTTGTGCTAGCTGTACGATTTTATTTGAAAAAGAAGGACTCCAAACCTTCTTTTACGCTTTCGCTTAATCGATCCATAGGCAACTTAATTGAGGTGGATTTTAAGCTTGAAGTAAATTTTTCATGATTTTTAAAAATAATTATGTTTACCATTTGATAACATATTTCTAAATATTAATGTATACCTTAAACTATCATAAATGCAAGTTAAATAATTTCTTCTATCCACAGCTAAAATGAGAATGAACAGCAGGAAAATAGTTATAGCCAGTTTAAAACACCAAAATTTTTTGAAATCACATATTTTGCATTTTTACATTATTATCGGTTACTATAAATCTTTCAATTTTATATTCCAAATAGGGGACGGACACTAATTTCATTGATAAATTGTTCGGTATCAAACATACTGATGTATTGAAAAACCACCAACAGAGTGACAACTGAGGTAACAAGCGGAGTTAGGGTAGACAAGTCGCGACTTGAACGCCGAGTGTGGCCGGTCCCATATCATAACATGGCGAAGCGCCTTCCCGACGCTTTCAACGCCACGCTGAAAAGCGCTACATGCAGCGCTGAAAACGCGTCGATGCCAACGCCGAGCCCAGTGTGGCCGGCTCCCGTAAGACTACATGCTATTTTGCGCCAAGTGTGGCCTTAGCCTAAGAGGGGGCCGGATAGAGCGGCCGCAGGACCAACTCAGAGTATTGCTTATAACATGGGATAAAAACTGCAAACTACGTTTTAGCCAAGTTAATTTACTTAAATGTGAAAATTTTCTCTGGGGAAGTATAGATCTTATGATGCTGCGCTTCATATAAATACTTAAACTTTTACTTTCGTCATCAAATTATTTCTGTACTTCTGAACTGAAAACTGGATTTTTCCATAAGTACATAGCACTTGAATTCAGTAATTAAAATTCTATTTTATAACCAAACTCATTTGTTTCTTTTTTATATGCAGCAGAAGTAATGACTATGCTTCCCCAGAAAAACTTTCCACGTTTTAGTTCATTAACCTACGTAAAACACAGTTTGCAAATTTTCCCATGTTGAATTCCCTATCCCATTTGAACGCCGTTCTGGCTCTATCCGGCCCCCTCTTAATGAAAAATGTTAAAAAAGTATTCGATTTCTGTAATTTGTACCAAATGTTGATCCCGGAAATTCTAGATCCAGAACAAGGTCCGGTTAGATGTGGTTCTACTGTACATATTTTAAGTGCTGGTTTTTGGTTTCTCCACAAAAATATTCTCTTCAAATGCTAAAATAAGCTGTTAACACATGATTTAAAAGGATTTTCACACACATTTCTAGGGAAGAACCTCCGGGACATCATTGACTAAATGCCTACACAGCCCTTCATAGCCCCTCTGTGTTGTAACCTTACACAGCATTAACTGGACTTCAGTAAAACAGCCAAATAGTTTATGTACAATTAGAAGTGAAAAAGATACAGTCAAATGTGCACCATTGTTCAACATTTTCTGGGGGATCAGAAGTGAAAAAGATATAGTCAAATGTGCGCTATCGTTCAACATTTTCCAGGGAAGGGCTACAAACATGGGGTAGACAAACTTTGTGATGAGCAGTCAGTCATTTCATCAAAGTCTATGAACCCTACATTTGGCCTTTACCCAAGTTACGTTTTGGGTTTAAATAAATGGCTTGGAACATCACACACAAATGGTCTCATAATTCCTGCATCAAAATTCTCTTGGCCCACTTAAAAAATAGCCTATTGCCTTTAAGCAATCTTCAGAAGCTTTCCAAAAATTCCTTTAACGTGTCTGGCCTAACTTACAAAAACTATCATACCTAATGGAAGTACTGAGTTTTTCACACGAATGGTGAAAATTACACTTTTTATAGGGTACGGCTAGGCCTATCAATGGTAAAGGATGTCTAGAAGGGTTAAACTAAACTTTGCCTAAGCTACATTCAGTTTTTCCGTTCGGTCCAAAGCCTTTAGGGTCCTGCAGCCTAGCGTGAAAATTGGCAATGGACCTACAGCTACACTTTTTCTGGTTGTAGGGCACCATAAATGTAATTACAAACCCATATTAAAAGGGAAAGGTCAGTTAATTAAAATTAAAGAATTAATACTTACTTGCAGAAAAGAGGTCAGCTTGGTGAGGAGTTGGCGGTTTGGCGGTTGGCGATAGCGCCTTGGCGGTAAAAGTCGTTGTTCTGTTCTGTTTCGCGGGAAGAAGTTTTTTGGACTCGCAAAAGGCTGAAAATCGAAATGGCTCGATAGCTCGAAATGTAGCTAATTATTTTGGAGGGCTCTGTTAATACAACCATTGACTATATCCATTTAAAATCAATGCTACAACCAAGCGGACCATGATCATTGGTTCTACAATACGTGACTTGATTCACTCTTAGATGGTATTATAAAGTAAATATGATACGGGATTATTGGTGAGTGGGATACATGTGTTTCATTTAAGTATTTATTTATTTACGGTTGAAACCAATTTACAAGAGTTTGGCATGGTTTGATATAATGACATTTATAATGAGAATAAATATTATAGATTTCATGTTACAACGGTCAACGGATACGGCCTTGCACGCATACAAAATTTTTTTGAAAATATACAATGTTTTACCATGCCAGAGTCCAAGTTGAGCATAATGAATTTTTAGGCAGTTATGAGGCACAAATAAATAAATTAAAACTTTAACGATAGAATAAAACCACTGATTTTAAATTTAAAGTCAATGATAAAACTATACGATAACACTAACAATAATGAAATAATGGTTATAAATAGTTAAATACAACGAATAATAAATGTTTAAAATTAGCAGTGTTAAAACAAAATGAAACCCTTTGGGAAAGAACAATGATAAAGCTTAAGATAATGGATACATATAATAGCTTATGATAAACGAAAAACTGCGAACACTTTATCACTTTACACCCCCTCTAAAGTCATAATTATGTCGATATTAGCGGACCCGTGGCGGGTTGGAATCGTGCGCGACTCCGGATCTGATCACTCCGGTGAGATACCAACCACAAGAGGAGTCCTACAAAGCACAGCTCTGGGCCCGGTACTATTTATTCATCCTCTACAGTCTTCACTAACGGCATTGTGTCGGTACTCAAGAACTACTGCGAGCCTTTTCTCTACGCTGACGATACGACCCTACTCATCTCACATAAAAAATCTTGAAGAGCTGGAAGCTAACCGACCACTGCCAGCACTGCAAAGCAATATACAGTCAGGAAAATTACCTGGAATGTGTAGTTATCGTTCTTTTCTTTTGTAAAATTATTTTAAAAGCTAGCAATTTTATAAAATACTTAATATTTAAAGAGTTATTAAATTAAAGTTGGTTGCTTTTATTTAAACTGTTCCCGTCACTTCAAAATCTTATAAGGGCAGATAGTAATAGTAATTTAATCAATTATATTGCCCCTGGCTACTTAAAAACTCTAGTAAAATTTGTAAAATAGAATATAAAATATACAGTACGTAATAAACACTAATTTTTCATATTTTAATCTTGTAAATACTGTATATATCAAAGTCTATTGCCTATAATACATTGATCTAGGGATTTTCCGTGGACCTACCGGAATTTGCTCATCTATTGACAATTTGACCTACCGCACGGTGACGTACTGTGTTCGGGAACTGTGGGTGAAATTTAATGTGACGTGGATGTAAATAATATGACACGTGCGGTGAGTGACTTTAAATTTTTCTATCAGGCGAATTTTATGGGATTCTACTGCGCATTCCATTTAAGGCACCGTATGAATACACTGTGTAAATAATCATTCCTTCACCTTACAGGTAAGCCAATATATTATTTTCAGGTAGCCACCTTTTTTCACCTTTTTACCTATAATGTAATTTGTTGTATATAATCTAAATTTATTGTGTCTTTGTGTATCTTGTCTGGGACACATTCAAGGGTAAGAGTAAATAAAAGGGTATAAATGGGGTAATTATTATTACAAACAATATGTATAACTTTCAGGAGCTCTCCATAACTTAATTACAAATTGTGGGTAAACATATATTTTAAATAATTCTGAGGCACAGTATATATATTCTAATAATCTGTAATATAATTATATATAATAAATTCTATTGTTGCTCAGTGCGTGTTAGTTGATGTGCCTGGTATTATCTTACAGTACATTGTGTAATTGGGTAGCCCAAAGTAGTTTATAGTCAATTAAACTGATTCAGCCTATCTGTACATAAATAGCTGTTAATATTTATTACTCTTTTCAATTTTTGTCAAGTAAATTTTGTTGCCAAAAGGCCCGTCTTGCATTAAGGTTTTTTCTCACTCGCAGTTCACTTACTCAATATCAAGCTACTACGACCAGTCTACTTCTTCATCCCTTGGCGGAGGCTGGTTCCTTATTGTCCCTCGATCCGAGTTTTGTTCCTAAATGAGGTGGTGCCCAAAATTAAAATTTATAAGTATCAGTGAAGGTAGATTGTTAAGAATAAGCAGACCCCGACCTAGGCTGACTAGTCTGCACAAAATTGCACTTTACAGTAAAATGGCAGTACTCAATGAACAGAAAACCCAACAGATATTTTTTGGCCGTGGAAAAGACACTGCCTATGAGCTGCCACTCACTCACGCAAATACTGAAGTCAATTACCTGGGAATGATAATCAGGCCTGTGAGATAACAGGCTTAACTGGCAGCCCAAGTCGCCCAACTCTGCAAGAGATTCAGGACAGCCTTATTCGTGATGAAACGACTAAATCATATCAGCACTAAAACATCGAGAACAGCCTACTTCGCTCTCTTTGAATTACACATCCGCGATGGGCTGATTGCCTGGGGCTACTCCTCACAAAGAAACCTACGCAGAGTCTTGGTCTTTCAAAAATCAGCTGCTAGAGCCCAGAGTTCTCGCTGGGATAGGAGTCCGTGACTCCTGCCGAGGTGTGTTCACCAAAACTCCAAATACATATACTGTGGAAAACTTAATCATTGGATAAGTTGTGCACGTTGTCAAGTAAGGTCTTCCCCGTCTCACAGAGACGTACTACTACAACGTACACGAGGAACAGGAAGAACTGCAGCCTGTAGTCCCACCGCCTTACTGCGTACGAAAAGAAACTCTCTTACATCGGTACCAAGCTGTTTATCAAACTTCCTCTCAGATTGAAACTTCAAGCTCTCACACAAAATTTCAAAGACAAGCTCATGGAAGAGGAATTCTACTCCATTGAGTATACCTGAGCCGTCATATTGGATCTTAGGACTTAAATATGGATTTTTAAAGTCAATGGCTTCCGCCACTCGAGTGACCCGAGATAACTATTCCATTCGATAGGACACTATGAAAGAGAGCGTTATACATCGTCACTAATAATACTCCGTCTGGCAAGTAAGTGAATTATTGCAACAGAAAACCCTAGCTTTACTGGCAAATTCAACTTGAACACTTCTTACTTGCGACTTTGAAAACCTTGCTATAATTATACCTAAAGAAAAATTAATAATTTGCAATAATTATCTACTTGTTTTGATATATTTTTAATAATGATACTTTGATTAGCTTAGTTATCTGTCCCTAGACGACATTAATGCTCTCAAAAAGTCGTGAAAAAAATCAAAATAGAGACAAAATGTCACTTTGCAAGTGTCATACATCGAACTAATTTTACTAGTACTGTAGTGTATTTTGCACATAACATTGAACAAGTTGATTAAAATATTACAAATTCCCTGATTGTGTCAAGTGAATAAGTCATCCCATTACTGCTGCAAGTAAGGTGTTTTGAGTTTTCCGAGTTGTCTATATCAATAACATTCGAAGTCTGCTGTCATTCAACACCCAATGAGAACTCGTCTAAATTGGATTGTGTCAGCCCATTTCTATGGTTCAGTTGCCTAGGTTAAGCTACGACGATTACAATGTCTCAATGAACTGATCTGTGTTATTTTCATTTCAAGCGGAATATTTGGTAAGTTGAGTGCTGAATATTGTAGGTAGGCCTATTGTTACACAGCAGTAGGAAGCCTAGGTGTAATACAGCCAAACTGCCTAATCTACTTTTCATTCTTATTAACTAGTTTGCTACTGCCATTGTGTAAATAATGCCAAACACATCTGTAGCCCACTGTCGTCTATTTGCGGTGCTCTCGTTTCTATCCACAGACTGAGGCTGCCTGTTTGCGGCACTCAGGATCATCAAAATAGACTGCCGCTTTGAATCAATTTTTCTGTATAAACTTGAAGCATGTTGAGCTATAATGACCCGTAAGGTATAATGACACATGGGTAAGGTCTGGTCTGTAAGAAAGCGATCTTAAAGGCGCAGGCTGTGGTAATGATCCGGCTGCTGCATATTTGGGTAGATCATTAACGAATTTAGTTAAGACTCTCATTACTGTATATTAACACTTATACTGAAAGTTGAAACCATAGTCTCGTAACACTAACCGAAACCCTTGGTCTGATAGACCCCATATAAATCGTATTGAGTTTTTCAGTAGCACTAATCGAAACCTTCGGTCTGAGAGACCTCCATAAGCTTTGACCGGAGAGCTCTACGCTATGTGCATAGCTTCATGTGATTGTTCAGTCAGGTCACAACTTTCAATGAAATTAAACAAAAATATTATCTCTAGCTAGTGAAAGAGGTTGGAAGAAGGCACTACAATGATGGACAGTACAAGCATGAGAGTATAGGAATTATGTTTCCACTGAAGTGTCCGGCGGTCTGTGAGACCGACGTTTCGGTATAAGTGTTAAGTGTTATATATTTTTGTGCACTTCACTGCAAGGAACATTTTTGTATCACATTATTAGCTAAAGAACGAAGTATTTACGTGAGTCAGGACACTGTAAACACCTCAAGACATAACAAAAAGCAGATCTGAAATTTCCTAAGTAGAGCTCTTGGAAAAATAGTAAAAAATGTGTCTTTAAATTATTTTTTAATCGACTTCAGAGTAGTAAAGAAATCTATTTCTTTACAATTAAATCACAATCGGAATCTAGTTACGTGTTTTTCCTGTTGTTTGAGTTTTTTTTTAATTCTGGTTTTTTACCAGTTTTGCAAGTTGCTAACAAATTTAAAAATAATAATACTATTTTAAATACATTTTTGTTTTAAAAATGAGAGGCAACTGGATAGAGCGGCCGCAGGACCCACTCCGAGCACCGCTTATAACCCATAGTAAAAACTGCAAACAATGTTTTAAACTCGTTGGTGTACTTAATTCAAAATATTATTCACTGGAAGCATAGAGCTGTTGATGCTGCTGCATGTAAACTATAAAACTTGTACTTTCTTCAAACAATAAATTATTAATGGTTAGGTGGTCCAGACCACCCCGCGGTTAAAATAAAATTTAAATATAACTGAAAACATTTATTTCTTTGTTACATACAGTATTTTTTAACATCACTTATAGTTTTAATGACAATACAATATAGTGCAGACTAATCTATGTCACTGACAATACCGATTACACGCAACTGAGTTTTGAGTTTGCAATCGATGCTGGGTTGTCAGGATACACCGCAGACTGGAGCAGAAAGTGATCGATAATGTCAGGCTATCTACTGCGACCGCAAGTCACCCTTCCTTCTGCACTGTCACAAATGTAAACAACAGTGAGTTACGGCAGCTGATTCGTGATGATATCTGTATTGTGATAACTTGTGTTAGTGTGTCGGGTGATTAAATTGTGTGATTAATGACAAAAAGCTAAGAGAGTGTTCATTCAGATGGAGGAATTTTATTAAAATTAGAAACCTTTACTGTAAATATGAATTGTACATAAATTGTGAAAATACAGTATTTTGAACAAAATAAATACATTGTTGACAAATTGTTTTATATCGTAAGACCTTCAGTGTGAGTACTGCTACGAGTGAGTGGTTTTAAGGTGTGTGGCTCAGCAAACCGCCAGTACCGATCTGACCTCAAATACATCTTGAGTCTATTTATCGATCCTAATGCACCAGGATATGCTTATCGGTATCCCCGATCGTCCAGATTTTTCAAAACCACCCTTCCGCCACATTAGTCCGTTCTATCGAGGGTCTACTGTACTTTCTTCAAACAATAAATTATTAATTAAGTTAGGTGGTTTAAAACTTGATTTTCCCATAAGAAAATAGAACTCAAAACGTCTTAACTAACATTTTGTTTGACAAGGAAGTTTTATATGTACATTTATTGTTTTATATGCTGCAGCATTAATCTATGCTTCTACTGGGACACTTTTACCATTTTAGCATGTTATTCTACTTAAAACATCATTTGCAAATTTTCCCGTGTTAAATTCCCTATTCCGGATGGAAGGTGCTCTGGCTCAATCTCGTTGCCTCTTAAACAAAACATTTATAGCTTTGAAAAGCACAAAAGCTTATTCATGGTATAAACTAATATAGTATAAAATCATATGGGAAACAGACCAGCGGGTTAAACCTATGCATATAAATTACCCTAAAGACAGTTTAAACTCTTGTTAATGAAGACTAATTTAACTCTTGTTAAATAAACACCTTCATATTTAATAAGTACTTTAAGTTGTCCAAAATTAATTTCCTTTGTGTTTATTTCAGCAAATGAAAATTTAGGCTTACTCACAACTGAGACAGCTCCAAAGCGTTTTCCTTAAGTAAAGGGATGGAACCACAAGTTCACATGGAGACAGGTCCTGTACCACCAGCTGTCCGAAGACGCCCATGGGGATCTCGCAGACGGACTCGGTCTACCGGCAGCTTACCTTTCTTCTGGCACCAGAAACTGAGTGACGACTCCAGCAGCAGTGTGGGAGGAGAGAGGGGGGCTTCTGCGTACCCGTACGCAGATAAAGGGCTTTCTAGCATTCATCAGAGTGATTCTGACGATGTCCAAGACTGTACGAATCTCTTCAGTCTGCAGGACAGAAACCATCTACATCTTGTTGGCACCATGGAATCTGACTCAGTTAACGAAAATTTCTCCCCTGTCAGACCAGCTACTAGGAGGTAAAAAACACAAATGTGAAAATTAACGCTTTTATTAGGAGTATTTATTTTTGATGCCTCCCAGTGATTTGGGTGTTCTCTTATCCCCCTCCTTTTGAATGGCTCAAATTTTTCATACCCGGTTTGGCACATTTTATTAAGGTACCCTGACGGACTTTTGGATTTGATTGGAGATTTTGCCTGCACCTCTAAATTGGGGTTTATGGGAGTTGACTGTGAAATTTCTTATGAGAAATAATTCTTATCTAGTCTTATAAACTAAACTGTTGGCACCCGTGTATCAGGGCAATAGAAAAAACCAAACACATTTTAGAATGTATGGCATCAGAAAACATTTTGAGGATATTGTTGGTTTTATGCCTTTAAAAATGTAGGGTCCCACAAAAGGGGTTAGATAGAAAATTAAATTTCCTCTGAATATAATAATTTGATATTTTGTCAAAAAACTAACCATTTTCAAGAAAATCTAATTTTTATTTCTAGTATCAAAACCTTAAAACTTTCAGATCTCATTACTTTTATTTTCAGGATAGTTTTTAATAAGGTTTAAATAAAATTATGTATTTATTTTTTAAATGTTTGTATACAAATCTACAGAACGCCCATGTTGGGCCCTGCTCAACTTGCATCTGAAAGTTAAACCAGGTTAAGCCCACAAGGTTTTAAGACATACACAAAGACAGCTCATCGTCTTTTTTCAGTGGGCAATGCCATCTGCCCGTTGAAGCCTAAAATACACAAAAATGTGCTCAAATTGAAAGTGTTTGTCATGTCTATAGTTTTAAAAGATTTGATGCTTTTTGCTATCCTCATATGAATAGAAATGTCATTGTGATTTTTCGTCTGTACAAAACATTGCTCCAGGGGAGAGATCTACTCTCTGTTTTTGAAACTACTAGTTTAAATTTCTTTATATTCAAGGAAGCGCAAGTTCAAGAGGATGGCAGTTGATGTAGAGATGGCCTCTACGTCAGTTCGGCCTCCAATGTCCTGCATGGTTGTCAGCAGTGGGAAGAAAAAACGAGTTCTGAGACATATCCCTAATTGTGACAATAGGTAGGTTTTGTAATACCATAACTTATAATACCACCATTACCTAATAAAATTAAATAATAAACAAAATATTTTATAAGAAGACAGGGATATCACAAATTAACCCAATAATGATTTAGCTCAATTACAATAGTGTACTTTTCTGTTTGTAAGAAATTAAACTAAATTGAAAAAAAGTTGTATCTCTAGAACTGTTGGAAGATATTATTTCTGTTGACAGTAAAACTAGATTTTAGTGATCAGTTTGTCTTCTCTGTCAATACCCTGGTTAGTCCAAATCTACAGTTTATACACCATCTATGTTCTCAAAACACCACACCACATCGAGAAAATTAGCCAGTGTTTTGCTATAAAAATAAAGTGAATACAACAAAGAAGTACATCAAATAATCAATAATACATTTTAATACCAAAATATAAAATTTATTACTGGATTATTTGATGTACTTCCTTGTTATTTTGAAATTCCAATAAGAAGCTGTTTCCAGATAAAGTGAACATGTTTTAAAATTGAAACATATTGTAGATACTGTGTGACGGGAGCGAGTTGCGGCAAGAGGAAGCGCAGTGTGAGGACAGATTCGCCAAGGATACTGGGCTTTGCGGCTCCACGGGAGGACACAGCAAGCGCTCTACATAGACTCAGCCTGCGCGATGCCCCGCCGCCCCAGCCCATGGAGGTGTCTGCCATCGGCATTCCGGCACCTTCCAGCAGCAGTCTCAGCAGTTCTGAGAGCGATACTGGTGTCTTCACTAATGATGAAGGCCGCGAAGGTATGGAAATAGACCATTGGTGGCTTTCGCGGCAGGTGTCATCACTAAGATCTAAGGCTTCCGGTTTACACCGCGTCACAGTTGAAATATAATTACTGCTAAGCGTTTACGCCTCGCTGTGGAGAGTCATCCTCAGTAGCTTATCTCAGCCAGTCAACCAGCTAATGAGGATGACTCTCCACAATAAACTAATGGTTTTTATTATTGTTAGTTGCATTGTTTATTTAATCTGTAAATAAACTAATGGTTTGTTGTTTACAAAGTGAGCTGTTATTTTGTACATGCATTTTCTTTATTTTTTACAAATTGTAGCCAACTTACATGATGTTGAAACTGATGTTTCAAATAGGGCTGTCTTACTAAATTTAAAACACAAATGCAGCTGTGCAAAACCAATTCATCTAGCTCGACATGATGAGACCATGTGATGTGCCTAGGTGACGATGAGCAGAGTGATTGGTTTGGTGAAGCTGTCGGAGCTAAAGGGTGGTGGGCAGACTCTGACCGGGACGAAGATATGGAACCTAGCTTCCAGGCAATCCTCACCGGCAACCTAGAGCAAGCTAGGCAGACGTACCGCATGCTGACTGATCGCATGGTAAGAGTATAGAAGTGCCAAGGAGTCTACAAACTACAGTTGACAAATTAATTTTAGACATAATTATTATGTAGAGCCACTCTGTTTATGCCGGATTAAGTCTATTCAAGCTAAACATACAGGCTGTATAAACAAAAACAATAAACCATTTAGATACAAATGAAATGTGGTAATATTACAAATGTAGAAAAATCGATGCGTTACAATGTTTGAGTAAAGATAAAGATCACCTTTAAGGAAAGTAGATTAGTTTTGCCGTTTTCATTTGTTGAAAACAACATTTTTATGTAATATTGCTACTATTTATTTATTATTTACAGGCCTCAAACCACAATTGTTTTAGTATGAAATTTATCTTACCTCTGGGTTACTTGTTTAATTTAAATAAGGTTTAAATTACCTTTCAATCAGTGATCCAAATATTCCATAAGTTCAAGATTGATTAAGGCAGTTTTAAGTATGTAGTTAGGCACTGAAGACGCTGTTTTGATCATGAGTGCCTACTACACTTCAATACTTTGATACTTTACCAACCCATGAACAATTTGGCCAACTAACAAGAAGGTAATAGAGGCAATAATTTAATAGTTTTTGAAAGGACAAGTGCACTATAGTGGGTCACTTCTAAAATAATTAGAAAATAAAACAAAATATAGAAGTACCCTGATATTCTGATAAATTATTTTTAATTTCACTCGACTATTTTCAGAAATGATTTCATTATCAAGTGTGTGTTGAATTGGACCTAGAATAGTTCTAGGCACAATTCAACACAAACTTAATAATGGAACCATATCCAAAACTAGTTGTGTGAAATTAAAATGTTATCAGGGTACTTCTATGTTTTATTTTTCTATTATTAATAGTTTTATATTTTTACAACACTATTTTTATTAAAATGTATTCATTTCAACAGCACCAGTTGGTAAGTAACTTAGCCTATATCTTAAGTTAACTTTATTTAACAGGGTAAAAGTGGTGGGAGAGAGATCAGAGGAGGGAGGAGACGAGTGAGAGCGGAGAAGCCGAGCTTCAGTGTCCTCACTTCGGCCAATGAGAAACTGTCCAAGTTCTTGCAGGACCCTGCCCAGTCCGAACTCAGGTAAGCAAAGTGTCCTTTTGCTGTAATTTTTTTTTTTTAAGAGATTTATTTGTGTGAACCTAGTAAAGTAACTAATTTATGTACACTTTCCCATTTATCAAACAATTTATTTCTTTTCATCTAAATTTTCCATTGTTTACCCATTTTTTATTGTGTTTCCACTCTACAGTTAAAAATATAGTCTTGAGTTTAAAATGGTGTAAACCTAGTGAAAACAACATTATTTTATTTTTAACAGTTCTTTACTTTTAAGCTATTTCTGTTTATTGGTTGAAATGTGATGTAATGTATTGTCCCAGGCTTCACCCCATGCAGAGGAAGGAGCGAGAGCAGCTGTGTCACTTGGCTGACTTGTACTCTCTTAACATGAGACTCTCTGAGCCCTCTAAGAAAGGACTAACATGTCCAGTTCTTACAAAAACCAGGTAAATATTCTTTACCTTGTCAATTATGTAAATTTGTTTCTTATTTGTAGATAGTTAAATCATTAGAAAGTAGGGGTGGGTAGGTACCAAAATTTGACTAGGAAAGGTGATATGTGCTAACATGTTTTGCCAACATGCGGAGGGCTTGTGAGGGCCCAGGATCATAGGGCAGCGGTGGATCACACTTTCTTAATGGTCGGTTGTGGTCTATAACCTGTGGTACATCTCAATTGACGACTAAAAGCCATCGATGAAATTGCCTTCAAACTATCCACCTCCCTGATTCTTAATTTGCCTAGGCCTCACGGGTGGATTTAGGTAGTACCACAATGGCTATTTGAATCAGAGTATTGAACCCTGAGCTTGGGGAGCAGACTGGTATACCTTTATACCTTCTCGTTCCTTGCTCCAAGCAGGCTATCTCCATTCTTGCGGCGGAAGGTGACATCAACTGAAGTTCGCTATCACCAGGTTGAGTTTGAAGAGACAAACTTCAGCTAGGACGAGACCGGTTCAACAGTCACCACTGCTTCAACGTCTGTTGCTATTTTTAACACAACAAAATCACAGATCTCGTTGAACCTGTTGATCCAGGCAAGCTTAGGTGAATTAGCCTGCCCTAAAATGTGACCTATTGTCTCAAGCTGGAGTTGACATCTCCGGATCATTGGATCAGCATTCTGCCCTACTCTCCTAAGACTAGTACCATTGCCTTCCGTGTCAGTCTTCAACTTTAAGGCAATTATAAACCTTTAAGGCTTTAACAGGGATGGATTCCGCTTTACTGCGTTTGTCACCCTGTCTCCCGCGAGAGAGGGGACAGCTTAACTCTGAGTCATGAGGCTAGACCTGCGTTCAAGCTCTGACCTTGCAAGGCAAGCTTTCCATTTACTTTGGTCGCCTTCGGTGCACGGTGTTACTGACCATGTCATATTGAAACGATTAGTAGTGTCAAAATAGCCAACCAGAGCCCTTACTAGTAAAATATCTGAAAAATTGCTGAAAGTTACCTCACTTGTCCAATTTACTTTACCAATATAAAGGCACAGATTGTGTTGCAGCAACACTGTGAGGGTGGAGCAGCTGCCGCTGCCGAGGCTGAACACGCTGGAGGACTTCAAGCGGCGCAGAAACACCCCTCCCAGTGGCCACATGTCCTCCCCGCCAGGTACGTGATACAACTCTTAAGCTATGTATTCACAATGGCATAATACTCTTTGTGTTCAGTACGGTTTTGTAAAAAATATATAAGAACAATTACAACTCAATCTCAATAATTCAGCTGTTTGCTATTTGTCCCAGTGGTAGCTTGGGCAAGTCAGCAATTTAACATGTTCATGTGCTTATAACAATGTTGCAGAGAACATGTTGACAGTGTTGTGTAATTGTGGCCACTATTGTGCAAGTGATCAGTGCACTTTAATATAGTGAGGGTATAATACAGATATTTTAAGGCTGTTTTGTCCGGTTTTCTTTATACAGCCTTTACTTTGGTACTTTTGATACTCCCGCACTATTAATCCTGTGCTGGATTAGCGAGATTTAAAGTTGATTGAGGTTGAAAGGTTTAAATTCTCAATATTTCTAGATCGAGTTCAGTTTATTGTTTAAAAAGCAGGCTCTCTTATCAGTTTTCTAAAGAACACTCTCAATCAAATTTACCTGATATATGCAATGCAGTGTAAATTTTTTTCAGATGTTGACAGCACTAATAGCAAACTACTCCGATCAAAGAATGTTGGACATAAGTCAAGCTAGAATGTCTACTTGCGGTTAAGGTAAGCTGTGAAGTTGGTTTCCAGACACTTGTTTGTACATTTCAACATATAGTAGACTCCCGTAAGTTCGGCCATGGTTAGTTTGGTCTCCACCAGCTCCGACTTGATGAGTCATGCACTTGCCGGATGCGAGCAGGCAGCAAGTCTCAACTTGTTAACCACTTGACAGGTCCGGTTTTATTTTCTAGTCGGCACCGAAAAGACCAGGTTTTTTTATCTTGGAAATTGAAATTTTACATTATTATAAAACCAACTGTAATAACCAAACATATTACAAACAAATAATTTGCCATAAAATTTTACTCTTAAAATCCGTTAAAATATTTGCCCGAGTTTAAGTCGGGATTTGTATCCACAGCGGTTTTCATCTGTAAAATTGTTTGTTTACACTATAGCATTGTAAAAAGATGATAAATACAACAAAAGAACACATATAAAACCTTTATAGCCAAATTATAACTATAATAGAAATAATAAAAACAGTATATATATTGTACCATCTCGAGTTAACTCGTGCATTTTTTGTTTTTGATCTTCTTTCCTCTAATCAGTTTGAATGTACATGACCAGATTGTCAAAGTATCATATGACCTCAAAAGTCAAATATAACACCTGTTTTTTGCATTGATACTTCAGAAATTTTCAATAAAGCTTTGTATGTGCTTTCCCAAGTAAAATCGAGGTTCCTAGCCTGTCCTCTCCAGCTTCTTCATCACTTGTATCTGATTCTTAACTGCTATATTCTAAATCACTTTCCTCGACTCCACTACTACCTTCACTATCATAAACACTTTCAGTATCACTCATTGTGCACACCAACACGCTGTGTCAGGTGAGTGTGTGCACAAGGTCACCAACACAACCCCAATGGCGGCTAGCTTGCACTCATAGGGACAGTAGAAGTCTAACATTGAAATAGATTAGTGCTGCATTCTCACGGACGACGGGCGCAACTAACGCACAAGTCAACTGGATCAAATACAGCAGGGATCGGCAAAAACCAAATCACCCGAGTACACTTGGCAAATACGTAATGGCACAAATGGATTGCCGGGCAAAACCGTCAAGTGGTTAATTGTTTTCTTTGTTTAGTTCATCTCTTTGCGTCCGTATTCATACTGTGCAGTCATAAGCGCTCATCCCTGCAGTTGGCCTATAGTCAGTGATTTCTGTTTCACTTGAATTTACTGTTGTGTATACATATACATAAGCATCGGTTAGTTCGGCCACTTGTTCCGGCTAGGTTCCCGAGTTAGCCAAACTTACTAAGTCTACTGTAACTATGTAGATGAAAATTACTGTTATTGAGGTTTGATAAACTACACATTGAAAATGTTCTAAATATAATTAATAAAATTCACTATATTTTCTATTTGAAGATGTTGCCATAAAAAAAGGTAAGTACATTTAATATTTCATTCAATTACAGGACCTCACCCCTAATGAAAAATTGGTTCCTGCCCCACCCCTTTCTCTAATGATAATAGCCTAATAGGTAATATATCCTGTAAAAAATATGATATAAGATCCGTGAAACTCTAATATACGTTTTTAATAGCTTAATATTAATATGCAGTTAAGGTGTTTCTTTCAAGAGTTTTCTTTTTTTTTAAGTGTTTATGAGTTTTTCTGATTATTTCTCAAATACTAAAGAAGTACAACAGGAATCAGAAATATAACCAGATTATGGTAAGAACACAGGTTTAAAATTATTTTTCATCTCAATCTCCTAGTTTTTTTATTCTTGTTTGGACTTGTTTGTACTTTAAAAACCATGCTCTTGCACACCTTTAGTAATTATCTCTTCAACAAGTGATCTGTTACATCTTTATAAAACTGAAAAATAGAGAACAATTTGTATATTCTCTCTGTGAATAGTTGTTACCATTATCTTCAAATCTACAAATAACTATAAATGATTTTTATATGTAGTAAATAATACCTTGATACATATTATGGTTTTTTTCTTTGTTGTCTCAGTTTTTGTCTTTGTTTTAGAACTGATTGTCACACCCAGATTTCAAGTCAATAAATCTTCTATAAGACAGGTGGGATGAAGGAGATCCCATCAATGAGCGCGTAAATATCATTAATTTTTCTAATTATACCTATAAGTTTTGCTTATTTTTAAGTTATGAATTTAACAATTTTGTGAATTGCGTATGAGTATTGAAAGCTAGGAAAAACATTAGGTTTTGCTAGCCTGGAAAAACATAGACAAAAGGGTCCTGATATGCAAGGTGTTTTATGGAATTATACAGTACACAATATACAGAACACAGTAAAGAAATCAGGAAAATTGTGGTTGTTCTTTCAAGTCCGGAAAAGGTTGAAGTGTGCTAGCCTAGTTTTGAGCCCCTTCTGTGCTAATAGCTGTTGTAGTTAATTTATCACTAAAGTTACAGTAACTCATGGAGGGTTAGCTTCAAAATTATGTAAAGAAAAGACCATTTATTTCCCACTGATTCTGGGAATTAGCAGTATACACCAGCTATTTTCTCTTGCGCCAATCGCTATAGAAAAATAATGTTAAAAAAACTTTTCCTTAATTATGTTTTGTAGAAAAAACAGTCTCTTATAGAAATTCTTATGAACAGTAATAGTTTGAAAATATGACATTTTAACCATATTTAAAATTGCATTTCAAAAATATAATCACAAGGTTTTTTCAATTGGAAAATCCATTAAACACTTTGCTGTGGGATTTAGTTACTATAAGTGTAAGTCACTCTCAAGTCAAATTATACATTATTGAAGTAAGTGAACTTTTGAGATCTTTATGTGTAATCCAATAATCATATTTTTTAAGGGTGTGCGAGTACTCGATTACGAGTCGAGTTCAAGTATTTACCGATACTCGAACTCGGCTCGACCTGATTGATAAAGCTCGAAATTTGGTAGAGTAATTTGCCTTCAAGTAATTTGTAAACGGTATCGAAGTTGTGATTTTGTCACGGGCACTAGCGGCAGTCAAGAGATCGCCATGCGAAGTCAAAGATCGGTATCAAAGTTGTTATTTCGACGCAGGCGTTAGTGGGAATCAAGATATCGTCGCAAACGGTATTAAAGTCGTTATTTCTAAATAAAAGGTCTTGCCTTGGAAACAAATACTGCCCTGCGGACAAACCTGCAGAAAATTGTAAAGTTAAGTCAATTTTTTTTATTTAATTTAATTAATGTTTCACTTTTGTTTTGTTTAGATTTATACGGTTTGTTTAAACGTTTACAAAGTTTTCGTTTTGTTTTGTGTGAATTTTATGTGATGTATAAATGTTTGTATTTAGTTAATTTAAACTGAATAATAAAATTTGTCAAGAAAACTCCAAAATTAGCTTATTTTTTATGCAGATATGATAATACTCGACTGGACTCGAAACTCAAGCTTTTTTTAACAAACTCGATTCAACTCGACTCGAACTAAAAAATGTGACTCGCACACCCCTAATATTTTTATTAGTTGAGTTGAGGGTTTAAAATTAGGACTAGTTCCCCTAATCTAAAGTTTCAACTGTTTATAAGACTGTTTGAATTATATTTTGTAGATTTGTTTTATTTTTCCTTCTTTGTATTAAGTGTCTTCTGCTGTTTCCTTTTATATTTATATACTTGGTACATATTTGCCATGAGTTGTTATTCAAATGCTAATTTATATGTCTTATTTTATTAATTTTTATAAATTTAGAAATAAAATAACAGTTTTACACTTAACTTGGATTTTCAAGATGAGTTCTGCAGAGTCCTAGAATATCTAGATGTTAATCAAAAGGGTCCAGGTTGGATTAATGAATAACCAAGTCAGCAACGGTTCGGGTCAAAGTTCTGCTTTTCCCAACATTCGCCACCACAGATCAGCCTCCAAAATCTTTTGCTACTACCACCCGGTTTCCAATATTCTGTAGAGGCCAATCAGAGCCCGCTGTTCCTCAAGATGACTGGTCGGCACCCAATAGTGTTTGTCTATTATTACTCGCAACTACCACTACTTGGCTCTTCATTTCTGAAATTAATTTCAAAAAGCAGGTGACTTTAATTGTTTCTATGACTTATTTTGTACAGCTTAGTACAAGGTGAGGCATAAAGAACGAATGGTTTTCAAATAAACATAACATTATTAAGGAGTGCTTCAATACAATTTTTAATTATAGCACTCAAAAATGTTGCCATTTTAACAAAATGAATGTTTGAAAACGAGTTCTCCCAGGTGAAGCCCGTTTTCAACGATATACGAGGGTACCCAAAAGTATCGGGAATCGGTCGATGGCGAGGTGGGGAGCGCACAGTTTGCATTTTGGCCGCTAGGGGATGAAAGCGCAACTCTTCCTGAGTTCAGGACACTCACTGTGGTCAGTCTGAGAGGTCGTGAAGAGGAGCTGAGAGCGTTTTTCTAAAAGTAGTTTTGTTCTGCCTAGTTTTGTTTTGATGGTGTAATTAAATTAACAAAGTTCAGCAGTGAAGGTTTGCTTTTTTCTTGGTAAGAACGCGTCAGAAACGGTTGCAATTATTAAAAAAGCTCACAGAGACGATGTTTTGAGCAAAACCAAAGTGTAACAAGTATTTTTCCAAATTCAAGACTTTAGCGATTTTTCCCAAATGGCTCCATGTCGATTGAAGACAAGCCTCGTCCCGGACGACCTTCAAACTCTCGAACTGGTGAAATTGTTCAGAAAAAACCGTTAATATTGCAAAAAGACCGTCGAAGACCATAGAGAATGCTTCTTTGCTGTCTGTAGGGTGTATAAATTCAGTTTAGTGAATTTCAACACACTTCAGACCTAGATTGGGGCGACATGGAGATTGGTTCTTTCATCATGACAATGCGCCTGCCCCCGTAGCCATCTCAGTGCACTAGTTTTTGGCCAATACCAGCATGACCGCCCTTCCCCACAACCCATACTCACCAAATCTTGCTCCACGCGACTTTTTATGTTCCTCAAACTAAAAATTACATAAAGTATCACCGTTATGACAAAAATGAAGGAGTGAAAAGGCAACGAGGATGGAGCGTGCAGCCATTTAGACTAAGGGGTGTAAGGGGTGCTTCAAACCATAGGAGCAACGAATGGACAAATGCATTACACTAAATGAAAAGTATACTGAAGGTATACATGTAAATTAAAAAAAACAATAAAATATGGTTTTATAGTGGAATTCCCGTTATTTTTGTCTACCCCCTCGTACTTCTCAAGGCGCTCTTGAAAGTTAGTTTCAACTCTCTGTGCAGCATGCTTCTGTCTAGCTGGACAATTTCCATACAATTTTTTAATGTTTGTGGCTTATGCAACGTACACTGATTTGAGATAACCCGACAAAAAGTAGTCGCAAGTGCATAGGTCAGGGAGCCGAGGAGACCAATGAATGAGTGTGAACACACTATCATGTCTAGCAAAATTGAAATAGTGAAGAAACTCATGCTGCACTGCACTGATAGACTCACCATTGTGCACAAAATTATCGCAGCTAAAAATATGTTCTTTTACAGTCCATGGGTCCAGGACTTGAGACACACCTTAGTTCTTTCTGCCTCACCCGGTGTTATTGGTGTTCTGTTAATTTATAATTCTTGAATTCTACTAAAAATAAGACATTTTGAAAGACTCATAACATGTGTTTGGTTCTTGTTTTTTTCATTTAATTTCTTTTACTGCGCACCCTAGAGCCTAGATCAATCACTTACTTTTCTACTGAGGACCATTGTATTATGCTTTTGATGTAATAAAAAAGATTAATAAGAATAACCTTAACAAAAAAGTATACGTCAATTGTAGGAGTTTTCTTTCATATTTAATTCATATTATACAGTAAGGTCTCACGTATCTATCCTTTGCTTATCCAACATTCTGTTTCATCCTTCACCCAAGTAAACAAAATAATGCAAACAGTAAAAAAATTCACATGTTTGGATTTACAATGAATATTTTGTGTTGTTTTTCCATGGTTTCCCTCATGATTTGTTAATATATTTTCATTTTTTTTCAGAAGTAGAATGTGTTTTTAAATTAGATACAATTTGTACAGACTATTTAGGATTTACATGAGTTTTCATAAGGTTTCCTTATTATCTGACATATGTGGTTACTGCACCATTCTGCTCACCCGTTATTGACGGATAAGCGAGACTACTTTATTAACAATCTAGATTTGGTTACATTACGTGCCAAATTTTAAAACCAAAAGTATGGACACTTACAGCCTTGTAATGGAGATTTTATATCCACCAAATAAGTACATGGTGTACATTGAGTGTTCCAATTTTTTACTAGTGTGTATTGAAAAATGCTTATGTATAGCATACAGGAAACAAATTAGGACGATAGTACCTATAAATTTTTGTTGTTTGAATTTAGATCTTTAGCAACTAGTGGCAATGTGTTAGATTTTATGTATTTTACTGGTTGATGTTATAAAATACGGTAAATGTGTGTTTTAACTATGGTTTAATAGTTTACAGCTGTTCCTTCCTATATTTAATTCTATATAAGATATTTTGTTTTATTACTACTTTTTTGTTACATATATATTTTTGTTTTAAATTTTACGTGTACAGCTTTGATAATATTGTTTGTATAGTGTTTGACAAATATATTGGTTTGTAGATCACAAGTGTTTTGTAAATCATTTTAACCTAAGGTTGTATTTGGTGGTACATTGCAGTATTGGTGTTCATTTACGTTAATCGTGTTCATTCTTAACTCTCGCAATGGAAGCACAGTCTTGAATGCATTAATACCATACTAGGGTATTGGATTAATCTTCAGTTAAAAAAGAAAGCTTAATTGTAAGGATCTCACAACTATTTAGAATTCGTGAGCTTTGTTCCTCCTCCTACTGCTTCAATGGAACTGGACACTTATTCCAATCAGCTGTCTGTCTGTACCTGATGAGACGAAACAACGTCAAAACAGCTCTCCAACCCAGGCATCTGTCTAGTTTTTGCCAGCGCAAGGTGGCAGGCTGCATAGGATTGCAGGGAGCTAAACTGCTAATCCCTTAGCACGCCACAACGGCGCATTTGCTTTTGATAAGTGGAGCAACCCGAGTGTACTACGCAACTTCGGAAAACCGCAGTGGAGAAGGATAAACAAACAGCTGACCTTGACTGGTGGTTCGTCCTCCACCCCTGGTAGGAGTGAAGGATGCCAGGTCTGTGAAACGGCAATTTTCTTCTCTGAGCAGGGCTCAAGAATTGAGGAAAAGCCATTCCAACCAGCGCTTGTTTACTCTGAGTCCAAAAAATCTCTCAAAACGTATAAATCACTATTATTGGCCTCTTTGTATTTTTTTTCAAAATATAATCTGTAAAGACAGGGTTAAATTATTAACACAGGTAAATAAATAGGTTTGTGTACAGGTCAATAAATAGATTTGTAATAATTGTTGACTATGTAATTTACAATAAGCTAAATAAATAAAATCTACATTAAAATACAAATAGTAAATACTCTGTATGAATTATTATGATTTTAAAATGTATAAAATGAAACAACATTCTGCAGGCTGTAAGAATTGTTCATGCTGAGGTTACACTTACAACTAACAAACAGGTTCATTCTGTGACGAAATATAAGATTTTACTCAAACCTTTCTATAAAGGAATGCTATTCTCTTAAATTGAAATCTTCATTGTATATACAAATATTACACTTCCAAAATTAATTGTACTATTTTATTTTACATTTTTAGGCCTAGAGTACAATATTGAAGTTTAAAACAATCCATCCTAATAATTTTTATTTAAGTACAATCATTCAAGAATTAACTAGTTGACCATTTTCCAAATACTAATAATTAGTTTCATTTAATAACTGTGCAATTGTCAAGTGATCATGCTCAATCACAGGACCTGTGCTGATTGTTATAATTTACAATAACTTCAGGGTTTCATCAACATTTAACTCACAAAAAACATCACTTTACTTTTATTAAGAGATAGTGCAATTTAGAAATTGTGTTTCAACATTATCATTATTACGTCATATAAAACAATTGTTTAACACTTCTTTTTTGGAATGATTTTGCTATATTGTGGAATGTAGGCTAATATTTCAAAAGCACACTTTTTAAAAGAATAAAAGTACTCTGACAGTAACTGTAAACAGGAGTGTGTTGTGTATAAAGTCATGGTACATTTTAAATACTAGTAGCAAAGTTTGTGTTGAAAGTTCCAAATAAAGTAAATGTTGACATAGCAACATTTAAAATGTACACATGTCAATAATTATTAAATAACTAGTTGATTATATTAATGTTTTGAAAGTCACCTAATAATTTACCTTATCAATGATGAAAAACACTTTTGCTATGGATATCTTACAGAGTTTTGCAGTTTACTGGAAGTATTAGGGTTTACGCCAAACACTATACAATAAACGTTAAATTTGTTCAGATTAAAAAAATCCTGTTTAATATAAACCCATTGAGTATAACAAAACTCATGAGCAGCTGACTTCCGTTAAATTTGAATTTTCATCACCACAGTGGTGATAAACTTAAAACAACAAAATGTAAAATCATGGTTATACATACACAATAAAGGTGTTGTCCAGTATTACACACTGTAAGATATAAAACAGCATTTCTTTTAAAATGTGTATTTACTATAGTTGTGATATTATTTGTGTGGTGAAATAAACTCGACTAAGATGGTTCAAAATATAATTATTCAAAAAACTTGACCAATCTAACTTTTAAAGTTGATTGTATTGAAACCAATTACAAACTATAGCTCGCTGAAATCTTTTTTATCAAAACATAAGATCTAGTAACACAAAACTTTGTTTAAACTATACCATGACGTGTTCAACACATTTAGCTATTTACGTTACTACTGTAAATATACCTAACTTAATTAAAAACATTTACAAAAAATGTACATAATTTTACAAAGAATGGGTGCAAAGGAAAGTTGCACTAAGGCGGAGTTACGTGAGCCTCCACTGCAGCACGGACGTGTCCTTGCCACCGATGGAGATGATGCGTGAATCGTCAAACAAGAACGACACATTTGTTACGTGGCTAGAGTGACCACCGTACGTGTGACATAGCGACTGTAACACAACATCACATTATACATTGTTGTAGGCTGTAACACTTATTCATCCTAATCACATGCTGCACTCTAGGCCAACTACATGGCCTAGGGCGCAATGCTGGAAAAGGACAAATTGTTGTAAGTACAAAGTCGACAAATGCAAGTATGAAGTACTGTACTGTATTTGCTTTTTACACTTTTAATGTCATCACTGTTATTGTGTGATTTATTTACATTATTATTTACTTAATTAAAATGAGTAAATGGCTAAATTAGTTCCAAAATACTCTGGGTGTTAATGTGATCAGAGGGTGAGATCTATGTATTTGTCATCTAAATTTGAACGGACGCTATTCGGCATGTGACAGAGATGGGGACATACAGAAGACACCGAGGTACATGTTGATTGCAGTCTCTAGTCTCGTCACCAGCCACGGTAAATACAGTTAAATATGACAAAAATTCCACATACCTCAAACCTCTCAGAACACACAAGGCGCAATATAGGGCTAGGGCGTAGTAACTTAACGGCCTAATCACATGCTGCACTCTAGGTAAAATCCTACAACTACTCTCGGTGTTGCAACATAAGATTAGCGACGGTATGTGCAATAGACCTTTCTGCATGAACCAACACATGTTTACTTGCCACAGCACACAAAGAGTTAAGACACAGATAAAAAAACACAAAGGTTTCAAGCAGAAACAATTATTACATAACTAAGATAAGGTTATTGAAAGATTGACAATAGTTCATCAAAATTTTAATCATATTTTTTATTAGTACTGATCCAGAAAAGGTTTAGCTTTAATAGCAGAGTTTAAAGCAATAGCTAATGTCCACAGATTACTAAACTAGTAAGTACAGAAAGTAACAAGCACTACCTACCCTAGGTTGAGTGACAGGATATGAGTAAAGCTTGACTTTGCCAAAGTCATCAGCTGTGGCTAGCAGCCTGGAGTCGTGACTTCGCTCCGAGGCATTGACGTCTGTTCCGTCAGCACCCTCCGGCCAGATACCGATGGTAGAGAAGGAGAGCACACAGTTCTGAGACACCCAGTCCACGTCTCGCATGGAGGCACTCTGCGGCACTTGACGACACAGTCCTGCGTTCCCTGTACATTCATCCAACTAGTTACTAGTCTGCGATTTGAGTATTCAATACCATTTGAGGAAAATCACTCTGATACAAATTTTGTTTTATAAATAAAGCAGTTTTTTAAATGAGTGTGGTTCAGGGAATAAGAATTTGAAATTACGAGTATAACAAACATGCTGGAAGAAATTACGCCCATTCTCATGTAAAAAATATTGGTTTCTAAAAAAATATCTTGGCACTATTATTTTCTGTTACTTTGAAACTTACAAAAAAGCAGTTCATAGTCTCCGGAATTGCTGCGGAGATATTGACTGTCCGCCGACCAATCAAGGTGAGTTATAAAACTTGAATGACCCTGTAAAAACCAAACCAACAAATCAAACTTATTACAGTAAATTTACTTCACATTAACACAATTTATTTTTTGAATCATTCTAAAAACTAAAGCCATCTAGTCATTGGGTTGAATGATAAATAGCCGCTTGTGATAGTGTATAATGTATATATTTTTTGATAAAGAAAGACTTAATTAAAATAGGAGTATTGAAAGCATTTAAAAAATGGGACACTTTAAGTTTTACCATATTCTGGTTTGTAATTGATCCTTGAAAATTTAGACTTAATGAAAATAAGTGTTATTTAAAGAACCAGATTTACCATTTTATACAGCAAAGACCCACCATCATTTTGTATATCATGAAAGTAAAAGCTTTAAAGTTTAATTTTTCATTTCACCCATGGATGTGACATGCTGTTTTGTTGGTGTATGGGAATAATAATTGTTCTGTGCTATTAAAGTCTATAACTGCATTTACACATGCTTTGATTTTAAACTTCTATTGTATGTAGTCTATACAGTAGAAGTCCAAAAGCCCAACCACTGCCAGTCCCCCAGTGGATTGCAATGGCAGGAAACAATTCTCATACCCTTACAAAATGTATGCAGTTCTTCCTAAAGCATGCCATATCTCTGGGTGGTTAGAAAGTTAAGTTAAGCCATATCTGACTAGGACTCGTGGCGTGGTCCTGTAATCCAGCTTCATGGAGGTCAGGTTTTGAGGATGATGTAGGTCTAAAGCGGCTCAGATAGTCTCAGTGATCATCTGATGATACACTCACCAACCCCACCATTGTTTAGACATATCAGACCATCACCTGCGTGGTTCGGAAGTCACGTTAGAAGTAGACGTCACGGAAGTAGACCTTAAGCTGTTGGTCCTTGTATTTCCATTGGTCATTGGGCTATTAATTCATGACCCATTCTAAGGAAGAGTGACCTTAGTTTGTAACAAGACTACACCGCAACTCATTACTACCACTCATCACACTCATCCTTCACCACATATTTGCCTTAAAATACCCTCATGAGAGTGGTCGGCATCTCCAATAGTCATTTAGAAAATCAGTGATGAAAGTAAAGGAAACACATATTTTTATTGTTTACCCACCAACACTGAGATGAGCGCAGACGTGCTACGTCTACGTCTGCGTTCCGCCTGCAGCGTATTGACAAGGAAGACAATGTTACACAAGCTTTTGCAGATACTATGAGTCATCTTTACAAATATACACGCTACTGTTAGGGTGCTAAAGCCTATTGTAAATTTACGCATTGCACATTTCCTCTGGGACCAAGGAAAGTGCTGTAATTTCCATAATTCAACAT
This sequence comes from Matsumurasca onukii, assembly GCA_018831715.1. Taxonomy (NCBI): domain Eukaryota; kingdom Metazoa; phylum Arthropoda; class Insecta; order Hemiptera; family Cicadellidae; genus Matsumurasca; species Matsumurasca onukii. The sequence goes on along the minus strand of CM032061.1, from coordinate 10,750,829 downwards.
TGGACTGTGTATTGCCATAGTTCAATGCCAGTTAAAAGCATTGCAACAGCAAGTTTAGCTTGTTCCCACAGTTAAACATAAGTTAAATACCACTCTAGAAAGTTTTATTACAAAATGTGTTCAGTGATTTTTAGTCAAGATGAGTAAATGCTTAGATTTAGCTCAACTAATTATTTAAATATAACACTGCATGAATTGGTCATAAACAATATTTGTCTGCTATTAGAGATACGAAGAAGTACCGGTAGACTGTATTCAAACTCTAACTACTCACCATACATCTGCCAAGTCGACTGTACTTGCGCATGTCCTCTCCCGCTTGGTAAACGTAGATGTTGTTGTCCCTGGAACCGAGGGCTAAGTAGCGAGCGTCAGGTGAAAACTTAACAACCTGAAACCAAATATTTTTAACTGACTTTTCAATAAATCATAGCAATTCAGTGTAAATATTTAATTTTTTGCCTATTACTTTGTTTTTACCTACAATGATTGTAGAAACTGATTATACAATGATTATAAATTTTATGTACATGATCCTGGAAACAGCTATTCCCTTTCCTAAATCCTGGCTATGCCACTGACACGGCTTCAAAAATAAAAAAAAGGTTTTTGTGGGAGGACGAAACCGAGGAAGTGAGAAATTAGTTACTAGTTAAGAAATTAAGCACTAAGTGTTACGAACGCTATGCATACCTGTATAGGTTCAACCCCGTCTGTGTGAACTGAATAAGTTTCTCGGGTCTCCGAGTCCATGACCAGCCACCGACCGGTCACACCTCCAATCACAATCACACTGCCATCGGGTGAGAACGCTGCAGACTGCGCTTGTTCCTGGACATTACAATTATAACATGTTGAAAACTGTTCAAATTTTTAGTGTAAATATTCTAATTTGGACATCAAACATTTGTTAAGCCAAGCACAATATGATTTAAAGGAGTTTTGATATCAAAACTATGAACTATTGATTTCATCATGAAATTAAGTGATCAGATATAATTTCATATAAGTAGTGTGTCGCTCTCCATGGGCCCTCGGAGCGTTATAGATTGGTGAGTTGATCAACTACGAGGATTTTTGTCAAATATTCCCCAATATTGACTTTAAAAGAAAAATTGAGCTGTTATTGAGCTTACCCCCTTGTCAACGAGTGTGCAGACGTTGTTACTGAGTTTCTCTGTTGCTAACAAGTACGGCGGAACTAACTATGATTTTCTCAAGTTAACTAAGCACAGATTTTTTCTCATTGATTTTGTTCCGGGGTCTGTTTGGATTAGGTGGATTTTCAGGTTAGCGGATCTCTACTGTATTTTGAACAACAATTACAGCTTGCATTGATCAACTTTCTACCACCGATAATAAGGAATCACCTGCTTTCCTAGCATAATGGTTGATTTTACAACCAAAGTTTAGTTACTTTGCCTGTACACAACTTTATTGCTTGGAATTTATCTATTATAGTTTACTAAAAAAAAACACCTGAGTTTTTCTTACAAATTACTGTTTGTTGAAACTTTTACTACCCAGAAAAGGGTCATTAACCACTGCAGCAAGAAGATCATTACTTACTGCAATGTCCTTGCTCCAGACGACAGATCTACTCATGCAGTCCCAGAGTTGCACTATCTTGTCGAAGCCTGCGGTGAGAAACTGCAGGGAAGGGTGGGGGGAGAGGGCCCACAACTCGTCTGTGTGACCGAGCACTGCAGGACTGAAGCCGACGTCTAAAGAACCAACCAGGACACAGTTCCGAGTTGTGCCCACCAGCAGCTGAGAACCTCTCCCTTCTGACACTGTCCGTACACCTCCCAGGTGATCTGCTATCTGTGGGCAACAAACAAGGTGTTTTCTGAATTTTATTTGTTTAAACCTATACAGTAGTTAGCATAAAAATATCTGGTATTGCATAAAATTGAAAATGAACATAGCTGAAAGTTCATAGCAAATTAACTGGTACACTCCTACATTTTATTTCTTACTTAATACAAGAGGAAATAATATAAGAGGTAAACTTCAATTTGAAAATTTAAATTATGTTATTGATTGGTGACTTGGTGATTCATGTAGGCACTTACTTGAGCTTCGTATCCAGTGGGTTGAAAATTGTTGTCAAACTGAATAAGCCGGCCATCCTTGCCCCCAGCGGAGACTATACTGCCTTCCTTCAACACACAGATGCTGAATATTGACCCTTCGTGAACATTACGCACCAGTCTAGAGATTGTGTTAGTACCTGAAACGTAATAACATTTGTGCAATCACTCAAAGATCAATTGAAATAAATCCCAAAAAGTGCTATCCGGAAAGTAAGTTGTTGTGACTCTTGTTAAAGATTGTTCTGTGAGTGATATACCTCTTCCCCAGACGATGATGTTTCCGTTACTGTCGCCACTAAGCACGTCTCCATGCTGAGTGAAGGCAAGACAAGTGACATACTTAGGCTTGTCTCGGTTCTCAAACACACCCATGCGCTTGTACAGTGTACCCCCGGCGTCCAGCATCCAGAAGCTGATGTGGGCCTTGCCACAGGTGACGATACAGTTGCGCTCCAGGGGGTGGAACTCTGCAGCCACCACTGTGTCTACAGAGCACTGCAAAATAAATCCTATATATTAACAATTTGGTACATCTAACAATAAACAATTATCTTGGATTTGTATATTTGAAAGAAAGAAATATTTATTCTGTGCCATACAAGATGCAAGGAAAACAAAACATTTAAAAAGAACAAATCAAATAAATAAACAAATAAACAGAGTAGTACCCTTTTTCATATTTTAATTGACACATGACTGGTTTTAGGAGCTAAACCCATTGCCTCGGTGCTGTACATGAAAAATTGTCTAACCTATTTGACAAAATTAACAATTCCACAAAAATTAATTTTGTCAAATAGGTTAGACAATTTTTCATGTACAGCAATCAGACGATTAGCTCCCAATTAAATATGAAAAGGGTACTACTCTGTTTTACTTGTCTTGTTAATAACATTAGTAGCCCTAAGTGAACGATTCCTGTTTAAAATAAATAAACATATTTATTTCTGTAAACATTACAATAGTTCAGGTGTATCTAGCTAGTGTTGTACAAACTTTGGATTTTGCTAATTTTATAGCAGCAATGTGACAATCAGTTCAGAATTCTATGTCTACTCAAATTTTAAATTTGTGTAAAGATGTAAGTGTGGAATTCTAGTGAAATTTACACAATCATTAATTACGTTATAAACATACCTTGGTCTCAGTTATTTTGTAACCCTTATCTCCTTTCTGCCAATCCCACACAGAAATGTTGTGATCATTTGCTTCATCCACTGCACAGAGTAAGGCCCCACCATCCTGTAAAAAACAAAATAAAGTAATGTTAGTATTTCTCAATCTACAAGCGCTTTTGAAATTTTTAATCTTGCCTCTTTTTTTACAATTTGTTGACCATACTCAAAATTGATATTATATGGACTAGACTAAACAAAGCCTTAACCCGAGCACATCATCTAATCCATTAAGAATAGGAAGAACACACTTCTATACTAACCTCCACGTGATTTTGGACCTAAACACGCACAGAGCCAATTTATTAAACCCTTGTTGCAAGTCTCCAAATATGGTACGTGGAGTAAGTTTGTTAAAATGTTAATTTAATGTTTTTTTTTCATTAAATCTACATTCTCTAGAAAAAATAGCAATGACATATGAAATTAACCATAAACTAGATCAGAAAATATGTTTATATTTTGAGTGTACAGTGTTACTCATAATTACGTTAGAAGTATACTTACAGCTTTGGAAAAGGAAATGCAGGAGATTGATCTCTCAAAGTCTCCCACTCCAATGACACAGACTGTGCTCAAACTCACAGAGTTCCAGACTCGAATGTGTGGCTGCAACAACAGGTTTAAACTGGTTAATAATCATACTAGTAATTTCTATTTCAATACCAATAAAAACCAAAACCCCATAAACCCTCATTAATACTTGAGTAGTTGAGGGTTGGTCAAATTCAATTTTAGACAAAGTTTCAAGTAATTTGAGGGATTTTGAACTTACCCGGCCTTCTCGGCTATCATGTCCTGCTGCTTGCCCGAAGCTACCAACAACTTGTTAGGGTGAACGGCTAAGCTGCAACACAACAAAATTAATTTAAACATTACGAAGTTAACTCTAATTGTCTACTGAAACTTTGAATTATATGCGCCTGTACTAGACTACTAGTAACATAGATTAATTACCAAGAAATTCAAGCCATCCACCGTGGTTTTTGGAGAATGGCTAAACCAATGATATTTTATTTCTTAATTACTATTCAATTAAATTAAAAAGTTAATGATATTATTTATTTTTGAAAGAAAACTTTTGAGTACATCATAGCATTTTGCAACCATTGAGAAGTTATAATAATTAATGATTTGTAATCAATCTGTTAACTGTAGCAAGATGAACTATTAAAAATTATACCACACATTACTGAACAACTGACCACTTGACGTCGTCGGTGTGACCGAGGTAGTGCCTCTGACTCTGTTCCTCTACGTTGTACATGACGACGATAGCGGCGACAAAGTATACCATCTCTCCCGTCGGCAGCAGGTACAGGTTAGACCTGCAGTCTCTGCCTCTATATCCATACCTGCATGTCAAGTTAAGGCCAACCTCTGACAAATAACTGAGATTGTTTGGAATTTAAAAAACTTATAGTAGCCAAAAATGAGACCACTACTTTCCCAGCTAAATTTTTGCACCATTTTCAACTGATGCTACCATCTAATACTGATGTTTGATGGGTAAGGTTACAGATCAAACCCAGAAACACATTTCAAGGGGTTGACTCACCGAGTGGTTTCGAATTCTTCTAAGAAAAAATGTGCTCTTTTTAAATGTAATTGCTTGGTGTTCTAGGTTCAAAAACCAAGCTGTTTTATATTTTTCAAAATGTTTACAAGGGTTAAAGAGCCTGAGTATGGCTTTGTAAAGCTATTATTTGATTGTGCATATGTCTTAAGTCACAAGTATGTATTTCGCTTTTGTTTAACCTGAAAGTTTATCATACAAATATTTAGTTTTCATTTAATTACTTTAGATGAGGTAAAAGCCCTGAGATAAGTGCAAAAATTCTTCATCTTGAATTTTTTTATGCTTAACATAATGTTGTAAAGGTTCAAAAGCAAAAAATGGTCCTTTGTAGAACCAAAACTAAACTTAACAAATACCACTATTTATAAGAATAGTGCTTTTAAATTTAAAGACCTTCTCACTCCCTGTTGTGCTGGAAGATAACCCTGTGTTAATGCCTATATTAACTTTGCTTATTGTTCTGTTTTTAGTTAAGTGAATATTAATTATAAATGGTGAATAAAAGGATACACCCAGTCAAGTTTCAATTTGCTGGTTGGTGGAGTGGCAACTTTAGTGATGTCATAACCGTCGACAAGAGCGGAGGGGGCGTAAAGTACAACTGGACGTCCTCGCAAGTACATCCGGAGAGTGCCTTCCTCCTCATTGTATACAGCATCTCTTGTGCTAAAACATGACAGCAGAATATTATATCTCAGCGATAGAACGCCTGTAAAGGGTCCTTTTTCATGTTGCAAATTGAAAGTACTACATAGTTGGAAGACAATACAACAGGTGTTCCTAACAGGAATGATGAGAATTAGAAAATTTTGTTTTTGACTAAATTATTGAACTAGTTAGTTTCAGTAAGATTCTTTACAAGAAAATAACTAGCAGAAAAATAAAAATTTATTTAATTTTCTAACCAAAATGAACGTATAGTAGAGTCTTGTTTATCCGTCATTAACGAGTCGGCAGAAGGGCGAATAAGCAAAAGTGTTGATATGATAACAAAGAAATTTTAAGCAGCACAATTGCCATTTAAATTTCAAATATAATTTAATAGTGTTATTTAATAGAAACAATCTGCTATTGAACAACATGAAAATGTATTAATAAAAAGTGAAAGAAACACATGTAAAAAACTCACAACATCCATCATGAAAGCAAAAACTGTTTTGACTTTTCATATTATTCTTGTTTTGGTTAAAAGGATGATAATACAGAATGTCGCATAAGCGAAGGACAGATACGAGTGACTCTTCTGTATACTGTAATCAAATAAATTTACTAGAAAAGAGTTGAATGAATGAATCATGGCTTTATTAGGCGAAGTTAGGACTAGCAAGTCCTTTCTTACACTTAACCTGCAAGAGAGTTCTTGTAACTTTAGATAGATTTTAAATGCTTTGGCATTGACTTTAGTGAATTGACGTAATGATTTAACAACTGTCCCTCATAGCTAAGTTAGTGGGAGTTACACATTGGTTGCTTGGCACTTAGTTTCCAGTGTCATCATCAAAGCAAGGCCTTGAAAACAAACCTACTCGTACTATGTAGTTACGAAATCTATCTATTGTTGCTTCAACTCAAAACAATCAATTACATATTTTCGGATCTAGTGATGTTGGATGTGGTAACTGTAAACTAGCTCAAATGGATAGTTTAGTGCCGGTGAGTTATTTTTAGCTTTTGTAGTTTCCCAACAGTACGGAAGGGCAGTACAAATTTTATTGATACAAGGTAATGAAATAAAGAACATATATCTAATAAAATAAAATAGTTCTTGGGCATTCACTGCAACTCTGGGTAAAAAATACACCCTGATTTCAAAGCTGTATTAATCAATTAAACTGAACAAATACTTTGTTAAGATAATTAAAATGTCTTCTTGGCTGAAGGACCACCCACTGCACTCTACACTTATACAGGAATTAACAAATTACTGAATGATTCAAATTTGTTGTATAGTTTTAATGCCAATAGACAAATAACTTGATTAGATAGAGAAACCAAAGATAAAGAGACTGATAACATTATCGGTGTATAGCTGACTGAAAGGTTTCCTGACATCTGTGTGAATAACACAGTACAACATTAGGTGTTAGTGTTGAGTGGCTTGTGAAAGATGGTTTGTGTATCTGGTTGTTTTACATGTACTCATCTTCTGAGAACTTGGACTCTAATCAAATATACTTCTTGTCAGAACTTTTAAGTATTACAATATTCAGTACAGTAGAAACTCGATAGTTCAACACTCTCTATGGTTCAAAACCTTCCTTAGTGACTTGATAATAATGAAAATGAGAGACAAAGTCATATATTTTAAAATCTTTTGTACTATAATAATGATTTAGGCAAGCTATGTTATACAGTAAAATAGGGTTTCTTACGTTTTTAACACATTACTCATTGAATACACAGTATTTAGGGGTATTTCAATACCTCTATTCGATAAACTCCTATATATACTTGACAGTTCCATTTGGCCATAGTTTGACACCCCTTTGGTCCACAAAGAGTCTAATTAACAAGTTTCTCCTGTATGATCAACAAAAGTGAATATAATGGATTATGTTTTCTTTCTTTGTTAACTCATGTTTAGCAAAAATATGATTTTTTAGTTATATTTATTTATTTATTGAGACCATTGGCACATTAAGTGCATAGGTTTAACAACACCAGAACTAAAATACATAATTAAATAAATATTAAATAGTGTTTAACTAATAATTTATAAGTTCATTAATTAATTTGCTTAGTTTTCAGTTTAATGACTAATTATCAAGCATTGTTGAACATTCCTTTGAAATTATGTATTTTCATGTGACACATTTTCAAACAATCGGTATGGTTCTTAAAAACTACTAAAATTTCCTGCCAGGGCAAAACTATCTTAGTTGTAAATTTAAGATCAACGTTCTGAACTGAAGTGCTATACAAAGAAAATTAAAGTAAAACATACATGTCATTCTCAAAGGTTCTCTTAGTAAAGAGGCGTAATTCCAAAAATTTTAACAGACAATGTCACAATTAAAAGTATTTTTGAAATTCATTTTGAATAGAAAACTTTCTATGACATTTTAACATTTTTATAGTTAATACTACTGTTTTCCAAATTTTAAACTGAATAAAATCTGTCAATGTTTGAGTAACATATTGTACCTATTTTTGCGTTGTGTTGAGGAAGGTCTATGTTTCCTGTTCATGACTAGTTGATCAGCTGATAGGAACTGTGTGACACACGAGGAAAGTGAAGTGACTGGGTTGGTTAGATGATAGCGCTGGCAAACTGACTAGCTGCTAGTGGGGGAGGTGGAGGGGGAGAGGATCAAGGTCATGCTCAGCTGATTGTGAACTCTTCACCCACTTGCTCATATCCACAACATTGAACAAGGATCACACACATCCTCTACTAGTGAAAAATTAATATTTTATGTGTATAAGAAATTAAAAACTCCATAAGTTTACATAACATTTGTGCACATTTTAAGTTAATTTGATTTTGACTAAAAATCTATATTTTGCCTTGAGTGGCAAATCATGCACACACCATTATGCTTGGTGATGAGTACACACAGCACCTGGGTGCCACCCAACAATTCTAATTACGCACTTAAAATTTTATTTTTGGGAGAAATCATTTAAAAAGTGGAACTGTGGCAAAAATTTAGAGGGGCATTTTTTATTTAGAGACGTAATACTAATTTTAGTAAACAATTGCCATGAAATGGACCATGTATTTTTAGGACAAAATAATAAAGTATTATATTTTGTACTTAAATAAATAATATTACAAATAGTTAAACACGAACAGAGTACAAAACAATGCTAAAATGCAGTACCTCCAGACTTAATGGAGTAACTCCAAAACAATAACTGATTGCAGGTACAAGTTACCCAAAAACTCTAGGGTTATAGTTGACAAACTAAATGTGGTTAGGTTTTTTCATGGAGAATTAAGTAAACATACATTTAAACTACGTTCATATTATGGGAATTTGTATTTTAAAACAACTGGCAGCAGCACCAATTAATTGGCTATTATTAACATGCAAAAAATAACTCATTACAATAATCGTTATCGTTAAATTGTATTAGTTAACCATTACTCGTTACTGCATCTGAAATCTAAAGATTAAATTACAAAACTTCAGAAAAATATATTAATGATTTTTGTAATGACTAGAACTGTACAATTGTAACTCTCAGGTCTGCTAAATTGGATGTTATTACGTTTTGTTCAAAAATCATGATTGTCCCAACCGAAGACTGTGTAAATCAAAACTCATTGTTGTTAGTGCAGATAAAATGGAGCCATGATGGTCAAAACCAGAATAGTAGTTAAAAAATTATCAAAGAAGTATAATTACCAGCTGTATAATTGACCAGCTCTTATTATATTTTATTTTGATAAATAATATTATGAAGTTCAAATATGGTTTCAAAGGGCTTTTTACCTTTGACTTTATTATGAATAATTCAACACGAAAACAGTACAAAATAATAATGATAAATGCATTCCCTCAAGACTCTAATGCAGTTACTCCAAAACTCATAGTTCATTCAAGTAAAAGCCCTGCAAGCGTGAGTTGAATATGCGTTTTGCACTTATATATCCTAAATATTTTGAGAGAGGGCCCAAAACATAGAGGTAAAAAACATGGTAAAAACAGTAAATTCTTCCAGGCTTGGTGCCATTTTTGACTGCTGTCATACTACTCCTAGATTATTGTTAATAAGTCTGTTCAACATTTTTATAAGAGTGGTAAATCTCAAGCCCTATGTTTTGTGAGGTTTATCGAAAAACTTCTGGTAATATCACTTCTGCTAATTGAAGGGAAACATACTGTGTCATAAGTCTTAGTGAGTATAAGCACCCCTGCCAGCACACCCCCATCAAAGTTAGGGTGAAAAAAGTAAAGCTTGCTGGCCAACTGCTAACAGTATCTCTCACGTCCATGAGGAACCATACCTATACATGAGTTTAGAATAGAGGGAGAACCTACTCATGGAATCTACTGTTTAAGATTATGTCCTATTTAAGTATTGTTATACTATATTTAATTATCAGATACTATGGGTATACAAATATGATGATGTAAATATAACACTAAGATTAAAGTAAAATAATCTAGAACAAAACATTGTACTAACCCATGTTTAAGTTGAGGTGTGTGATTCTGAGGAGGATTGGGCTTCATATACAAATTAAACAGGGACTTTGTTGCGAGCCTGTGTACAAAAGAAATTAAAAACATGCAGCTACAAAATGTCTAACTAAAAACTAATCAAAACAGTAAAACTGAAATAATAAATACAACACTAAAGAAAAAATAAAACTAACATAGGGACAACAAAATAAACTTCTAAATTTGAAATGTAACAATTCAAGTTTTACTCATGCAATATTTATTGGCTATTCTATGTCTCTTAAAATATTTCTACTTACTGAATTAAAAGGATGAAATCTAGCAAGTTAAAGTTGATATATAATGGTTGGTCTAAGCATCTTGTTTCAAGATGAGTACATTACTACATAAGCAAAGAGTTGTTTGAGAATATAATTACGAGGGCTATTCACAAAGTAGGGAACGTTTATGTCTTTTGCCACGAGGTCCCACCAGTTGTAAGGTGCGATCGGTAGTGCGGTGCTTATGTTTGCCAAAAACCTTAATCCGATAGACATCCATCATCAATTGTGTGAAGTGTATGGAGACAACCTAATGAGTGAAAGTTCTGTTCAGAAATGGTGCATTCGGTTTAAAAATGGCCAAACTAACGTTCATGACCAAGAGAAGAGCAGACGCCCAACCATTATGACTGATGAACTGGTCGCTAGAGTTGAGGAAAAGGTGAAAACCGCGGCTTCACAGTAACGTAGCTTTCGCTTTGTTTCCCACATTTCTCATAGACTTTGTTGTTTATTTGAAATTATCACACAAAGGGTATAGTCTAGCAGAAATTGTGTGCCAAATGGGTGCCGAAAATGCTTACAGACATGCCCTGTATGCGAATGGCGGCAGCATTGACATTCCTGGAAGCCTACGATAAAGATGGTGATTCATTACTGGATCGCTTGTTACTGGTGCCGAGACATGGGTGAATCAGGTTAATTGCAAAACCAAATTGCAGTCCATGGAAAGAGGGCACACAAGTTCCCTTAAAAAACCAAGAACATGTTTACAAATTTTGTCTGTAAGGACGATAATGGCGATATTTTTTTGGATAGGCAAGGTGTGTTTCTTATTGACTGGCTTGAACATGGTGAAACTATAAACTCAGAATTATACTGTGAAACTTTGTGCAAACTTAGGAGAACAGCTCAAAACAAGCGCCAAGGAAAATTGACATGCAAAATGTTATCATATTCAATCTGAAGATGCCTGAGAGGGTAAAAACCCTCATTCCTTTAAATTATTTTTGAATTTTAAATATTTATAATTTAAATCCAAAATTTTGTTTGTACATGACAATACTTGACCTCACCCGGAAAATGGGAGGTTTTCACTATCCCCCATATAGCCCTGAGATTGCATCAAGCAATTTTCACTTGATGAATTCACCTAAAATGAAGACCTGGCTAGCAAAACAGCACTTTGACGATGACAAGGAGTTCGCAGGCACGTGTCACTTAGTGGCTGAAGTTACAGGCAGCAGAATTCTTTGATGAAAACATTTCAAAGCTTGGCCACTGCTATGTGTAAGTGTCTTGATTTGTACATGGTGACTATGTAGAAAAGTAGTATTTTATTTGCTCTTCCAAATGTATATTATAAAATGTGTTTATTTTGTTTTGTTACCAGTTCCAAAACGCTCTTTACTTTGTGAATAGCCCTCCTACGTAGGCATTATACCTCTGCCATGGATGGGTTTTAAGAAAATGGGTGGAAGGAGTCTGGATTTAAAACAATAATACTTTAACCCTTGCTGCGAGGCTAACAGATATTTCCTCAGACTAGACTTGGGCAGGAACGTGTTAAACAATATATCCTATAAACCTTATTTCACAACATTGAATTATTTGAAGTTCCCGTGGGATCCGCTAGAATTCAGGAGCATGTTGAATACTCTTTCTAAACCGTTGTTGATGTGAAGACAAAAGTATTGGTTGGCAGAGAGCAGGAGGTGTGGCTTTGTCAGCTTATTGGAATGTCCATATTGTTGGTGTTTTGATACGTTGTTTTATGTTACTAATTTTATTTATGACTTTAACTAATATATTCATATACAAAATTCAAAAATTTGCTTATTTAAAAATATTTAAGCTTTAAGTACAAAATGAAGGTTTTAAACAAAAACTATAGAAGAAAAGACCATTTATATTAAGAACGTTAATTTTTCTGTTTTAGGTTATTTTGATTGAACAAAAAGTCTAACAAAAGAAAAGTATTTTGGTGATGACTTAAAGGATGATAAGTAATGGTTTAATCAAAGTAAAAGCAAAGCAAAAGTGGGTTGTAGGGCGTGGGTCCACTAAGGTTGCACGGCATGCAAGCATCACCTTGTTATTAGGAAGGCTTTGGCAAAGTTGGGGTAGTCATTAGCAAGGTGAACTGACCAAAATTACAGAGCCAGAGTACCTTTTCCAATCAAACTAAAAGCTTATGATCTTTGTTCACCATGCAAAGTTATTCTGCACTCATGTCCAAATGTATGTATTATAACACAAAAATTATAGCTAACAGCTAAATAACAACCTAACTGTGGACTAACAGCAAGCCACAGATTGAAATGTTGATGAAAAACTAAGAAGCAATTGTTTCTTTACTTCAATTTTCATCGATCCACCTTTACCAAAATATTTAGAACTTAAAAGAGGTTTAAGTAATTGTAGACAACAAATTCAGGTACTGTATACCCTTCTGTAATAATTATAGTCTAATATCTTAGTTACATCTAGATTTTAGTAGTTATTATTATTAGCAAATTAATTTGCTTAGAAAAATGAGCTATACATGCCGTCAGCATGTTACAACTGACTCGGACTATGAAATTAAATGAGCACCTGACACTAACATCATGTTTTGAGAATTTTGTCTGAACTTTATATACATATGTGTAAGTGTGAGCTCTCTGCAGGTTGCAATTCTTGTCTGATTTTTACACACTTTTGAATAGATGTTTCTTTTTATCTTGGTCAAATTTGTTAGCCAGCAAAATAAGAATACGGAAAGTTCATGTTTTGGAAGGAGTTGGCACTAAAAGCAGTGGTAGCTCGCCAGGTAAAGGGAGTGAAGGGCCACTTCACCAGTGTTTTAAGGGGAAAAAGTGTAACATTCAAAACGTATTTAATTCTTTTAGAGTTTGTAAGATCATATATCAACGAGCTACAATATCGTGCCTGTGATTAGTGCAATACAACAAGCTCAATAGTCGCCACAGAGAGTTTGTATTCCTTCTATGGTTACCACTAACTTTTACAAATCAGAATACCATCGGCATACCATCGTGTGGTAATGTATCACTTAATAGGATAGGATTAAAAAGACAATAGTCAAATAAAATGTAAAGAATAAAAAAAAGAAATTAATAATCATATAGATAATTTTCATCTTTTGAATTTTGAGGAATAAATTAACCGTTTTATGAGTGCTTTCTTCAAAAATACTCTTAACCTAATATTTATTCATCTAAAATTTTTGAAGTATTTGTTACTTTGATATACTTGTGTATTTATTGATTTACTTATAATTATATACAACATTTATCAAAATCTTATGAGTAATTCCAAAATAACACTAAAAAGACTAAATTTTTGCTATAACAGAGGAGTAGGTAGTCCGAGTTTAATTAAATTTGAGTTGAATGTTCACTTCATAATATGTATTGTAACTTGCAGTAATAGAACACCAAAAGATGAAGCCTAAGGCCTAAACGGGTTAAGGGAATACGTAAATCTGAGGCAAAAAGTTGAAGCGAGTATATGAACCTATCAAACAGCCTCGTAACTCATGGGGTTAAGAGACTAGGTAAATCTGAGCCCGAAGCAATGCTGCGAGTGGAGCGAACATCCTTGAAACTAACAGTGTTAAGAGACTATATAACTTCAAGGCTGAAGGGTGAAGTGAAACTGTTTGAAACACTCACAGCCTCATAATGCTCATGATAATAAAGCATGAAAAGCTGAAGCTGTATGTGGTTCCCCAGCAGCCCCCCCTGCTTTTGTGAGGTGCGATGAGTGATAGTTTTGTTGGCCAAATACTTTAACCAAGAAAAATTTATCATCAAGTGAGTGAGTGTACGGAAACAATGTAGTGAATGAAAGTTCTGTCCAATAATGGTGCATTTATTTTAAAAACAGCAGAGCTAACATTTATGACGAAGAAAACAGGAGACGTCCAAGCATTGTAACTGACAAACTGGTCGCTAAAGTTGTTGAAAAGGTTTGTAAAAACCGCCGCTTTACAGTAACAGAGCTTTCACTTGTTTCCTACCACAAATTTTGTGCAAGATGGGTACCGAAATGCTTGCAGAACACCATAAAGGTCAGCGAATTGAGGCAGCTTTGGCATTTCTAAAGGCCTGTGACAGAAATGGTGATTTATTACTGGATCCCATCGAAACTGGTGACAAGACTTATGTAGGTGATTTATAGGTTGGGAATGGACTGAAGGCAGGCAGAGGTTTGAAAAATGTATTCATCTTAAATAATAAAGTACAATGATGATTTGCACAATGTGCTGTGTTTTTGAGAAATCAGCTACATCTGCTCACCTGTGGTGAGAAGGACTGCTGACAGAGTTGAAATCTCCGGTGGAGCTCCAGCGCTTGCTGAGACTGAGACTGCCATGAGAGGGCGTGAGGGGTAGGGGGTGTCTTGGCGGTCGGGCGGGTGGGTGAGGGTGAGGGCGAGGTGGGCACGGGCGACACACTGCTGCTACTGGGTGAATCCGAGTGTAGAGACCCAGTCGACTGGTAGTGCACCACTCTGTATCAACAATAAGTGAGACAATGTTATGGATAAATATTTTGAAGTCAATTAAAGGAAACAATCGGACACACAAATTGGCTGTGGTTGTTATTATATTAGATCAAATTTGTATTTTACGCTATTGAATTTAAGTTTGTGCGTTGACAAACTCAAAGGACATGAAGTGACCACTAATAAATAATCAAGGTTGATTGGTCCTTTCAAAGAAACAAAATGATAAGTTTGGTGTCTTATTGTGTTTTAAATTATAGGTTTTATAACAATATTTGGCAGTTGATTAGAAATATTTTGTAAAGGTAATTTTTAAACCTGTTAGAGCAAAACTCAATATTTCTTGTCTAGCCAAAATTTGTCTTGAAAGAAGGTTTATTTTAAGTTCAAAGTCAATTTGGATTATCCAGGGCTAAAAACCTATATCAAGGTCCTTTTGATAAGCTCATCAATTGGTTCAAAATAAAAAATTAGGAGCCCAGTTATTCCGAACATCTCAATACCAAAGGTTAATTGCTTGGATGCATTCCCATTCTGATTCTAACTAAACTTTTTGTTGAACACATTTTAAAGTATTTGTTTTAAGAGGTAAGCAGCATTGATATTGGATAAACTTTAGTATTGGATAAAAGCCCTCAGTTTGGCTTTAAATTTGATATGTTATAATATTTATGTGTTCAACTTTTAGAATATTCCAATATATGTAACACCAGTTCAAATACGTTTGTAGTTTTCATTCAGATAAGGTCTGGTTATGTTAGTTGTAAAAGGTTCAATTTGTATTATACCTGTGCTTTCCCAGGCTGATACGTTATTATTTTCATTTGAATGTGATACACCGGGTTAAATATTTACAAAACCATAGTGCAACACTGCAATCATACCTCATCTTTAGCCAACAATATTAATTCAGGGGAAGAAAAATATTCATACAACATATGTTTAACTAGAGGGCTTAATGTATTACGGTATTTAAACAAAATGTTAGTTTTACTAGAGGTCCTCTTGAAAGTGTGTGCAAAATCTAAAAATTCATTTAGAGTTGAAGTGAACATTTTTTTTGCTCTTTTATTACATTTTATGCTTGAATACAAATTAAAATAGTGGTAAATACCACTATTCTGGAATACAAGTTGTCTACTAACAGTCCATGTGTTGAAACTGATTTCTAAAGTGTGTATGTATTGCTAGCCTCAATTCTCAAATCCAACACCAACTACCAAAGCATATTTTGTGCAGAACAAGGGTTAGAGTACAATGGCAGCACAGACAGGACTATAAGGGTCAAATCAGACTGAACCTTTTCATCATAGAACTTTGAGTTTCTTGTTGAACTTTGCTGAGACTTCGTAAAGAACCAAAATCCTTGTGAAATCTGTAACGATAAGATTAAAGCATTGGAAATACGTTGCTTCTTTATATATTGCAGAGTTTTTCAATCAGATAATTGAATAAAACATTATTTGACCATAATTAAATTGTTTCTAAAAAGCTACAATCAAATTTGTAATGCTTTTTTTTATTTCAAAGTTTAAGATCAATGAAGTTTATGTTTTGAGCACTTTCATTCTACTAGAAAATATCTCCTAAAATATGATAATAATTTCTTTGATATACCAAAATTAGAATAGAAAATGTTTTATTTCATAAACCAAAGGTGACAAGTTTAAGATTTTAAAAGATACGGCACATACATTGAAAGTTTGAAATAGGGTTTGCATTATTAAACATGGTGGAAAATCAGCACAGCAAATTTAAACAGCCAACAACTATTTCAATGTGCCTGGAGTTACCTCTGAGGAAGGGAGGAAGGTGTCTGGTAGCTTGGCGCACGTCGCAGCGGCTCCTTACTGTTTGTGTCCACGCCGGGCCGATACCTCAACTCCTTCTGTGACGGACTGTTCACATGGTTCCCCATAGCGTGGTTCCCCATGGCATGGTTTCCCACCGCTAAAACATTCACACAAACGTAAGCAACACAAGTTCTTCTTTTCATACATAACTATCCTACTACACAATAATCGTGTATCGTCATACTACTAATTTAAAGCTGTTTAAATCACAGGCTATGATAGACTCTTCAATTAAGTGTTGGTGTACTTTATATTTTTTAAAGATCATAAAACGATCTAAAATATCAAATATGATAATAATTTGAATTAAGACACCAACCAATCTTAGAGGGTATTTTAAGAGGAATATGTGATGAAGAGTGAGTGTTTTGATCGATGGGGAGGAGTAAAGATTATTATACCTAAAAAGATGAAAGAATCACAGGATTTGAAATCATCCCTTTGAAAAAAGGCGATCAATCAAAATTACGAGACTGTTAGGGTGATTGAGCAGGGCAAGACCTTTTAAACACCTTGCCAATTGTCTGTAGATGTCCTTATTAAAAAAACACCCATATTGTTGGAAAAATGTATGTAATTCAAAACAAAAACATGGTCCAAGCAACCTGGTTGGGTAATAAAAGAATTAAAAATGACTGACCTCTAAGAGCACCATTCTTGAGTGGGGTGGTGACGGGTCGAGATCCCTCCAGCTGGTTGAGTCTTCTGAGAACATCAGCCAAGGTGGATCTGAGACAGACGATCTCATCTCCTTGCTCCAGCACCTTCTTCTCCAAGTCTGATACCCTCTCTCGTATCGACTCATTCTCCGTCTCGATCATATCATCTGCAAACACCACGCTCATTACTCACTGATACAACACTACGAGAAAAACATGTTATTACTAATATACACATTTGTACGAGAATTTGCTAACAATGTTTTTTAGAACCGGTATTAGAAAACCAATCCTACAACTCAGTCTTCACCATCGCCATCACATAATTGTTAAGATGAAGGATGATCTTAGTATACTCGTATGCACAGTGCACCCATTCCCATGCATTTATTTTGTCTAATACCTTGCACATTTATCTATCTTTTAAGTGCGTGCTTTACAAAATACGATAAATTTCCTAAGACATTTATTTGATATTTATCTGAGCTTCTAAACAAAGTAAACCGGAGACAACATATATTTGGGACTGTGGGCCAAACTTTGATTAGAAAGGACACGTTTTGCACAATAGGGATTCATAGAGAACCAGCAAGTAATTGAGGTCCTGGCCTCCCCTCTCCCCTACTCCATACACTCTTAGCAGGCTTGAACTGAGCAGTAGATTGAACAGTTCAACCCTTGACTTTCGCCTTGAGGGGTTGCTGTTTGATTGATGGGAAGATAAGAATGTTCAGAATGAACTTTCCATCAACACGAGTAGTATATTCATGAGTGTCAGTTCCAAATGAGAATCTGCATCATTGCCAAGCATGGAGCTAGTATGAATGTAGTTCTTTAGCTGAGGATCGAGGAAGAACACAGCACAGCTACAACAGGAAGTTCAGGGAGTCCGTTATCTGAGGAGGAAGAGCCGCTGCCGCGAGCTCCCGCGGAGAAGCGCCAGCTGATAGCAATCATGGACCAGCTACAGGTTCACTTCATAACACTGTTATGTCATCTTCTCCATAATTAGCCTAAGGTTATGACGTTATACCGCTAATTCCTAGACCCCTTCATTCCAGTATAGCCATAGCGGCTCAGTACAAGTTAGTTTGTCTCTATGGTTCAGTTTGCAAGTATATACTATGTTTCCTCACAGGTTCACTGGAGGTGGTATGCTTGACACAATGAACTACTGGCTGGATCCAGTGTTCCAGCGAGTGGCCGCATGGAATGAAGGTGAGTGCGATTGCGGCTACATCACAATGGTAGAGGACTGCTGACAGTGGCAGTGGGTGTAGCAACAACGTCCTTCCGCCACTGCCAGGCGTAACTCCCATATCTACTCGACTAATGATTGCGTTGTACATCGCACCTGGTTCACTTAGCAATGTGTATAGCAGATTTTCCCTCAGGGAGGATTTCTTATGAGGGTCTCAACAGAGAAAACAAGCTGTTCTCGATTAACTCAAAAGTTAGCATTAAAACGGAATTTACCACGGTGAAAAATACCGTCTGCGATGTTCGAAAAATATGGAGTACGACCAAATCATTGAATTTTCTTATAGAAGCCCAAGTGAATGCAACTTGGGAAGTAAACAACAAAAGAACACAACTTTGGCAAAAAAACTTGTTCGCAACGAACTGTCAGTTTTCGCGTGATAGTTCGGGATATGCCCGTAGGTGCGCCACTTGTTGATTATTGACAGCAGGTCATAATAATAATATTATACTATGTTCTCTATAAGCAAATCAGAAATCTGCAAATCTTAATTGGGGTCGATGCTGGCAAAGAGTGCGGGCTAAATTCAGCCCTTATGAGTCCCATTGAGTTGGGCTTCAGTTAAGTAAATAAATTGGTAGTAGATGACTTTGCACACTTTTAATCTCAAATCTCTTAAGACGGATTGGGAATTTTTCTGCGCTGATTAATTGCGTGGTATGGCTCAGAAAGCTTTTTTTTAATAACGTCGATAGTTTGGCGATAGGATGGTATCGGTGAAGATGGATTCATTGTGAGATTTTTGGTTGGCATCTCATTTTCTAATACTGTTTATGTATTACTCACTTTTCAGAGAGAAACAGTTATTATATTTCAAGTATTTACAATACTCATAATCAGATAATTGACACTAATAAAATTGTCAATTATCTGATGATGAGTACTGTAAATACTTGAAATACATTCTGTACAATAACTGTATAATACCTGTTTCTCTCTGAAAAGTGAGTAATACATTATTAGAAGATGAGATGCCAACCAAAAATCTCACAACGTCGATAGTTGTTATGAACATGACAAGCTGTGTTGTAAGGGATATAATTAGCAAATTTTCGTTATAAAAACGTGCTAACCCTTCCCTCTTCTTTACCATGAAAACGTTTTTATAACGAAAATGTGCTAATTATATCCTTTTATTTTCCTGTTCTACCTTTTTTATATACAAGTATTATCTGTGTTAGTCATTCGGCGACTTCAAGAGTCTCCGTTATTATGAAGTTTATAACATTGTATTTGTTACAAAACACTTCTTACTAGACTGAAAAACTAGGTCAAAAATAAAAAGATTAGAGTAGCTAGGAACATTTTATTACAGCCATAACGATAAGAGGAGTGTACACTGTACTGAAAAGTAGAACCAGAACGTTGGCAGTTGCCAGTTTTGACGCGAGGTGACAAAAGTGAAGGGTTTACATCAGCTGATAACAATTATCTATCCAACTAACATGTGACCTTGCAAGTTACGCAACATGCTAAGCTATAAGCACATCACCTGCATGTGTGTGTGTGTGTACGGTACATGACTGGCGAGCACGCTACCGTACACACACACACACACATAGTTGCACTAACTTTCACATGGATTAATGAGGTTTGGTTTAGTTATAAGCGAAATTCCGTTGCAATATACTCAACAACATCCTGTAACCGCTCCGTCAACTTATGATAAAAGTCACAGTGTGAATTTTTGTGTAATTTGAGTGAAACAAATTAAAATTCCAAAATATTATGAGCTTTAAGGGTTCACCTCAGAGAAAGCCTAAATTCGTCCGCACTCGGAACACACGACACCGCGCAACTGGCTAAACAGCGGGCCTTCTTTCAACTGATGCGGCCTGTCAAACCAAGCGGTTGCAAGGTTTTACGCGCGTAGGCCCCTACGTTGTCACCTTTCAAAACAGTTTTTACAATCATGATATATTTTGAGGTCTCTCCACTACTTAGCCACTGTTGAAGGGCTTGTGCATAGGAGACACATTGAAAAAAGATCAATTGAAAAAAGTCTAGATGTGCATGATTAGAAGGGAGGAGTGTTATATAATATATATTATATTAAGTTAATCATTTCTGTTTCTGTTTAAATCATGTTATCATGACATATTTAGATAGCACATGCTACATTATTGTATTATTGTAAGATGTAAATAAATTCAGTCCAGTTTGTTGTCTTGCAAAAGTGAGTTAGTTAACTACTTAAGTATATACTTTCACGTGTATAAAACCCTACTTCTCATAAGTGGTTTAATAGTTTTGCAAATAAACTTTGAAACCATTTAAGTTTCTTTTTCAACTCCATTTTGTACACTTAAAACACGTTATTTAAAAAACGCTCTCTATACGCGCGTGGGAAACTTTCTTAGCTTTAAATCTAATGTAAACACTTATTCTTAACTTGAATATATTCTTAATGTCGGCGTATTTAAAATTATTGCAGGCCCTTGCATTGAGCATCGCCGCGCAGGACCCTTTTTGGGACTCAAGTCTGACAATAGAGGATATAACATAGATAGAGCATCCGAAGGCCAAGTTGAGAGTATATATAAATAGACGGTTTGACAGCTGTTAAGTTATCTGGAAGTTGTAAGTATTCGCAGATTAGTGAATGTTGAAACAACGCTACTGCGGTTTGTGGATCTGCCAAGAATGTGGAACATACGAAACTAGAACGAGAGTTTATGAGTTCCCAGCTGCAGCAAGTACAATCTTCTGTATCTATAACTTCCTCGAACACTGAATACCTATTATTACATTGTATCTACTATCTATATTGAGCCCTGCAGTGATATACTTCCAGAACATCCTAGTATACTGCAGTTACCCCTACATTCCTCTCAATTTATGATTAGTAAATATAGGTATTGATCACATCGATTGACTTTATCGGGGTTAAGTTGACGAGAGGGTACGTTGTCTTGGGAAATAGACTGAACTGCGTTTAAGTTTGGTACGGAGAAGGCATGAAATCTTTATTCAATTCAACATCCAATAATTTCTTTAACACTTTCACTGCGATCGGCATGTTAAAACTTGAAAATAGCGTATGTTTACGCATGCAAATAGCAAAGTGCCCATAGGCGCTCCGGCGGTGATATAGTGTTAAGAATGCGCGAGATCAAACTACTAATGGGATGCGAAACAAAACAAACTTATAATAACAAACATTAAAAACTGCCGAATACAACACTCAAAAAGAAACAGTTATCGTAGAAAAAGGAGAAAAATCTTCGAGGTCCCTAAAAATAATCACCAATCAACTTGGCACTTCATAGTAGTAGTCATCCAGCCTCATTCTTTTGTATTAAAATATTTAATTTTCCCAGTTGTAGGACTTTGTGTTATTACAAGTTACCTTTTTGGCGCCTGTAGATCAATTTTAAAAATTTTCATATATTTTTAAAACAATTTTTTTTAAATAATGAAAAGTACACTGATAATGGGACACCCCAATCCCGAAATGTACATTTGTAAGAAAAAACTACAGTAGGATCTACAGGCGCCAAAAAGGTAACTTGTAATCATTCTTTTGACAACCAATCATCATCTACATTTAAGGAAATACATACATTTGTCATTTAATTAATTTATTATTAAACTCAGAATATTCCACAAGAGTAATAGAGTGATGGTTGAGGATAAGATGCACTTGCAGGTTGCATGGCGGAGCTACTTTGAGAAGAGTGTTTGTTAACAGATGATTCAAAGAGATGTCGCGTGAGACTCCAACATGTCGCCGAGACACGCGATTCAATTTGTGTCTCAAGTAAAGATGATGTTTAGATACAGTAACAACATTGTAAGTGTAATGTCTCTTTCGACAATAATGCTATTCAATGACTACATCATTGGCATTTGTACAAGAAATCTAAGTATGAGTATATTGTGTAGTGTGGATTATTGTCTGTAGAGTTGCAGTATAGCTTTATTTCATGTCAATGTCGGATTTACTTACTTGAATAATGAATACGTTTTAATTTTCAATAATACCAGTAATGAAGACATAAATACTAACATGTTTAGTACCGTACCTAAATACTCATTTATTTTACGAGTTGTCGAGTACACATTAATAACATCAACTAACTATATTGCATGGTTAACACTTACTCCATGCGTTGATGACTCCACTGATTGTATCGTCCGGTGACTCCATGATTCTCCAGCTCTAGCAGCATCTCAAGGTCACTCAAGGTAAAGGTCACTCTGAATAGTTCTTATCACTCGCTGCACGAATCACTTTATACACTTCCATATCCGTCTAAGGTGGAAAACATGGCTTGATAAGCCTTAATATTCACAATTTTCACTTCTGTTCTGTAATTATTTTCTTCTGTATCCAGCTAAGGAGAACACCTGATAAATTATGTAAAAGCATTATTCAAGTCACATTAACGGGTTTGTCTTTTGAACCTTTACGCTTTGTCTTTGGGACGTTCTGTAAGTATTTGTTTCATGTTGTTTCAGTGTTTTAGAGATGGGTTAGTATAAATAAAACTTTAAAGTGCCAGGCGTGTGGGTAAATTAAAAACCATCCTACTCAAAACCAAATTCACAAAACCTAGGTAAATTTATTATCATGTTGAATTTAGATTATAATATTTTAATAACTGAAATTAGCAAAAATTAGTAAAGTCGTTGAAGTTTGACTTCCACAAAGAACTCATTTTTACTTTATGTTAACATTTTAATACTTAATTATTTTTAGTTTAATTCTTTCTTCAAAAATTATTTTTTTAATGTCCGATCTAACAATAGCAGTATTTTGTATTGTAATAATTTGGTGGAATGCAATTCAGACAATAGGCATAGAATCTAGAGAGGGCAAGAGGCACTACAATGGTCTAGGAGGATATTTGTTTGTACAGTAGACAGGTAAAGACTATCATATCAGTTTCGCGCTCATTAATCTCCTTGCACAACAGAACAGGCTCGAAGCCAACCCGCCTGGGATATCTCCAACACTGAGCATGAGCAGGTACATATATCTGCTCAGCTGCTCTAGTCAATTGTTTCAGCGATCTCCACTGTATACAGAAATAGGCCAGCTGATTGTGGGGTCAGATAACCAGAGATAACCGATTTAATTAAATTCAAAGTTATAAGCGTGGGTTTAACTTGTGTGTCAACATGTATTAATATTACGATACTTTAAAACCTCTCTTATACATTACTCTTTGTCATGTATATGTTGCCGTGTTATAGCATTTTTTAAAATTATTTTATTTAAAAATCTTGTATTGTCCATTTTTAGATTTGATAGACTAATCAAATACAAATTTTTCTTCAAAATACTCTATGGAATTATGTTATAGGGTTGTGTTGTTTTCTTTAGAGGGGTTTTAAGCAAAATTTGCCATTAAACAAATTGTATGTGAAATGTGGCATTTTAAAGTAGATTTCTTGTAATCTTTAAATGGGTATAACAAAAAACGAGTCGAGATAAAAAGGTTTCTTTGTGTCGTTGAATTTGTATTGAAATTCCCTTTCTTTTGAGGTGCCACAAGAAGGGGGTTTGATTTAAAATATTTGGGGGCCCTAAAAGAAAAGTACGTAAAAACAAACATCAGGATCCAATAAAAGCATTCCTTAAAGGGCTTTTAAAAATATTTCTTTTCAAAAGTTAAGGTTGGGGTATTTAAAACCTGTATAAGTTAAATTTTACCATTTAACTAGCTTAAAACTCGGGATTCAGCATAATATTCCCTTTTTTTGATACCCCACATCGATTTTATGATTTTTTTATTTCTTGCCCCTTTAACCCCCAAATCCATATATTGTGCCCCCGAACTCCAAAATCAGTAGGTCTATGGGTAATGGTATACAACTATGTTCGAGTTTCAAACAAATCCGTTGATATTTACTAATAAATATTTACTAAAAGAAATATAACATGGGGAATTGGGGACCTCAAAACCCCATATAAATAAAAAATCTATATAATTTTATTCGTTTCCCCACCTCCACACACTAAGGACCATTTCTATTCAAAAATCTGAATTACCCCAGCCAGATTCCGAGATCTCAACACTCCGGACAACCCTAACCGAAATACTAATAGTATAGATTTAGATTCCCTTGAGAAAACAGAGCTGTTGTTGTTATGAAAGGTAGTGCTGAAACACGTCTACAACAGCTGATGTATTGGCTGCGTTTGCCGGGGTGGATTATTGGATAGCTCTTACAGAGCTTCTCCCCTGTACTGATATCACGTTTCTCTGCGGACAAACACACGGTACAGTTCGTCAGGTTTAGCATGGCCGGTGAGATGGGCTATAGGGCCATAAGCGGCCAGCAGGAAATCTCAAGGCCACCGGCGATGCTATACCTAACGAACTTTTTTTATACATTCAGCACTGTGCGCTACTAGCCACTATACGTCAACGTACAATACACCGTCTAGAGTCAAGTCCAACAGTATAAAAGGTCTTTTATAAAATCACGTACTACACTTAATCGGACTGATACATATCAAATAATTGTCAACGTTGGGAAATTCCCTAAGGTTGATGTTGGCCTAATCTGTACGTGTCATTTTCGTCTTTAAATGGCTCTTTGAAAATACAATTGTGAAATTGGAAATGAGTATAGAATAAAAACGATGTTTTAAAATTTTATTTGACATTTGAAAATAGATATATTGAGTGAAAGATTTTCAGCATGATTTGCCTAATTTAAAGTTTAATTTAAAACATAGTCACTTCAGGACAAACCAAGGAACAATACCCTTGGATTCACCAAAATCGTGCATGGTTAATTGGATTCCCTATTTACATCAGAGTCTCCTAAATCCGTAGGAGTAGACTATAAGTCAACTAGTTTTAG
Source organism: Matsumurasca onukii (assembly GCA_018831715.1). Lineage (NCBI taxonomy): Eukaryota > Metazoa > Arthropoda > Insecta > Hemiptera > Cicadellidae > Matsumurasca > Matsumurasca onukii. Next base: position 10,725,483 of record CM032061.1, on the reverse strand, counting down.
TAACACAATAAAATTCTATTATTTATTATATATTTGCACTTTACAAAGGCGAGAGCGAACCGGACTAAAACATTGCTTATAGTCTAGAGTCTAGACTAGAGTTGGACTAAGATCGAAGGCCAAAGGAAGACTGTGAGCGTAGCAAACAGCCCGGTAAGGCCTGAGGGACTTGAGAGCACGATCAAACCTGATACGCGACTAAATTGAGCGGACCCTTGATAAATAAATTGTGGAAATATGCCAGTTATACGATATCAAATAAGTATAGTTGAACGTGACATTGAAATTCTAATTCAATTTCGGCATAAAATTGAGCTTTTCCAAAAATTATGTATGAAGCTTTTAAGAATCAGCCGTTTATATTTTCCATTAAACACGTCTTTTTTGGTACTACAAAGAAAATCTTTAGAAGAGCTTTAATTTTGTGTCCAAGATTTAAATTTACTGTCCCAGTCCTACACAGCTTCTTCTAACCGTGTCAAGAAATGTTGTATTTGTGAAATTATTTTTGTAAACTTTAAATGATTATTAATAATATGTCATGTACTTTCAATCGAGACATTCATTCAAACCCATTCACAATAAAAACAATCAATGCTAAATGTACATACATTTTCATTTATTAATTTGATTAATTAATTTAAAAACTACAATGTTTTTGCTGGCTCCGTTTACGAAATGACGTCAACAAACTCGCAGGCTATGTCTAACTTTTGACTATATAGAACTGCTAACTTACAAAACGCACTTTTTTGTGAATTTACATTTTTTCACTCAAAATAAACTTAGACCTAACCTCTTCAGGTCATTTTCTGAACACAACACAGATCTAACCTAAACACTGCTCAACATGTAACGAAACCAAATTAATTTCGATATCGTCCAAAATAAAATGTTATAAAAAACACTGTCCGACTACGTGCACACTGGACACAATTATCAATGCATGAGGTTATGACACTGACTGAGGCGCCGGTGGCTAGCGTAGCCAAGCGATCAATACACGAACTATCACAAAGAGCGGTTCAACAACACTGACGTGTGCGCAACGCGCTATCTAGCAGCAGATAAGCGACCTACTATCACTCACTCACTCGGTCATCAGGTAATCGAGTGTCACAGTGTAGTCGACACATCGACTCTGACCCATAGGCCACCAATCATTCGTGACAGGCTAGGCGTATGGTTATTTTAAAACTTGACTGTGAAAAAAGTGTTCTAATTTTAAATTGTAATTTTTTAGCTTCAAGCATATACTTATTGTCTCCTGGGCATTAAGACATAAGCCACGGCAAACAGTGTAGTACATAAGTGGTTAGGTGGTAGAGATTATTATAAAGTCCTAATTTCGCCACGTAAATAAAGACTTTTTTCCATTTTATTATACTACAAACATTTAACATTGGCTATGTTAGTGTATTGTGCAAAATATAAAAAAAATTGAAAGTGTCCAGTACCGTTCGGCAATTTTGGGTTTAGTGTAATAAGATCAATGCAAAATCAAGCATATTCTTGAGATACTCACGCCAATTTTCATCAGACCTGTTTCATAAGTTTTGTTCGAACAATGTATTGCAGTGACTCCACTGACTACTTTTTTGAAAATCCAATTAGTATTTACATTTAATTTATTCACATTCAGATTTAGTTTATGACATTTATTCACATTTTGAACGTTTGTCGCGGTTTTGTAAATAAGAAATACAAATTCGGTTCGGCGGAGTCACTGTCTCAGGAGTAAGGAGTAAGATTTTATTTCATACAAATCTAATAAAATTGTAGGAGTAAGGTGTCTCAAGAAAATGCATTGTTTTACGTTGTTATGATGAGACAAAATTCAAGGTCACGGTCACTACTGAAATGGAGATTGATGCTGTTCTGATCGGATCTTGTTTATCCCATCAATTGTACGAAAGAGCGACTTCTTTTGTCCAGCATTCTTGTTTCAGACAGGCAACTATTATTCATACCCAAGCCAAACAATTTGATACCTATTGATTGATTTGTCTTTATTTATTGGGTAACTAGTGTAATACTCAATATTTATATCAACAACTACACAGTAGCTCTGTTCTAAGTTTAAACTGAAGCATCAGGACATGCACATGGTGCTTCGTGTTCAGATCACATTAAGATATAGTTTGTTGTGTTCCCCATCACATGAATTTTTAGTATTCGAAATATAGTATACAATGAATTGATTTTCTCAATAATCTCAATAATCATTTCAGTTTGATAGCTCGATGATCTGATCTTCATTCCTAGTAAAGTAATTTTAAATTATTTACTGTGTATAGTTCTTTCTTTAAAATTGGTCGATCTTAATTGCTTTTTCTTGTTCAATATTTTACGCCTATAATTTAATTTGATGTACCGTATTAAATTCATGTAGAATATTGACTTACGTCCTAAGAAATGTAAATTTGACAGTGTCTATTTCATAATAATAGTTAATAGCATTAAAGAGTTTGAGTTTGAATTCCAAAATCTTTCTTCGTGTAGATAAGAGCGATCAAAGCCCTGTTGTGAATTGAACAAAACCTTCCCCGGATCCGTGGCGGATTGGTATCTTTCCGGTGGCGCGGGTTCGATCCCCGCAGTCACCACTTACAATTTGTAATGTGACTATACGGTGACGCTAGGTAAAGGTCGAGGTTGAGTGGTAGAGAGGACTTTTAGTCCTAACTTCGCCTCGTTAAACAAGACGAACTTTACCCTTTTCCCGCCGAAAACCGTAGCAACCCACTGTCTACAAAGACAGAATGTTTTTTTAACATCGACTATTACTTAAAGTCGAAACAAGCAGCTAGCAACTGACTGGATGCAAGTATCCAACAACACAGGCCTCAACTACTGCCCTTTTCCCACCAAAGGGTCTAGTACGTTGCATACATGAATAAATTATTAGGCTTAACACACAACACGACCCCTTTGTCCACGTGCCCTCCTCCCCCTACCCCGAGACCCGTGGTCCGCTACAAAAGCGCGAGAGGGCAGCTAACTTTTTTTAATATCGTGGGTCGAATAATTAAATTAAGTAATCAATCTTGTTAAAACAGCTTGACACCATAGAGCTAGATACAAATTGAGTTGGGCTACCTTTTATCAAAATGAAATGGTTCAATAAAAACAAACAAATATTTGGTTTCAGTTTAAGCAAAATAATATGATAATTTTTTCTATATTTATGACTGGAAATCGCAATTTAGAACAAAAATGTCTTTTAGAAGATTGAAAACTGCCACCTAAATTGTATTTTGTATTTGGTATGGGTAAAAGTATTGATAAACCCACAGTATAAACATATAAGTGTCTACGTTTTGTTTAGAAATGTATCTTTATTTAGTTTGTACTGTGGTATATTTCTTAGACAAAACATGTTTTGTAAAACTCCGTTCTGCGTGGTGCTTTTGAATTACAAAACCCTCGTTTAGGTAATATTGTATAAGCGACCAAAGTTTGCACCTGAGTTGAAATCGCCATGTGGAGTGTTGACAAACTTTAGTGTAGCATATATCAGAAAATAGTTCAGAGGTCACAACTTTTCAAATTACAAAACACTCAAAATGGAGTCTAAAAAAAGATGGAATGAGAATTTTCCGTATACAATATCAGAATTAGTGGCTCTACTAGACAATAGGGGTGGTATACGAAAACTTTGGTTTGGGTTTTCAACGATTTCCTCCCATAAAGAACGAAAAGTTTATTTCAACAAAGACGGAAGACCACAAAGTCTTTGGGCGTAAGATTCAAACAAGTTTATCCAAATGGTTCATGAAATTAACAATAATACCGATTAGAAACTAAGGATTATGGTTGGTTCAATGTGTTACTGTGTTGTACGTTGAGGTTGAGTGACTGACTGTATACATTATACAGCGTAGTGCGGTGTGGCGGCGCGGGTGCGGTATTCAAACGCCATTATACAACAGACAAAACATAACACCGGGCTCGTCAAGGTCACAGGTTTTGTACCAGCTGATTGCTTTCTGTATTCATCAGCTGCAAAACTCATCGCAGCTGTTTCTGTTTCCAAACACAGACAATACAGTAGTAGCAGACGATATAACATTGAGAAGCATCTTATTTTCCTGTGTAAAGAAGAAAAAGTTCTTAGTTCCTGTTTTGTCGCTTAGACAAGTAGTTTTTAGATTGCTCATTGCGCAAAAGGTTATAAAATACCTAAATGTGTTATCATTCCATTTAAGGTGTAGAGAAATAGTTGATGCCGCAGATCTCTGCATTTTGTTTGTGCGCTATATAAAACTAAAATGTGTTCATAAAGTTTACATACAGCTTGCTTAAAAGGAAGAATGCTATTTTACAACATACCATACAATTTAAATGGATCTTCTTATATATACTATAGCAGTTTAAGATAACGCTGTTTTACTTAAATTGTACTGAAGCCAAAATTCTTTGAACAATTTTGGAACTGTCCCTCGAGACCCGATGAATAAACCCATAACCGTGACAAACCTATCTTGTCAATTTAATTCATCGTTGAAAACTTCAGGATGACTGCCATGATCATTGGACAGCTAACTTGGATCTAGAAAATGGTAACTTCTTGAACAACGTGCGCTTCGCTTTCTACAGTATTTTGAACGTTGTCCGTCATACATCGTGAAAGAAAACTACTTTAAAAACACACCTTCAAACGTCTCTGTACACAGTATTACACAGAATTTCATGACAAATCAAGTAAACAAATAAAACCATTTCGTTCAACCAGTTTGCTTTTCTTGGTCAAGCCCATCTCAAATTGAAACGAGTGATGTGTCATTTGTTTGTTTGAAGATAACAAAACGATGTATTGATGAGGTGTAACGAGGTATTGTTTAGGTAGGGAGTGCTCGCAGCAATGGGAAGTACGCGGACTGATGATCAACCAGCTGATACACAGTCAACACTCAACAGCTGACAGGAAGTGGAGAAATCACAGCTGACAATGGAGCTTTTAAACACAAGTGGGGAAGGTCGTCATTTTTCATCCGAAATTTTTCAAACATTGCTTCTGTGGCTAATTGAACTGTGGCTAAATTGTTCTTTATATTTGTGCTGCGATATACTTCTCTGGAAGTCAGAGTAAGCACTTGAGTTGACTGGTTGAATGAATGTGGCAGAGCAGAGCAGAGCACATGGCATTGTTGGCTCACAGAGTACTGCAGCAGACCCGGTTCTCACAGGTTTCACTTACTGCAGACTGCAACACAGTCGTATATGGCGACAAACCATGCAACCCAGTCCCTAACCTACACCTGCAGTTTAACAAGGTGGTGGTTAATATTTGTACGTAGACTTTTCTATTTTAATTATATCTTTTGACCGAAACGTGCCTAGTACTTGCGATGAGAATATTTGATACGAGAAAATATGTTTTCTTTTAGAAGAGAAATACATGTATATACTCTAGTGGATATTAACGTGGCACTATCGCCAGTCGTGCCAAACTATTCCGCTAGGTCCGCGCTACCTGTACTCGTACTCTGACTCTACAGTGTTGCCTGAAGTGCTCACCGCTAAAAAATAATATCAATTTTTGTCGATAACTATCAACAAAAATATTGTATTCATCAATACAGTACCACATGGAATCGCCTGTGTCATAAAATATACACATTTCAAAGTTTTTTTGCTTAATGAAAATTTTAAAAACGTTTAAGTATGCTAGGAACATTAAATTGGTCTTAAGGCTTTACAGTAAAAATTTTAAAAATAAATTTTAAAACGTCTTGATTGATATCCGCTAAAAATAGACCAAAAAGTCTAGTCAAATAATTGACTGACATTTTGTTAATTCTTCATCAAGGAAATAGCTTTAACACTGTCCTGCTCATAACAAGTAACTTTTATTTGTTGAATGCACCTTAAACCTTCATTCTTCAAAATACCTTCACCTACGAAATATCAAGTAATATTCGTAGATGTCAGAAGACCTGGTGTTATACTTTAGTTTGACCATTTACTTAGAAAATACATAAACACACTAATTGTTTTGATATAGAAATAATAATAAAACTAAATTATGAAAACAGCTGGTGTTAAAGCAAATTATTGGCACTGGAACCCCTTCAAAGACATAGAAGGCAAAGCCCGCACAGCAGTAAATTGATGAGTCAGTCGATTGCATTCATTTATTGAAGGCGCTCTCTAGCCTTGAATATTTCAATAACATATGATCTACGATACCGATATTACACACGAACTATTTCTACCGGCAATGAAAGGTTGACAATAATGTCGGTCTGAAGCTATTATTGGATTTATCGGATCCAAACAAATAATAAATCATGTAAATGTCCACGCATGTAGTGGTGAGAAATTTTCTTTGAAAGAAACAGCAAGTGTTGCGTAAAAACACGACAGAATTGTAATCTTCTAAACGAATAGTTGAATGAATAGTTGTCATAAACACTCAGGTATGTCTGGAAGCGTGAATGTAGTTGCGGGAGCGGGAGCGGCGCGTCTCCTGGGAGAAGGTCACCCGCGACCTCAGGGCCTCCCGCACTCAGACCTACTTCACCCGCACCGCCAGAGCCAGTCTCTACTCAGGAGTCAACAGCTGAGCTCAGTAGATTATACAGTACTGCTGTTCTGTCAGACTACGCGCAACCAGCTGGGCATCTCGTCTGCCACTGCTTTGCAGATATTGAGACATTTCCGGTGTCTACTGCAATTTTAACTGAAAATATACTGGCTTTATACATGCCGCCAGGGAAACTGTTGTTATTTCTAAGCTGCCTAAATTATATTGTGTAGGCTACGCTAACACGTACATCATTAGCTTGCACTATTGTACAATTTTATCAACAGGGACGGTAATACAGTTCAGTTCATACAAGCAATGATTACTAATCTACTCAATTGGGTAGATCTACTCAATTGAGTAGATTAGTAATCATTGATACAAGGTGAGATAGCAGTACTTCTGTCTTGGACACAATCTCTGAAATGATTTATAAATTACTTAAAAGAAAATCTTCAACCATAATTTATAATGAGTCGCAAATATTATATCAACAAGTCTCTTAGGCTTACAATATTGTAAATAATGCAGCTGTTGATTGGAATTTCAACATTTTAAACTGCTGCCATTTTGTTTATGGTCGGAAAATTTGGATTAAGTTTCCCTGACTGTATTCACCCCCTGACTGATACATGTTGAGACGCTGAGCGTGAGAGGTCTGCTAACAATGGGCAGTAGGTACACTGTACATGGCACATAGTGCGAGATGAGGAGTGACGGAGCGTGTATGATAGATGATATTTTGCCGGGAAATTGCCAGTCCGAGCGAGGAAATGGGCGGCGCCTTCCCAGCCTTTATAAGTGCAAACCAACACTCCACCCAACAATAGTCAACAAACGCTAGAACACTTCTCAACCAGCTGCTCTACAGCCTTCAATCTGCCGGACAAGCATGGAGTGTTAACCTGCAGACATCTAGTGTTTACCCAGTAAATTGAGATGGAGAAACTGTCAACTGCATCGATAATAATACAAATTCTTATTACCTTTGTAACACAGAAGATACGAAATAAGACCATCTTCAGAGCACGATCACCACACTAAACTAACACTATAACTGATTTAGTGTAGTGATCGTGCTCTGAAGATGGTCTTATTAGATCGAAACGATCGTCAGCACCACATCTAGCTTCTAAGTTCATTCAGGATCTTCAGGCTACAAAGAAGGTAATTTACTTCAAATAGGTCCTGAAACCGGAAATCATAGTTTATTGAGACTTTTTATGTTGATGTGTTGTGAGGTTACGATGTTATTAAACCATAAGCGTGATGCCAAAAGTGGTTTTCGTATAATGTTAAATCAATTTTCAATACAACGATTCATACAGGTGAATCTGGATGGAGTTTTGGTATACTCAGTATATCTTTCCGTTAATCAGAAAGTCTGTTATGTTTTCAAAACACAATTTTGGACAACCTCAAACCTATAAGAAGCGAACTCATAGAAGTGTTACACTTACAAATTGACAAATTTCAATTATGCTGGTACAACAGGGTGGTTCAAAACAAGGTACTCGTTCATTTTTGGTAAGTATTTCCTTTACTAGCTATACAAAACTGACTTTATCTTAAAACGAAATTGCTCGACATGTTTTCCGCCATTGAGTATGACATATTCCATACGTCTTAACATGTTTGCAACCATTCCTGAACATTCTCGAGGAGTGATCCATTAGAACTGATGTTATGTTTTGCTTCAAATTTTGAATAGTTTGAGGTGACGGTATAACTTTTAACACACAGGAATGGTTGCGAACATGTTAGAACGTATGAAATATGTCATATTCATTGGCGGAAAACATGTCGAGCATTTAGATTTAAGATAAAGTCAGTTTTGTAAAGTTAATAAAAGAAATACTTACAATAAAATGACGAGTACCTTTTTTACCACTCTGTACAATGTTTGCTGTCATTAAAGGTGTTTAATCACTTATTTTGATTCACAGTGTGTTACCTAAATTGTTTTTGTCATCTGAGACCTAGTGTCGGTTGTAAGTTGTCACTGTCTGGGAGCGGCGAGATGCCAGGTATAGATGTGTGAAGAGGTGGACTCTGGTCTGGTGTAGAAGATACGAGTAACACCAACACCGTGAGCCGAGCCAGGCTCTAATGAAGAGCTGAGTGTGAGTGAGTGTTGACAGGAACGATTAGCAGCTCACTCAGAGTCAGCTATCGACTTTACTGCCCACTTCACATCAAGCAACACAGCTGTTTCTGATACCGCGTATCAATATCTTATCGCGAAACATGATGTGCTGTCCAAATCAAAGTAGTGGACCGCAATAAACTGCTAAACATGGCAGAGTAGACTACGTTTGCTGGCAAAGTTGAGTGGATAGGAAACGAGAATATCCGCAATTTTCATTGGTGCTGAACACTTAAATATTTTACTTGTCACCGATAATCTGTCAAGTTCTAAAAAGACCGAATGTGCTGCTAAGTTCTATATTAACATGCGATAGTTTGATTGATTACATAACGATTAATAATATCAAACATATAGGAAACTGTTAACAATAAACTGTGGGAGTAAGTACCATTTGCGATAATTACAGTCGATAAAGATAAGGTATTATCTAATCGTACATTTTTTAGTTTACTACCAGTTCAAAACCGGCGAATATAACAAATTCAATTTTATCCGTAACGTTATTCGTATAAAAATAAGGTACCATTGCTCTGTTCACTGCGCATAACATCAACATATTCTCGTTCAAACAGCTGTCAAACTGTTTTGGTTCGATTGTTTTTATTTTGAAACAAAAAAACACGATGTATTTTGAAATATTTAGTCAAGTGTTATCAATTATTGTACTGGTAAATATCGCGTTGTCGAGTGCTGAGTCAGCATGCAAGGCTCCGAACACAGGCACCGTGTTGTTCCGCAACATCGACGTGCTGAGGAAGCACTGCTGGAGCAAGGAGGAGCTGGCGCTGCTGTACACGAGGCGTGCCATGATGGAGCTGATCCCACGTCAGATCCCTCACAACATCCCCTTGATCCTGGAGTACATGCATCTCACCCTACACACGCTGCGCGAGCACGCCACCTCTGCACCAGTGTACAAGTACATGTTCGCAGCACTAGCCGACACATTCGGCGGCTACCTGCAAGGCTACGGTCTGCCGTTGTTGCACGAGGCGTACTACGAGGGCTACGTGTCGTACGACAACGCCGCAGAGCTGTACCGACTCCAGGATGACTTCAAGGAGGCTCTCATGACCAACGGGGCGGGCTGGACGCGGCCGATGGAAGTGAGGAAGCACATCAACCGCATTCTGCCTCTGAAGATGCCGTCGACTCGTGGGAGCATATCTTGTAGTTTGTTGTTAGCGGACACTCCTGTGCAAAAGTGTAACTCGGATGATTCTGCGACCGGCGAAACTCAAATCAACAGTTTGATACCTTTGCCGATCTTAGATGACAACAAACATCCTAACTCGATAGCAATACCTTTCAAAACTCGTGCTCTGTACAATTTAAAAAGCCGCTCTTCCTACGATATTTTGATCAAATACTACATCGAAGCTTCCAAGTGTATCGCAAAATCTCAGACAAACGGAATAGGCCAATCGGAATTCGATCATGTGTTTTCGAATTGGTTAAAAGATAAAGTTGTGCCTCGTTTAAAAGACGAAGCTTGGTATATCGGATTCAGCAATGTTCTTCGTATCGAAGAAACCATCCAGCAAAGAGAAGGTATGATTGCCGCTGGGCAGAGAAAGGATAAGGAAGAAGAGAGTCTATTTCCTTCAGACTTCAATAGGGACATTCTCATGAATTCAAAATTTGTCATCATGATGATACTCATAATATTACTGACCATCCTCTTCGTCTGCTGTCTGTACTGGACATTGATCAGAAACTGTATCATGTGTTGTGGACAAGTGGACGTGGAGTCTTCCAAGGGATATTCAGGTGGAGACGCGTCGGACAACACGTCACTGCTGAGTGGGTCTGAAGACTACACAGATTCTTGCAAAGAGAGGGGTAAGGGGAAAGTGTGCAAGTATGGACACAAAACCAACTCCAACGTCAGTGAAGGACCTATCTCAGAACAGAGCAAAGTGACACTCAGCTGCGGTCTCGGCCGAGGGTTCGGCTGCTCCAGGAGTCATCATCACAAGTGAATAAACCAAGTCAACTCCAGGCACGCAGTCGAATACAGATCGGATACCAAAGATCCAAATTTACTTATGTAGTTCTATCTTTGTCAATGCAGACAACCAATTCCATAGCTTTTACACGCGAGCGAATGACAACAGAAAACATCAGAGACTCATCTATTCTAATTTTACTGTAAATTTAAAAAATAAAACTTGATGAAAATATTGATACGGTTTCTGGTTTTTGGGTGGGAAAGTAGTTACAATATTTCAAAACCAAGTGCACACCCAAGGAACCGTTAATTTGAGTGTTGATAAGCAGCAGCTAGTTTAGATTAGTACTCACATAGTGTGCATAAGTAAGGCAGATGCTAGTGGTCAGGGAACTGAATGGGATGGCACAGAGCGGCGAGATGGTTGAGCAGACAGCAGAATGTCATGCGCGCGTGGGAAGGCGCGGACGGTTGATGGCAGATAAGAAGATGTAATGGTCCGTGAAGAACAGAATGGAACACTTGGTGCGACGCCTTTCCTCAGCGTCTGTCTAAATATCCTACGGGTTCATTCTGCTACATGACCTTCTGCTGTAGAAGGTTTTGATTTTGATAATCACACTCTTCGTTATTCAGTTTAGATTTCGACATCGATGTTTTTATTGTTGGTTCAGTATAGTCAGTAGTGATATTGCAATTATTATTATAAGTACCTTTTCAAAATTATAACAGCAAGAATAGATTTATTTGTAGCTAATTTCTTTAACTTAATCATGTGAGGGTCCTTAAGTGAATTCCGGTGATGCAAAGGCATGAAAAGCTGACACAAGGATCTACAAACAAATCCACTAAAGGTCCACAAGCTCATTGATTTGTTTAAACACTGCATTCATGTGCATCCAACGCATCTCGTGCATCCGCAGTTCTGTGACCTAGTGTTGTCTACAAGTTGTCTTTGCTTGGAGATGTGACAGGTGAAGTCTTCCTGACCTATCATTTTCCGTCACTGAGAAGTCACTTTGGCCATTGTTAAGCAAGAACTGTTGTTCCGCTTGATACATTCTTAACAAACGTCCAGAGTAGAGAGTAATCGCCGGATGGTCTGATGGCCTTGGCGACGCCTGACCTGGACCTAGCCTGACAGAGTCTCCGTGGTGCCATGGGGACAGGATGTTCTGTACGTGATGCTTGACACCTCCTCGTTAATTTAAACACCGGATGTGGCCTAAATCATTCGTGTTTATTAATATGCTATAGGCTACCTGCATGCACTGTCAAGTATAGGTTGGGAACCGAAGAGTACACATTGATGGAGTCGCATCCGTAAATATTTGGATGGTCTTGCTCAGGACCAAATATACAGGGTCTTGCTATCTGGATATTTTTCTAAACTAGCTTCACAAAAGGAAGAATTAGGCTTGAACTCAGGGGTTTGTTTGTGCCTGCAAGATTGTTATATGTGATTTACCTGCTTCTGTGGTCGAGGATGAAGAGAGAGAGCCTTCATAACGGCCGCCGTTCAGCCGCATCTCAGAGACTCCCCCACCATGCACACTGCAACAAGAACAATAAAACAGTTAAATATATAGAGATTACTGACGGCTAACTACTGCATTATATCACTATTTGAGATGCCGACCACTCTCATGAGGGTATTTTAAGGCAAATATGTGGTAAAGGATGAGTGTGATGAGTGGTAGTAATGAGTTATGAGGTGTAGTCTTGTTACAAACTAAGGCCGACTCTTCCTTAGAATGGGTCATTAATTAACAGCCCAATGACCAATGGAAATAAAAGGACCAACGGCTTAACGTGACTTCCGAACCACGCAGGTGATGGTCTGATATGTCTAAACGATGGTGGGAGTTGATGCAGGTATCATCAGATGATCACTGAGACTATCTGAGCCGCTTAATAGACCTATATCATCCTCAAAACCTGACCTCCATGAAGCTGGATTACAGGACCACGCCACGAGTCCCAGTCACTTCATACGTCTGAACGAATTCAGGGAGGTTTCCCATTATTACGCCAAAAATGAGTAAAACTACGCAATGCCTCTTCAAAGAAAGGCCGAAAGTAAGGTTCAGAATATTTCAAACTCAAAGTTACGATTCTCATTTTTCATTTATTTAGGATGGGAAGTTGGGTCGAGCAACTAAACCTATTAAAAGAAGAAGAGTTTTCATACACCTGTTTGAAATTTTATTTGACAAGTGCTTTTGAGAACTATGATATCTTCGAATCTAGTTACAATTATACTATGGAATTAAAGATAATGATAATGGGTTTAACTAGCCCATTATAGCTAGACAATTTTCAGCACACGCTAATTTAGCGTTTGGGTAAATTACATGCAGGCACCACGTAATGTTACATTATCACTGTGAAGCCTGTCTGTGTATGAAAAGGCAACGGTGGCAGAGATATGAAGTGTCTGTTTGCAAGTGATGATGTCATGGCAGTGGATGTTGACAGAGTGTCAGTATCAGGTGGAACACAGCTGTTGATATGATGTGATGATGTTGTGTTGTGAATTGCTCAACCCAACTGGTGAACTAAGGCAACCTGAATTAATAAATATAAATACAGATTAATAATCAAATAATAAATATTAGATTCCTAAAGCAAGGCAACACTTTAGCGTTGTTACACTATATGGTACAATGATAACTTAGTACTGTCGACAGTTTTCTTCAACAACATTGATGCATTTTCAATAACTAGTGTATACAATAGATACTAAGATAATAAAAATGCGAACTCATCGGCAAAAGATACAATTTTTCATTTCAAAGTAGTTTTGTTCCTAAGTCAGATGGATTTGATATGGAAATAGTAAGAAATAAACATAAAACTTGTAACGCGTACAATATGAGTTTAAAAACCGAATAGTCTTCAAATTTAGTCAATTGGGAATAAGAAGCTCGAGCGTAACAGAAATTAGAATTTTGACTGAGGCCATATAGAATAATTATTGATAAATGAATTCTGTATTAATACGATCAAATAATCAAGGTTCTTGTTTGCGTAGTTCAATTTAAATGTGTTTAAAGAGTTTTTATAGTCATTAGTTTGTATATACTCTACCACGCCGTTAGTTGTTCTCGCTATATCGATACTGTAGCTAGTATCGGAAAGCCACAGTGAGTACTCGCGCGCTGGTTTCACTAGCTGCTGGCAGTTTAGATAGTTGCCACACCAGCGCTAGTGATCTGCTGGAGAGTCACGTGGTTCTCTCGCAACTCGCTACTAGCCAATGAGATGCGCGAGTGTTTAGTAGCAGACAGCTGTTCTGTAGCGTGTTGTACATCAGCTGTTCTCGCTCGTGTATCGGCTTCTGCTAGTTCTCGCCATCTTGCCATGAACTCTGTTGTGTAGAATATCATTGTTGTGTGTTTGTGCTACGAATTATGAGTGATAAAAGTAATTTAAAGTGGGGGAGTGATAAAACCCTGTTGTTTTTAGAAATATTCAAACAATACACTACTTTATGGGACGTTACTCATGAGAATTATTTAAAGAGAGACAAAAGACGAGAAGCATTCAACGACCTTGCAGCTGAACTTGAAGGAGAAGGCTTTGGACAGATACCCATCGACAATCTTAGGGGCAAAATTAAATCCATAAAAGATTCTTACCGGATTGAACTGAATAAAGTGAAGAAATCGTTGAAAAACGGAGCGGGACCGGAGGACGTACGCAAACCAAAGTTGTCCTGGTTTGAGGCAGCTAACAGTTTTTTGGGATCAGTGGTCAATGGAGGAGAGTCTGTTGGAATGGTGAGTCACTGCTTTCATTAGAAGTTCAGTTTGTATATAGATAGTAGATACACACTTGCACGGCTATACTGCGGTGTTGCAGCAACGGGGCCCGTAGGCGCATACCTCTGTGGCGCATACGGGCTCGACAATCTACTGGCGCTACGAGATCGCGCAGCGTGTGCACAGGGCGGCACACATAGTAGTGGGCTAAATACGAGAGTAAACTCGAAAGCTATTATCACAGATACGCATTTGTTAGTTTATCTCTGATATTATCCTACTCGAGTAGCCTAGTAGGTACTGTAAGCTTAACAATAAGACGTAAAAAAGTTGCATTGATTGATACCTGTAAATGATGATAGCCTTACGGTTTGAAATGGAGTATTTACGAAAGTTTTAAATTACTATTTGAAGGGTAAAGGGAAATAAGAACGTTTATAAAAATACCTAATTGGGGATGGCATAGGCTAAGCAAGAACGTCTTTCGTAGAGGGTAATTTGAAAATAATTTATCGTAATGAATTTTAAATATACATTGTATTTCATTTAATAAACTAAATAATATTTAAATTAAACCAAACAAAATAAACACACACACACACACAACAAATAAATAATAAAACCGTGCCAATTTGATCAGTCCACGTCCACAGGGTAAAGTAGTCTGGTTAAGATACAATCGATTTAATTAGATTTGTACATTTAAAATTCATAATTGGTATTTAGTTGAACTTGACAACGTAAAATTTGTTATCTGTGATAATATGTATGATCTTAATTTCTTACTAAGATTGTACTTTAATTTTAATTATGTTTTGTAACTGGGCTTTGACCTTTTAAATAGAACAGCATTTGTCTAAAATGAATAAATAATCTTCAGCGTCATTACATTCAACCGAAGTCATTTATCCAATGTTGTTGGACGAAATAATCCAGATTTCACTTTTTCTCTAATTGGTCTAATTGTAAGCCAAACGCTAATAACAAAATAATGCTGGTTTGTTATTTTTCTGACAGGACTATGAAGACAACGGAGAACCACACAGTTCTGGTATTCAAGAAAACAACACTTCCCCCAACAACAGGCTGAAAATCCACACATCATTATCCCCCAGAAGCAGACCATCCTTCTTCAAACCGAGGCCGTCTCGCCGCCAGTCCCTGGGCAGGAGAGTCAACCCGACCAGTAGTGCCAACAAACCAGAAGCAACTGTCATGGTTGATCTGGACGATGAACACGAGAAGTACGGAAGGTACATAGCCGCTCAACTCCGCTCGATGCCATTGAGGAGTGTCATTATCTTACAGAACCAAATAAATAACCTGATCGCTGAAGAGAGACTCAACCTGATTGATTCATCCTCGGTAACTTTTGAACAGTATCCATCGGTCAGCAGTCTTGAGTCTTTGCTGGACAACGCGGATCAGGAGGTGTCTCAGGCAAATGCATAAGTTTGACTAAAGACATTAATTTCGACAACAAAAGACTTTGTTATTCCAGTAATTGAATTGTTTAAGCTATGTAAATATTGTACATTTATGTTGTTTGAATTGTGTAAGTAGGAGTTAACTACTGATACTTCAGTACTTTGAACCATCAGAAGATTCTCATTTTTATTATAGTCTTTGCTAATTGACTGATTCTGTTTAAATATTTTGAATAGCGTTTGAACCAAACAGAAAACAAAAGACTTATTTCTGGCGCAAGTGTTCGTTACAAAGTTATTGTTGTGATTTGTAGCAATGTTTCGAACATTGGAGAATACACTTTTATTGTAAATAAATCTTGTGTTTTCGTTTCAATAAAATTGCTTGCGAAATCTTTCTCCCGAACAAATTTTACTGATAACGATAACCTACTCGTCACGTGCTGAAACGAACAAACACTCGGTAAGTGTCCTAACTACCCTTATTGAAAGATTCAGGGGTTGGTACCCTATTGTCCCGGAGGTTGTTGCAAGTGAAATCTTCGCAATCAGCACTTATATGGGTAAGTTCAAGAAGATTAAAAGCAATTAAATAATAGTGAAAGACACCGCAAAGTGGTTCAACCGTTTAATACTTCATCATTTGTTATAATATAGACCATAGAAACATTACTTTCAGCCTAACCTTTTGCCACATATTGTGTATAAACTTTTTTAAGTGTTTGTTTCTTTTTTTTATATTGTATCACGTAATTCGCAAGGTAAGATCCAAGCTATTCATCTATGTGCATACTGCGTTCATACCTTATCTATACCCTGTCATTGTCACATGAGTCAGTGACCTCCTAGTATCAGTTTTGGTACACAGACACTATCACCCGGATCCGGATGGTGTGGAAGTATGTTTTCTGAGACTACTGAGGAGGTCACACCATCTGCCCTCTACTGCAGTTCACTAGAGCGTAGGTCCGCTACTGTGGCAGATGGCTTAACCCCAACCGACATCTCTCTTAATGTCCAGAGGAGATCACTTCTAACCAAACACCAAGAGAATAGACAAAACCTAGAGATTTAGGTGTCTAATTGAAGTTGAAAAAGAACCAATAGACATGTATGTATGTGAACGCTTTAAAATAGTCGTGGCAGCATTGCATTTATTCAATGAAGTGTGTTAAAATATTCTACAATACATTTGAGTAACGGGGTTTTCCATCTCTTTGAGCATCGATTTTAGAAATTGGAGAGGAATTGGCTGTCTTTCGTGACTTTCTATTAACACTGCCACAACAAATCTTCATAATTACTCCAGTGGTAGGCTAAACATTAAATTCTGAATAAAAAGGCTAAAAAGCGTCTTTGCCTTACTTTCTTGTTACGGAAAAGTCTTAACTTTGTCCTAAGAAAGGGAAGATATAGACCCTGCGAAACACGCAAAATCAGTTTACAAACAGCGAGAGGTCATGTAACTCGTGGCCCAGATGACCAGGTTGTGACAAAGCGCGGAAGGTAGGGTATTGTGATTGACACACCCTGTATCTGTAACGTGATACAGTGGACAGGAGAGTATCCAATGTATCACCTGACATCTCCTTCTCCCACACTCTGCATGTCAATTCTCATCAACACAACACTTCACCAGCCTCTTCTACCAGCCTAACATTGCTCACTGGCTTCTCACACGTGCAAGAATACAACCACTTTCATACGCAGTAAGTCTTGGAGGAATCTCAGTGCTTCACACATTTCATTTGGCTCGTTATATACTCGTTGTGTCATTCGTCGTCATTGAGAAGGTTGTACGTAACTTTACCACATGGTTTTCCACAAAGAATCCGCTATTTATATAGTATTTCATTTCGAGGAGAAAAGAAAATCGAAAATGATTGTTTAATTGGACTACAAATATAGACCTCAACACTATATTTTTGGATACAAACACTATCTCTTTTAAAAATCTAAAGCGAGTTCATCTTTGTTTACGACGTGGAAAAATCTCACAAATCTTCAGTATCGACGGGTCGAATAGCATATTTCAACTAAAACTAGTCAGCGACGAAAATACGTATTTGTTATCAAGGATTTCGTCACAGATAAGTCCCACTCTTATAAAGCTAATGATAATAGTTTTACAATATGACACTTCACTTCAAACCACTTCAACACGCACTACATCATTTCTAACTTACATGGAAAAGAAGGCGCCCATGCAATACCAAAAAAGCTCAGCTTTAAGAGGCCAATCGTGCTTCAAGGTGGTGTTCTTGAAGACTCTATATTGGGCGATGCGCCAGTGGTGAGGAATACTGAGTCTAACTGGATAATAAAAGGAAGCCGCAGCCGCAAGCAAAGCTGCACCGGTTTGGTGCGTCAAGGTCGGTTCTGCATAATCAGCTGTGATTAGACCTACTGATTAGAGTGGTGAAGTCATGAGACCTGACAGGCACGGTTCTGCAATGATTTTCAACAAACACTTAATCACTTAACACTTTTAATCACAATTTAACACTACCACTGCTAGGTGCCTAGGGGAACTTTGCAAATTTCATAGTTAACACTGGAATCTCTTAGTTATGTTGTCGACATGCTTGTGTTAAAGTTTGCAAGCACAAAGCTTGGATGATCTTGGTGCAATAATAGGAAAGGAAATAGCTCTATCGAGTTGTACTCAGGTGGCAGAAACCATTGCTTTTTATGAGTGCAATCTCCTGTCCTTGATTTCATTCCTAGAAAACACTTTGCTCGGTATATAATATCCGGAGCACATAAACCTAAGTCATGTGAGATTTCTTCTAGGCTCTAAGCTCAATGCACAGAACGAGAGACATGAATTCGTTCTGCAGTTGGGACCTGCTTCGGTT
The DNA here is from genome assembly GCA_018831715.1 of Matsumurasca onukii. Lineage (NCBI taxonomy): Eukaryota > Metazoa > Arthropoda > Insecta > Hemiptera > Cicadellidae > Matsumurasca > Matsumurasca onukii. The sequence goes on along the minus strand of CM032061.1, from coordinate 10,706,805 downwards.
ATGATTGAGTAATTTTTGTTGAGAGTCAGTGCTCAAATAAAATTCTACTGTTAAATTCATGTAACTACTATCAAGCGATTCTTTAAGCCAATTGATTCTTTGAGCCAATTATCCAGACGAATCTAAACATTTCCGTGTTTTGCAGACTGTGCGGGCAACCTTCAATGAGCTAATGGTTCTTTTGACTTTCCTGACGAAACTAATAACTCAAGAAGAACTTTGCGGGGTTCAGCGAAGTTTGCTACGTGGTTTGCTATCAGTATCAGAAAGTTTGGGTGTTAATGAGTTAGATCAAGAGAGTCACGCCAGGGTAAAAGTTTAGTTTGGTGTGCAGGTCGATAAAACAATAGGATAGACTCCATTCGCGTTGTTTGCATATTTCAATTACTACTCCAGTACAGTAACTGTTCTTTGCACATTTTCTTATACTAATGCAAGGGAATAATTAAAACATAACATTGGTTTTAGTTCTTGGAGTAAAAGCTAGCTCAGACTACTGTTTTATACTCGAGTTCATTCCAATTATAACCTAGCCTTAAGAGGAGGCTCCTGGCTAACCATGGTAGTTTTCTTATAGCTCAGTCTTTGATTTACATAATTATAGAGGTACAACCGAAAAAGGCTCTTGTTCGCTGAGGGCAGTTATTTTAAATAGATAATAGAGTATATTATCATGAACAGACCAATACCTCCAAGCATCAATCCGGAAAACTGACAATATGCTGCGGAGGAAGTACGTATTAGCATTCAGTTGAACTTCTATCTGTAAATTCAACGGGTCAGTGGAGTTTATTCCAAGATATGAACTACTGTATAGCCATCAACAATAATTGTTAACTATAAAGTAGTAAGCTGGCGTGTTTTGCCCGGTAGCTACAAAGATTTTAAACATATATATTTATGTACTAACGAGAGAAGTTGACTTGAAAGTGCAATACATATTATATTCGTTGAGATTGTTCTCATGGAAAACTACAACATTGAAGCAATTAGGGGAGACTAATGAGCGGCGACTGGAGAAAGAGGAAAGTGTTTGTGTTTAGTTCGCTGGTGGGAAGTCCCCAGAAGTAAACATGAGTCTCTATGAAGGGCGTGATCTTGATTTGCTAGTTGACGCCTGTTATTACATACTGTGGGAAGAATAAGTAAAGTTTTCTCTATGCTGCTCACTGCTACAACAAAGAATTCAGTGGTAAAAATTACAATACAGTTTTTAAACCCACAACACGTAGATTTGTTACAGCCTGTAGTAAACGTTAAAGTGCACCTACACAAGGCGTTTCCTTTCGATCATCATTGATCCAATAATATGATGAAATATTCATCGGACTGGCTCCCCTCTGAGAAACCAACGAGCTTTTATAATAAATTGCCTTCGCTCTGCATTTACCACTCAATGGAAGTCGATCAGAGCAGAGCCTCAGTGTAAAGTTTAGACAGGCATCATCATTTCTTTGCTACTATCTACTGCGAGTTCTCATATACAAAGAGGGAGTCTAGTGATACATTGTCGTGAAAGTTGCAGATATAATTATTATACAGGGCAAGTTTTAAATATCCCCCCACCTTAACTGTTGAAAAGGGGGAAATAAAAGGAAATTTTTAAATCCCTTTGGGAATGTTTTATAGGATTCTGAAGTTTGTTTTGACGTAATTTTTGTCAGCTACCCCCCACCCAAAATCCGGGGGAGCGCCCTTCCAAATTTTTCAAATACAAACTCCCCCCTTGTGGCACCTCATAAGAAAGAGAGTTTCAACACAAATTCAACGACGCAAAGAAAAATGTTTTGTATCGACTCGTTTGTTTGCTATACAAATTTAAAGATGACACAAAATCAGCTTTAAAATGCCACATTTACACACAATTAATTTTGAATTACAAAATTGTCTTCAAAATACTTTATGGGATTATGTTATAAAGATGTGATGTTTCCTCAAAGTATTTAAAAAAGTTTTGTCATTCAAAAGAAATTGTATGTGAAATGTGGCATTTTAAACCTGATTTTGTGTCATCTTTAAATTGGTCAAGGTAAAAGATTTTCTTTGCGTCGTTGAATTTGTGTTGAAATTCCTTTTCTTTTGAGGTGCCACAAGGGGAAAGTTTGTATTTAAAGAATTATGGGGCCCTCCCGGACTTTGGGTGGGGGTGGCTGACGCAAAGACGTCAAATCAAACTTCAGAATACTATAAAAACATTCCGCAAAGGGTTAAAATAGGGTATTTAAAGTAGGGTAGGGGTTTTAAAACTCACCCTGTATGTTCAAAAACCTGGAGTTGTTGACAGCACCTCAATTTTTACCCTTAAAAGTGTGTGCTTCTTGTTCTAGCCAATCACCTGATCGCATGCACTTTTATCTAACCAGCCAGAAATCCATCTAGTTATATTTCGCCTACACACAGAATAAAGCAACTTGCAAAAATTAGCAAGTTTATCCTAAGTAAATCCTAAGTTTATCTTGCCAAGGATGACTTCACTTTCCTTTCGTTTCTTCGCTAACAATATGCGAAGACAACTCGTGTATCATATCCTGTGTAAGAAGGAGGTTTCTCTGGAAGGTTTGTTGATGAATGTTGGTTGCACTGTGTGTAGAAGCTACATACAGCTGAGCCAGGAATGCTGGGTTCAGGACAATGCAATGCATGCCGCAGATTAGACACGGCTGTGCTGCGTGTCATGTACATGCGCTATACTACGGTATACACACCTTACCGTGACGTGCAAACATCTCCACTCCAGGCGTCATCTTGGCCTGAGTTTCATATTTCCTGCATTGACAGTAAGTGCATATTGATGTTGTCTAGTACTTTACAAAAACTTTAATGCCAACAAAAAGGATCAACCTTGACGTATTGAGATACATGCTTGACAACATGTCAATTCAATTAAATATTTATTTATTTAACCTGTATTTGATTATCGGATTCAATCGTATGCTGCATTCGCACGGATTTATTCTTCTTGAGATAACTTTCTGACAGCATGGTTGAGTTTACGAAAGGAATGCTCCATTTCAAGTAGAACCCCCTGTCTTGTCAACGGATTTTAGTTGTTTTAAAATGATAGCAAGTTTAGACGTTAAAATAAAACCTGCTCGCAACTAACTGTAATTTTAATAGTTTGTGATGCCTGTAGAACCGCACCGTTTATTTTTGTCAGCTGGTTATAATAGACTATGTTCTATATTTACAACATCTTCAAACGCTTACAGAGTTACCGCTGACAGAGAACGGACAAACTCAGCTAACAAGATTACTATTTGAGTTGTTCTTTCTATAAACATTTAATTCAATGGTAATAGCATTCAATGAAATGTGCTTTCATGGAAAAAGCGTCATTAAATAAAGATGCAGTAAAAGGTCGGGCAGCATGAACATTTTATTGATTTGGTGCAGTTGTAAATATTGTATTTAAAAAAGTATGAAAAATAGATGGTAGGCATAGCTAGTAGGTACTCAGGTATAAACGTTACACTTACTTAAAGGTCGCTCGCTCAATGCCATTCGACGATACCGCAAGTCTAATCAAAGAAAAGTAGACCTTGAATATGTTTACAAATCTGGTGACTAGCGTTCACTTTCGTTACGCCGTTGACCTTGCGCGGGTGTCCCAGTCGGCCAACAGTGCAACAAAGAGAGGACATTGTGCCTACAGTTCAGTAAATAGTCAACACAGCAAGTTCATGTTCAAAGCCTTTTTCAGCTGTACATTCAATGCAATTCGGGTGACGAATAACAATTTTCGATGCTGAATTTTTTCTTTGCTGGCTCAAGAAAAAATGAGCATTCACCAACTGTCTACAATGTAGGTTTCTACCATCTCCAATTGTGTTAGATAATTACGAAAACCTGCAACCACAGTTTCCTATTTGATCGATAGTAGGAAACAACTAACTTCACAACAGTTAATGGTCTCTTGACGTAATTTGAGAATTAGCCACCGCAATAGCCAACTAACCAATAAACTTCGAATATAAAACAATTTCAAACTTTGAAAGACGTGTCCTCGTTCAGAATCAAACTTGCCTTGAAGCGGAGCAGCGAGCAGTTCTTCACTTGTGTTGACGCGTGCGCTTGTCAAGGCACCCACGGGAAAGGAATCTGCTCCAGAATCCAGATCACAGATGGTGTCAGGAAGGTGAGGAGTACTGTGTGTGTGCGTATGTGTGTATGTGTGGGGGGAGGGGAGGTCACTCTCCATACACAGAGTGCGCCCCACATGGAGAAGGTCATTACCTAATCTGTGAACGCAGTCATTCCGCCTAGATCAAAGCATCTAACATAGATGTATGGCACAAAACCTACTGAAAGAAAGGGTGTTGATTCATTTTGTTTAATGGTACAACTACTCCCGTGGAATTGATTAATCTTTTGTCATGTTAACACCAGAGCGTGCAATAATTTGATATCAACGTTACCCTCTGGAAGATATTTTGATTCCCAAACATGAGGTAAATATAAATAAAAAAGTCCACTAGAGGGCCCACTCTTAAATAATCGGACATATTTATTCGAACTTGTCGTACATATTATATTTGATTTATATATTTTAATTAAATAACTTAAATATTAAATATTTATTGTATTTTACACAAATTCGTATGTCGAAATCTCCGGTATATTTGTACCAAAGACTTACAAAATTGCAAATTAAAAATGTACACTTTGTAGTCTATGGTGTGTACGAACGTTTCAATTTTTAAACAACAATCAAAACGAAATATTGTTATTATCAATTCTCCTTCATTGAACACAGGTATATAAAAATCGTTCAGTGTAACTTCTTGTCGGTTATGGAAAACATCAGTTGTACGAGAGCAATTTAGGAATGAAATTATAACTTTCATCAAATGGATTAAGAAGTGACGTTCTGGGACTGTGTGTTTATCAACTTTCTATTTTAATACTTTTTCTGTTTAACTTTGGTTCCTTATAAACTTCAATCATAAATAGATTCATGTTATTAATGTTGTATTGAGGTTAAGTGGAAAAAGGACTATAAAACCTTAACTTCGCCTTTTGTACAATATTTAGTCAATTAAGTCCTTTGCTATTGTTATAAACATATTTACTCTACGTATAATGTTTACGTAATAAAGTTAAAAATGCACTTAATGCAGTTAAAATAAAAATTGTTGTTGAAGACTTAAAGAGAGCTTTGACAGATTATCAAGTGAGAATGACGACTGTGTAACTGCTGATAAACTCGACTTTTATAGGTAATAATTTACTCTCCTTAACAATACAGGTGCGACAAGCACTTAATTGTTTCTTAGTCTAGTTGCAGAGATAAGTGACGTAATGGAGGGCGCCTACTGGAGAAACTGAGGAGAAATGGAGACTGAACAGCTGACAATCACAACCAGAACTCGCAAAGGTCATCATCATATCCTGTCACGTGACATTTGCAGTTGATCCTGTGATAGCTTAGTATCACAGCAGTATATCCAGGCAGTATATTAGTGGTCTAAATTGTTTGCTGTAAGAGTAGCTCTCTGATGGGATGACTTAAAATTTAACATACAGTACAAGTTTTAAAATGTATAATATCAAGGATAAGATTTAGCATAAATGAGGTAAATACTCAAAACAATCGACTTTATCAGAACGAATGTGTTTGGTTTTACCGGTCAAATAGTAAGCTGAAAATGGTTTTTGTTTGACGGAAAGTTTGTGGAAATGTATAGAAGATATAAGCTGCCTTTTTCAAGGTGGTTCAAAATTACAAAATGTGATAGTAGTCTATTTTACAAGGCTGGTTTCTAACTTTTTGCTTCACATGAGGTACTCAGATAAATTAAATATTTAACAAGACGATGAAACTCAACTCAGGAATAATGCACACATCACGGATGATTACAAAAGATGATAGTTTTGATTAGTACGGTGGATGTTAACAGGAAAACATGGCTTCTTTAATTCATTTGTTGATGTATTATTCATTCGCTGACCGCTGTGTGGTTACGCACACGCTTTACAGCTAAACGGTTGATTCAATAAGGAGACCCGTTCTACCGTTGTTCGTAGCAAACTAAAAAATCATTTACATTAGCTTCAGCATTTTGGGACTCCGGCCTCCTCAGAGCCAATTTACATCAAAGATTGAAGACAAATCTGAAACAGTCTCTGCTGTCGAAAGTTTCTCACTAATTGCACATTTAGTAATTTCCATAGAGCACGACGATGGCGCGGCCTGGGGCTCGGGAAGGGAGTTGATATGAACAGTGAAGAGAAAGTAATAAAGGTACGACTCCATCGTCTCCTTGCCTTGGCTACATTCACCACCAGGGGATACTTTCTCTGGCAGAGTGGCTACTTACCTTCCAACCGGCAGAAACTTGACCGTCTGTCTACCTTCACCGTTCACTTCAGGTCTAGATCTGGTGCATATGAACATGCCGAGTCTCCAGCAAGAGGAACACGGAAATGCGTGGACAGGGCTTGCCGGAGAGGACTTGGCGACCAAGAGGTCTGGTAATATATTGCCACTTGTTTACAAGGAAATTCAGCGGGATTCCATTTGCATGATGCTTCTCGTGTCGTATTTGTCCTGTGGTCAAGGTATGGAAAGTACTTTTTCAATTAATCTTTTCTAATAATGATCTGAAATTTTCTGTTTGTAGCTGTTTTGGCCATGTCTTCAATCAATAAGCCAATTTCATTGTGGATTCATCTAAAAGAAGATAATATGTGATTCATCCAAATACAAAATATCATAAAGTCTAACTTTCAGTAAGAGGTTTCGTTTATACATCACAGACATAATTAGCATCGAACGAAATATCAAGCTAATTTTCCTAATGCTACCATTCGACCTAGAACTGATACCAGATCACTGACTACTTCATATTTACGGAAACCCCTCGTTGGATGGTTCGTGAAGATCTCCGGACAGGTTTGTCGACTGGTTCAACGTCCAGGACCAGACTACGGTAGGTAATGACAGTAAATAAGCGGAATTATGTGGTAAGCCGTTATATTAGTCGAAGAGTGTCGGCTGTAATTGAAGCTGTCAAACTAGTTGGCACAATCTTTGACTCGTCAGAGAAAACAACGTTTTAAAGGAATTTCGTGCTGATTTCTACAAATGTCTTAGGTCAGCTTTTAACACGGATGTGCAAACGTATAATCAGGTTGAATTGAGTTAAAGTGTTTGTTGAGTCGAAGGAAGTATTGGCGAGTCGACGCTACTGCAGTTACAACCCTTACACACCTATCTTGACCCTACTGTGGCAAATAATAATTGCTTTCCACGTAGGTATTACGACTATGAAGATTATTTGGATTGTAGTAGTATTCAAATTAGCTGTCTTATTGATAAATATCGCTTTGGAACCTTTAGTACACCTTGAGTACACCCATTAGTATAGGATGCACCAAGATACCACAATCATTTCTGTTCGAACAAAAGTTGAATGCAGTGTGTAGTGTGGAGGCACTACTATTAAATGTGATAGTTATTGAATGCTAATTAGTTAAGCCTAATTTGTTGTCTTATGGTCACATAGCACTTCGGGACCTAGTTATAGAATCTCTGATGGAACTCAAGTTGAATGGAAGATGTAGTGTAGATGATTATGCGGAGGCACTACTGTTGAATGTGCTAATTATTGAATACTAATCAGTTGAGTCAAATTAGTTGTATTATTGTTCACTTGTCACTTTGAGACCTGGTTACAGGATGCTCTAAGACACCAAAATGTTGAATGTGCATCTCTGTTCGAACGGAGTCTAGTGTTTGTTGCTGATAACTAATTAAGGTGATCTAATTAGTTGTATTGTTCACTGTCACTTTGAAGTTGAATGCAAATTAGTTGTTTATTACTTGTTTTGGAGACTTAGTTATTGTCACATTTTGAGACCAAAAAATGAAGTTGAACCATTGCTGACACTACTTAATGGATGCCCAAGACACCTCCAAATTAGAGATCATCTCTGTTGAGGATGCTGAATCACAGTGTGTGCAGTTGTATTTATTGTGGATGATTATGCGGAGACATGCGGAGACACTACTGTTGGATGTTATAGGATGCTTTAAGACTAATTATTGAATGCTAATGAAGTTGAATGGAGATGTAGTGTGGATGCCAATGTTGACATACCTGGTTACAAGTTGAATACAAGTAGTGTGGATGATTATGCAGTACTGTTGGATGTGCAGTGCAGTGCGCTATCACTTTCCACAGGGTACGTGTGTTGCATGCCACACATTGTTCTCTGCTCACTCATGTATGATGTAACAACTGAACTCAGTATCACTCCTCATTGTGGCTACTAATAACCCCATCTGAGAACCATTCTGTTGGCTAACGTCAAAGGAGTTTATCGGTTTCTTCAGTTTATTGAGCTGCTGAGTCATTTTATCACTATAAGTTAAATTGTACCATTGTTTAAATTCATAATATCTATCATGGTATGTATTTTGCAGTAATATAGTAGTCTAATTTGATGTTATTGTAAAGTAAAACAAAAGATCAAAGCGGTGCTGTTGAAGCTAAGAAAAGATAATTTCTTTTATGTCAAGTTTGGGGTCAAGTTTACAGGTGTGAATATTCAACAAATCTAAAATTGCGATTTGTATTATGTTAACAACGGAAAACATAACAGAGGGCGGACTGTACTGAATGAAGAGATGACGGACAATGTTAGGGTTGGATTAGAAAATTCTCCTAAAAATCTTTCATTTTGATTGGATACTTGATCTTAAACGCATCTGGACAAGTATTATCTTTCTCTTAAGTGTTCTTCAACGGCAAAACTCAGGATGGAAGCACTCTTTGCTTTGGCTAAAACCATGATTGTGTATTTTACAGCATAAAATTAGGACTGCAACAATACATACCATCTGCGGTTTTGACTTTAGCTCGTAAAGAATGTACATGTTGACAATTTTTTATCTGCAGGTGATAAACTCCAGGCGCAACAACATTACGTAGTTAAGTTTCTAATTAAATGTATAAGATCCCACATCAATATTCCCTCATGTAAAAGCTGGTGGCGGTTTGGGGCTTTAGTAGAAATACGTGTACGCGAGAACTAAAAGTTGTTAATGAATAAAAAAACCTAGACTGAATTGACCAGGCAACCCATGTTTTTCGGTCAATTGTTTCCTATTTAAACATAATACTCGTACAGGTCCCATTAAAATCACAGTTAAGGTTAAGGTAGAAATACCTATATGATATTTAGACTAATAGTGTCGCTCACAATGTACAAGATTGAATTAAGAGTGCACAGTACCTGGAATTTTTTTTGTCCCATGAAAAACGTAAAACAAGCATAGACATTCACATCCACAATTTTCATCAGAAAACACGATTTTATGGCAATGTACTGCAGTAACCACCTTTTGAAAATTTTATTAGGTAAAACCAAGAAATTTGAGTACAACGTTTCTTCAATTTTTGGATTGATGTCACGGTTTGACAAATGGAAAATGGAAATTCGGCTCAGCGAAGTCAGTAAAATATTTAATGCAATTTAAAACAAAGTTTATTTCATAATGAAAACTGTAGGCGTGTTTTTACATTGCTCTTATGGGACGAAATTCAAGGTCACAGTCACTACTGCGGATAACACCATGGTATGTGTAGATGGCTGGGCCTTGTATGTAGCGAGGTTTGAATAATAGTTATAACGGTTACTTCAGAGATCTTGAGCCCTGTTTAGTATAAAATCAAAGGTTTAACTTTGGGACATCAAAGCCATCAAAAACCGGCAACACGACAATGCAAGTGGGCTAGGGCTCGATGAGTGAGTCGTAAGCGGCATGGTTTCCCAGGCATGTTTACAAAGCATGACGCTCGTACGTGTCTGCATGTCAGCTGATCCAAATACTCGCGTGCTGGGAAGGGTCCGATTGCACAATCACTCAACTGCAAGTGTATCAATGTATCGTGTTTGCTGTGCTTCGTCAGCTGTTGTGCGAAGTACGCAGAGGTTTGTGGGTCAATATCAACTTGTGCCTTATATAGTCAGCCACCAGCCGCTTGTCGTAGCCTACTTGAGTCTCACTCATTACACTGGTCCCACCATCTCAACCACGGCCCATTGTTCTTCAATAGGTCGGAAACAGATCCGGCTCATTATGTGCTGGTACTGGCAACGTGAAGCGGTAGTGATCCAGCAGGTTTCTGCCATCTACAACGTAAAGCAATGTTTGGACATAGTTGAACCAGTGATTACAAAATCCACCAATGATCATTACGCTTGACATGACCGTAGATATAAGAAAGATTTATTCAAAAAGAATTTTGTAGTTGGTCGAAAACACATCATTCCTGGATGTGTTCTATAAGAATTGCAGCAAAACTATAGTCACACAGACTCTGGATCACTGTGAATGCCAACAATCTTATTCAGGTTACTTTCTAAAGCTCGATGAGATGACATAACTGTTTCAAGTTGTTGGTCCTTGTACAATATTTAACCAATGATCCCGCATCATGCAAAGTTTGTTTTTTCTTATTCTCTTCACACGTTTTCATCCCAACAATGCAAAGATAATGTTTTTCCTGATTTCAAGTTATTTCATCTAAATAACAATATAAGCTATACCTGACAACACTCATCAATGGTCGTTGTCTGCATATTACGACGTTAAAAGAAAATTCCAATACAAGTGTGATATTAGCGGCAAAACTGTCTCTGGAGACCAATGTCATGAAGATTAACATAGAATAAACCAAGTGAGTATGCTTGAGCATAAAGTCCATTGTGTGTCTTTGAGGTTTAAACAATGATCACCGTCTGTTCACAGACTAAGAGCTAAACACTTGCTTGGACATGTGCGTGAAGCAGACGTGCCGGTACACTTGACACTGGCACTGGCGGTCTGGCACCTGTTGTTTGAGTAGCTATCAGGATGTGATGTGGGTAGAGGAACACCTGCAGCGGCGAGACGCTCGCTTCCGCGGGCGACACAGGGTCTTTGTGCTGAGGAACAACACTCAAACTCTAGACTCGGCCATGGTAATCAAGTATGAATCCTCTAAAAACATCCCTTCAGACTTGTATTACTTCACCGGTCTGAGCTACTGGTAACCATCCATGTCTCTGAGGGGTAGGCCTATGGGAAAATCTTATGAGATATAAGAGGTGCATCAGCTAACATGTTTAACAAACTGAAAGAAGAAAATTTGAAAAGTGACTTGCCAGCCACATGAGATATGAATTTGAATTCAGTAAAGCTAAACTGTGTCCTAAAAGACAATATGATATCTCTCTCATCTCACATTTTACCATAAAAATGTTACCCCATTTCAAATAATAAGGAGCAGAATTTTCCAGCCAACAGGCAGTTGAACTATCTACATCCTTGATTTGTTGTCGACCTTACTGACTTGATGCAAAGCGTTAAATTATGTTTTTTTTACTTTAGAACAAAACAAACTTTGTGCACAGTGCCCTCCCACCGAATTTCAAAGTGTGGAAGTAGAGCAGAGTTTATCCTACTCAGTTGTTCTCAGTGGTATCTTATCAAGCAGACACACATTGCAGACTGAACATAAGCGCTTAGATAACACTGCGTGTCGTGTGTTGCGCACACATCGGTGATTAAATTGCCGAGTGGGCACTGAACCACACATCTGTATCATCAAGTTGCACAACTCAAGGTAGGAGCTTTGCCTTTATTTATTTCATATTGAATAAATAAAGGGTTTATTGTGAAAAATAGTACATTTTTCATGCAAGAGTACAATTTTTCATGTAGACCGAAACATAATATGAGTATCTCAAGTACACCTCTAGCTTTTTGTAGTTTGTGTGTCTACGAAGCCTCTCAGTTCTGTGCCATGAACTCCACTAAACTATAGAATGATTTAATGACTACATTTTGTTTAGTATGTTTTGAATGACGTTGACATATGGGCACTTTTAATCGAGCTTGGAAGCTTGTGATGAGGTAAACTCCTGTCTAGAAAGCAAACGTTCATGCACTACCGAGTCCGTACCAGTGGCTCACAGTTTGGTGGTAAATGTTTCCAAAATATAATGGCGGGGTAGTTTCGACAGTTTCATTGTTTCAAATGCTGGTCTACACAACTTTCGCCATTGCAAATTTGTGATTGTTTGAATGCCTTCCCTTTGATTAACTTTTCCACAAAGATACTCCATATGATATAGATGTAGGAAAATTACTCCCCAACATGGTGTCATCAGTATATGATTTGTGCAATATTGCCTGAGATGCCTTAATACAGATGATTGAGGCCAGTTATGAGCAGACAATGTCTACGTAAATATTTGAACAACCATGGGATTCCGAAGAATTTCGTAGAGTAGACTTTATCTATCTCAGTCTCGACTGGAAGAGTCGCCCTTGTTGTATTGACGAGTCAACATTGTTGATATAAATCAAGAAAAGAAAGGGACTCAGAATGGGTCCCTGAGATACTCCAGCCCAGAGATCTCTTCCTTCCTCGATTTGTGTCAGAAATTCGTACATATTGCGTAATGTTGCCAAAACACGAGCGAATTCACCATTTGGCACTGAAATTCCAGTTTGGTTATTAAGATGTTGCTATCGATACAGTCAGTGGCTAAAGGGTCGCCCTTTTCCTTGGAATTGAAAATTGGGATCACTTTCACTTGTACGATGGGAGAGGTAAATTGTTTCTGTGTGGAATGAGAGATTGATCTGGCGCCCAAGAGAGTCCCAATTGTCTTTAAAACTGAAAATCAGGTAATCCCTTCAAAAGAGTTAGTACTATCAAAAGGTTCAAAGAAAAGGTGAGGGACCAGATTCAGTAACTTGGGGTTTTCCTTTACTTAGCTTATACGGTCTTTTAGTTCCCAAATAACAACGAGGTCTAGTGCAACCCGAGTGATTAAATAATATTAATGCAGTTTTGAAATACACAATGAACCAGTAGATGTTGGTAGAATCAGCATGTTGAGACTAACGAGTGATCTGTGCACTTTCTACTGAAACAGTGCTGTGCATGGTCTGGTGAGAACTGAATCATCTCACTGCACTCTGCATACCGCAGCCGCGGCTCAGGGAAATGCAGGTGAAATCCTCTCTCACTCTCGAAACCACGCTTCGCGCATCATGGCGTAGGCTACTACGCAGTCATCTACACAGACCTTTCTTATGGATTGGTATTGTAGGGAGGATGCACAAACAAAATATTTCTTCAGAATGTTCACGCTTTATCGCAAAACTGCAATGGAGAGATCTGCGCAGATGACTGTTAGACCCTGCCCTGGCTATACAACTAGATGGGATTTTCAAATAATGGGATAGTTCAATGATGAAATTTAATGTCAACTTGTCATACCAAAACTCTAACTTTCACAACTGAAAAGCCATCATGATACTTAGATTATTATCCAATTACTGAAACTATGACTGTAGTGGAAAATAAATTTTTAAAGTTGCCATCCAAAGTCAACGTTTTAGTAGGTATTTCCACTTGAAAAATAAATAAATAAATATACCGATTCCATTTAAAATTGTTGGTCGAATTTGGAGGTAATATAAAATAGATTATCTGGAAACTACTATAGTTTTTACTTGTCTTATGTCCATTGTACATTCTTCATTGTAGTTCACCGCTGATTTTACCAATATTGCATCACTTAGTGTACATTACCCTATTTTTACAAAAAGTCAACACGAACACATGTTTTACACCGGCCTTAAGTTTTCATTACAAACTTTTTAGGCACCTCCTTAAGTGGAAAATCCAAAGGTTATACATAGATTGTGGTGTTTATAGCTATGACTTTTGGGTAACATTATTGTATTCTCGATATTTGACAGTTCAAAGTTTAGTTTGGAACTACAGTACTCTGTATTTAGCGATTTTATTTTCCACCCCAGAACACAGTCGTTGAAGATACCTACTGCGAAACTTCTTATCTTGTATAACGTCTGCTCCACCATATTTTCTTCCCACAACATAACTTATGAAAGTTATAAGCCGGATCAGTGCCTAAGCTGGCCAGTTATACAACTCAAAGAACCTTCGTCTAGTTTATAACCTTATAGAGTGACTCAAGCTCAATGTTCCACTGTTGTTTGATTACTTTGTCAGCCTTAAACTGAAGTCAATTCAACTATAGCAACTAATTGCTACTCAATTGAGTAGATTAGTAATCATTGCTGATGATGTGCAAATGATCTATCTGTGCAGTTTCCGTGGACTGGGACTCGTGGCGTGGTCCTGTAATCCAGCTTCATGGAGGTCAGGTTTTGAGGATGATATAGGTCTAAAGCGGCTCAGATAGTCTCAGTGATCATCTGATGATACCCGCATCAACTCCCACCATCGTTTAGACATATCAGACCATCACCTGCGTGGTTCGGAAGTCACGTTAAGCCGTTGGTCCTTGTATTTCCATTGGTCATTGGGCTATTAATTAATGACCCATTCTAAGGAAGAGTCGGCCTTAGTTTGTAACAAGACTACACCTCATTACTACCACTAATCACACATCATCTTCACCACATATTTGCTTCCTGAGAGTGGTCGGCATCTCCAATAGTGATTTAGTGATTTATATAGTGGGTTCACCTCGACAGGCAAGTGCGCAAGCGAGACATGTGGGCTGCTGGTCATGCTTCATGCTTCATCGGACACTTGGGCAATGTGACTGTGACTGCGTACCTAATCTCACTAGTCACTAGCTGTAGCTGTGGGTGTGTACAATATCCTACTCATTCCATACGCACTCTAGTTATTCATTTCAATTGTTACACTGTAAAGACATTTGATTTGAAAGAAAAACGCACATTCTAATTTATGAATGGTTAAAGCTGAATCAAGTTTATTTTTCATCCTTGTCTACTGGGTTTGCGCAGGTTTTTGGGGGAAATTCTCAGCTGTAGTCAAGTTGAAAATATCATCTTCGATTGACAAGATTCGCCTAGATTACTGAGGATTTTACAATAATGGTGATCTCATGTGCACTCAAAAACAAACCTAACATCAATTCTATCGCAGTTGATTAAAGAATGTTGTTTTTGTTACTAAAGGCCACGATTTGTGATTTGGTATCTATAAAGGAGAGGAAAATTTTTTAGTTTTGTCGTTAAAATAAAATCATTAAGTGAAAATGCCAACTTAAAATCCCACCCTTCACATTAGCGTGCACGTTCCTAAGATGTAGAGACATCACAACAATATATATAATTGGATAACAACCTATTTAATTAATACGAATTTATTTTATTTATTATTTTAAACCGTTGTAAGTATACGCTGATTCCGCAATAAACTCTGCTCCAGAGTAAGGAGCCAAAATCAACAAATGCAGTTTTAATTTATTTTGAAAAACTGAAATTTAATTCTGGTGATGAACAATCTCTTTGGGGAGCTCAATTCAATGATTTTGTCAGCTTGGATAACATCTGTAATACCGGCACTTATATCTAAAGACTTTTTGTCTAAATGTTGATTTCCGATGTAGTGTACCTGTACTAAATTGCATTTTGAAACACAACAAGATACAGTTTTGAAGAAGCTAGTGTAATTCTCAATCAGCGATTCCTAAAACAATCTCTACACGATGTTCTTGACAACACATTGCAAATAAGACAAACTAGAAAATAACAAAGCTAACGACGATTGACAACCCGTAACAAAGAGCAATAGTCACCGTAACACAGCAGGATGGCATGTAGCAATAAACCTCATAGAAACGCGCACCGGCACGGCATGCGGCGGGGTTCCCGTAGTGCCAATTTGTTTTTCCGTTCCAATACAATCACGGAATTTATGTAAGACGCAATGCGCATTGAAAACTAATTAATTACCGTACCGTCACAGTTGCATGTGGAAGTGCAAGCTGTTATACAACTCGACCTATTCTAGCTACGGCTAGAAGTCAGTTCTAGTTTTGTGTCAAAATTTTGAGACATTCTACTTCTAGTGTATACAAAATATTCTAGTTCCTGAATAGGTCTGGGAAATACCGGGTGTCCACAAAAACCCTAGCGTTAGTGATTTACATATTGTATTGAATATTAACCGTGCTTCAACAAAATACTCAGGATTTGGAAGATGGCACACAATTTGGCCTTATCCCGGTGAAAATGTATGTCGATTTCACGATTTCTTCACTGCAACGACTCTTTTGGCTCAGTAGCCTGCAGGTATATATAGAGATACCGATAGATGCAAAAATGTAGATAATTGGAGTCCACACTACGATATTCATCCATAAAGTTTCACATGCTAAACCCGAAATATCAAACAAGGCCTTTTCTCAAAATGCAGTCTTTGGGCTCTATTTTACGATATGATTTTAATAGGTTGCTGCAAATTTTCCAAACAATTTCTAAGACAGCGCCAATTTCAAATTGACGGAATTTTCTCCGAGTGCATGATTGGATTCCTAGTGCAACGATGCCTACGACTGTAGTGGCACCTATTGGGTTTAAACCCTTATATAAAACTTCATCCATAGAAATGAAACATTTAAAACATAGTAAGCTGCTATCTTGAAAAGCAGCTTGTTTTTGACCAAATACTGTCGAATGCGATAGGTATAAAACGAGCAGTTTTCCAAGATAGCTTACTATGCCTTAGGATTATAATGGATTATGGGCAAGGAATTTGAAGTTCCATTTGTAATATCGAGGTTTGGTCGAGCCACGTGATATTTTGTTATCAAAATTATGTTTCCCTTTTAGAGCTTTCAATCGAAAATTTTTTAAGTCAGTTTATTTTTGTATTACACACTTCTAAAGAGTGTAATATTATAATTATATGTATATTATATTATTGTTTTATAACAATAAAAGAGTAATACAAACCAAAACAAAATTTCAATGGAATACAAGTTAATATTGGCTGCAAGAACTTATGAAGTTTTCAAAATTTTATAATACAGTATTTTATAGTAGTTCATTTTGCAATATTATAGTTCATTACCCTCATTACAATACACAAGTCTAATATTTCCATAAAAATTATTGTTAAATAAAATATATAAAACGTATTCTTAAAACAGTACACTTTTGGATCTGAAACATAAAACATTATGTCCACTTCATCAAACCAGTTGTGTTAATTAATTATGTAAACAATTAATTTTTGTGATTAATTAATACGAAAAGTTATGATTAGCTACACCACAGCCTTGCTAATTAAAGATGTCTGAATTATAATAGACAAACTTGACTTACCCAAAACCCGTGAGTAAAACCGCCAACCTGTGAAAATCACTCGTAAACCAATTTACAAACCAGTGACAAGTTTGGCACTAGTTTTACTTGTGCAACACTACTTTAAATTCACTAGACACGAGTTCAACGCTCCTTTCCCGCAGCCTTTCTTGGCCAAACTACTTCCAACAACCGCTCCACACTGCACAGGTATTCGCGTCCTCGACCGACCTGTTGACTCGTCGGCAAACTTGTCTTGTTTTCATTGTTGGTAGTTGTTGTGGTTGCCGCATCATGATAGTAGCGTTAGCGCTCGACTCAACAAACGAACCTGGTGGCAATGCAGTTAACTTCTTCAACGTTGTTCACAAAGAACAACTTTCAAATAGGTTATCATCACAGTAAAGTTATGTCTGGTTTCAGTCTCACCAAGGAGGTTCATTGGAATTCACAGCATAAAATGTCTGCATTTGCATGTACAGAGTGAGTTTTAAATGTCCTACCTTAAATTTGAAAAAAAAAAATTAAATCCTTTGTGGAAAATGTTTTTATATAATTCTAAAGTTTGTTTTGACGTACTTTGTGTCACCCACCCCCCACCAAAAACCAGGGGGCCTAAATTTTTAAATACAACCCCCTTTGTGGCTCCTCAAAGAAAAGGAATTTTAGTACAAATTCTACGACGCAAAGAAACATTTTTTATCTTGAGTCGTTTCTCTCATACCTATTTAAAAGATTGCAAGAAATCAGCTTTAAAATGCCACATTTCACATAAAATCTTAATGACAAATTTTCTTGCTAATCTTTTGAAGGAAACATTACAACCATATAACATAATCCTACAGGGTATTTTGAAGAAGAATTTTTCATTTTTTTATGTAAAATGTAGAATTTTAAACCTGATTTCTTGTAATCATTAAATGGGCATTACTAAAAGACTCGAGTTAAAAAAATTTGCTTTGCGTCGTTGAGCTTGTATTAAAATTCCCTTTCTTTTGAGGTGCCAAGGGGGTTGTATTTAAAATTTTTGGGGGTCCTCCCCATTGGCTTTTGGAGGGGTGGATGACGCAAATTACGTCAAAAAACCTTCAGAGTCCTATAAAAACATTCCCCAAAGGGTTTTAAAAATTGTTTCCTTTTTCAAAAGTTAAGGAGGGGGCATTTAAAACTCACTCTGTATACAGTACTGTACTACGATACGGATCCTTAGTTTTGGCTGTGCATAATCATACGTTTTATAATTCATGTTAAAATGCTTACAGTTGAGCTTTGGGCGAAATCTTAAAATCATTAAACATAATATTCCATGAATGATTGATTATACATACCTTAACCTTTGTTTCAATGATTATTTTGAACTAAAGCTCAGTTACAATTAGCTTACTGCATATTAGCTTACAGGTAGTAAATGTTTGTTTTATCGTTTTTGGTTGTAGACACAACGTACATTGCAAAATAATAAAAAAATATGAAAAAGTTAACCTACACTGCTTAGGAGATTAACTCCATGACGTGTCGGGAACCTGTGCCCTGAACCGACAGTTTGTGGATGGGATCGTGAATTGACGGTGGCACTTATGCCTTTGAGAATGCAGAGGGAAGAAAAGTTAGGAGATTTAACTGTTTCAGAAGTTGAAATATTATTGCGGACATTTTCCATCGTTAGTGAACAAAAAAGGTAATCTGGCAAAACACACAAAAATGGACTTACCAAGTTTTTTTCTGTGGTTCATTTGCAAGAACTGCAAGGTTCCATCTCAAAAGAATTAAAATTATTATAGATGATGGTTTTGATTTATTCCATCTCATTTGTTACTATTTGTATATATTGTTTATCCTAGTTGTAAAACGTCGCTGAATCCATAATGGAATATTTGTTGTTATTTTGGATATATTGTTTTCCATCTTAAATAAACGTTGACAGTAGTTCAGCTGTGCTAAAAAACATGTACACATAAAAAAATCAATGATTTTGATAATACTCGTATTATCATTAATAAGCATGAGTTTCACAAGGATCTATCTATTTTACGAATTAATACAAATACAAAATCAAATAATATATAATACAAAAAATCTCAGCTGCAGTAAAAGAGCGGAAATATTTTCGTCATTTTAATTATTTGAGATTATAAATGTTTTTTCAACAACAGAAACAATTAAAACAACAATTAGAACAATTTCGAAGTCAGTTTTAAAATGTGATTTACAAGTAACAAAGTGGCCTAAGTATACAAATAAAACTATCCGATATATATATTAGTAGAAATGATAGTGTGTGGAGGGTGGGAAATGAATAAAATTATATAGATTTTTATGGGGTTTTGAGGTCCCAATTCCCATGTTATATTTCTTTAAAGTAAATATTTATTAGTAAATATTTGTTTGAAGGATGGTTAGAATTTGTTTGAAACTCTTTTAAGTATACCAAAAAGAGACGCCTAAAGTCGGGGGAATTAACTTTTAAAATCATAAAGAATATGGGGTATTTATTATGCTGATTTAATTTTGGCAAAGTTACCATCTTAATTGTTTGGGGAGAGGGGTTAAAAGATGGGGTAAAACATTAAAAAATCTTAAAAATGGCACGACATTTAACAAAAATATTGTTAAGATCCTTTTATTTTAGCAATAATTATTTGAGAAAATATCTGACTTTATGAATAGCCGGAATTTTTACAAAGCAGACTTTTGAGGCCGTAAGCTGGCTCCTTGAAAGCGAAACAAAGTAGGATTGGCGCAGCTAGTAATTAGTAGTGCAATTCCTTTTTCAAACAAAACTAAACACAATGATTTTTAAAATTATTATTTTTATTTTTATTGTATTTCTAAACAACAAAACTTGCAATCACCAGTTAAATTATTTAGAAATGATATACCTCGAATTGAAAAGAGCCTTATGATTGGTGTGAATTGAAATAAAATACCATAGTATTATTTATCCTTTTAAATTGAACATTTTGTTGTGGGGTCCATGAACTTTGTTACATATTTCATAGTATAAAGTAAAATCCGAGGCTCGTAAAACGTAGGAACGCCCTCAAATGTAGCTTGGCAAAACAACACAGGAGTGCACTGCGTAACTTATGAAATTTATTGCAGGCGCGTGTTTTTCCCAACAGAATATTCCCTGCTCTGCGGCCCTTTCCACAAGTAAAACCACAGTCAACAATACTCTAAGTTTGAATTACGTTCTTTGAAATCCCTTAAACGTTTTACCACAAATAACCCAAACAAACGCATTATCTCTTGTAAATGTCAATTTTACTATTGTTTACTTCCCGATTAATAAATTCGTCGTATCGTATCTACATAAATAAAGTTAGAGTTTTGTCCATACATTGCTGGTAATTTGATATACAGTCATCGTATGCTTTGAAACCGCTGTTTTGCAAACTGTGTAAAATATGTACGTTATATTAGTGAATTTCCATAGGAAATAGAGCCATTAATTTCTCTCGCCAAAGAGAAGGGCACGTCGTAGAAAGGTGCGGTTTGCACTTGTTTGCTTCCCAACACCTCCTGAACATATGGCAAAACTTTACATACGCGTGAGTTTTAAATGTCCCCGTCCCACCTTAAATTTTGAAAATGAAATATTTTTTAAACCCTTTAGGGAATGTTTTTACAGGATTCTGAAGTTTGTTTTTGACGTTTTGCGTCACCCACCCCTCCCCAAATAAAATACAATTCCCCATGTGGCATTTCAAAAGAAAGGGAAGTTCAACACAAATTCAACGACGCAAAGAAAAGTTGTATCTTGACTTTTTTCTGTTGTACAAATTTAAAGATGACACAAAATCAGGTTTAAAATGCCACATTTCACATAGAATAAAATATTACAATTTATTAAAGTGTTTTCAAAATACTCTATGGGATTATTTTATAGGGTTGTGATGTTTCCCACAGAGTATTTTGAGGAAAATTTTGTCATTCAAAATAAATTGTATGAGACCACACATTTTAAACGTGATTTTGTGTCTTCTTTGAATTGGTATAACAGAAAACGAGTCAAGATATAACTTTTCATTTGCGTCGTTGAATTTGTGTTGAAATTCCCTTTCTTTGAAGTGCCACAGGGTATTTTTTTTTAATCTCCCGGGTTTTGGGTGGGGGGTGGGTGACGCAAAGCACGTCAAAACAAACTTCTGAAAACAAATTTTAATTTAATTCAAATCTGACCACTCATTCCGCTGTTATAGTGAGAACTTTCTTTGCCTACCATTTTGAGATGACTTGATGGATTTTAATAATTTTTAGTGTATTGATGTATAACAATAAAATACATATATTTATTTAAAATTTCATGAACATCGGACGAAGTTGATTGTTTTAGACCATTGGTGAAAAGTCCCGAAAAAATGGGGTTGCGGTAATTCGATTTTTTTGCTAACGAACCCGACCAAGATATTTACAAAAGGAACATTCGTACCAAATTTCATGAAAATCGGACAACAAATCTGACCTGTAGAGAGCTAGTACACACATATACATTTGTATTTAAAGTTAAAAAGAAAAAAAATGTGTCAACGGTGCTCATCGTTGCTCATGGTCCCATGGTCGGGTATGATCTTTCTATGCTGACGCAAAATATTTTTCCTAGAAAACCGACAAAACTTTTAACAAACTGGCTAAATTTGGTTATCATAAAAACTCATGTAAGCTAAATTGTGGCTTTTACAAAGAAGACGCTCAAAGAAACAGCCTCAAATGTGACTGCTTTTATGGTGATATATTACCTGATTGGACATAAAATACCGTGATTATGAAAATCAGAAGAGGTTTCTCAGAAACGTCGTGACCCCTGTTTAATTCTTTGTTTAAAGTCGTTGGAGACCGAACCTTCTTCACCTTTAACGTTTCAGAGTTTAAACTATTATTGCGGTCATTTTCCATCGTTAGTGAGCAAGTCGTTTTGAACTTTTGGACTCCTTCCACCCACCACCAACCATTCCCTTCTTCTTTATTAAATGTAAAATTTGATAAATGACCTAAGAACCGGGTCTTCGAGGGTTCATCATTGATGGAACTCATTCCCGAAACAGTTCTTCAGGAGGTTTCTATAAGCTGTCCGAAACCTTTACGACGTTTTCTTACCTAGGAAAAATGAGATCCATGAGACAGGACACAATTCTGATCTGCAATCTGAAATTCTAGGTGAAACGTATGTAAAATAAGATTCTGGGAGAGTTTCAGAGTTTAAACTATTGCGGTCATTTTCCATCGTTAGAGAGCAAGATGATCACGACGTTTGGGATCTGCAATCTGAAAATTCATGTTTCCTTACAAGCGTGATCTAAAAGTACTTCTTTCAGTAAACATGTTATCTCCAGGCTACTTTTTACATACAAATAAGTTAACGAATGTTTTCACAAAAGCCAAGATGGGATTTACCGTAGCGCTTGTGGCTACGTGTCGGCTATGTTTGTTTGTTGGATAAGCAAATATATAATGAGTGAATTCATAACCCTCAATTACAATGACAATTTGAAAG
Source organism: Matsumurasca onukii (assembly GCA_018831715.1). NCBI lineage: Eukaryota > Metazoa > Arthropoda > Insecta > Hemiptera > Cicadellidae > Matsumurasca > Matsumurasca onukii. The sequence goes on along the minus strand of CM032061.1, from coordinate 10,684,198 downwards.
CTGAAAAGTAATAATTCAAGGTTGAGCTGTTTCGAGGGTTGCTCTCTCCCTTGGGATAAATACTCTTAAGAATGGGAGGAGGGGGATATCCACAATACACCCTAGGCGTCTCTCACGCGCAAAATTTTACGTTTTGAACAATGAAGCTCAGTAGGGTGTCTCTCACAGATACAGCATTAGGTTTAAGAGGAGTCGGTAAAGCTCGGTCTGTAAAGTTACAACCTAGAGCTACACCATAATGACACGGTGCGCCACCCGTTAAGTTGTGATGACTTAGGATTTGACCTTGAGACAATAATTTTTATGTCACCAGAATTTTGTTATATTTTGACCTTTTTCTACCACACACAAAATTGTGTACCCCTTTCCTTTCTCAGTTATTGGCAATTACTTTTCGGATCCTAAATCAACACGTAGGATCCGACCTCGTCCGATTCAAACGTAAATGATGCCAGAATTTTGCTATCAAGATTTCGTTTGTTTCAATTAGGTCACTTGAACTCGTAGCCACACCGTACTCAAAACCCGTAAAAACTATTAAAAAAATGCAAATGGGATGGATTTTATTGCTGACCTTGTCACTAACTTCAAAGCAGTATAGAAAAAGACTGTCTGGTTTTATTACAGGAGCCTTTTTCAACTTCGAAACCGCCCGAGGGATCAATAGCGACTGAAATTGGAAACTGGAAAGTTGTCTTTGTTGAAGCGTCTGTAGATATGAGCATGTACAGAGCTACTATACCTAATTTCAAATCAAAAGCAACATTGTATATAATATTTCTATGTCTGAATTCGTATATGGAACGCAACAATAGTTTTGTTATCGACCCTTCTTAATTTAACGATTTTGTTTTGCCGATATTAACCGGTTGTTAGAGGATAAATGTGCTGTATTCTTATCTTCAGATTTCATCAATTTTTATGCTTTCAAAAATCCAAAATTTCAATTTTAATCAAGTGATATGCTTTGGGGCAACATTTTCTTTGTTAAGTCACTTTAAAACCTTTATTTAAAACCAAGCCCGACGAATTTCTTGTAAACCCTGCTTTGTGTGGCCGTTTGGGAGAGCAACTTATTTCCGGAATTTCCCCCTCGTCCAGTAAATTATAAATGAGAGCGAAAACCGCTAGATGGGGTAAGATGTCGAGACAACGATATTCAACACTAGTGTCTGATGTTTATTCTTTGCAATCCTCTTGCATCAGGCTATTGAAACTAAAAGCTTTAAAAAAAATTTAAAATAAAAAGAAATATTGGAGTATTACGAAATTACTATTTTAAAAACCGACACGTCTCTGAACAGTCCTTTTAACGATATCTGAAGTATTGGGTGATGTGAACCCTAAGGAACTGGGTTATGTTGACACAGCTGGAGTCACTTGGGGTGATAAGAGGAATGCACCTGCAACTTATAAACAAATAAGGGCGCCGAGCACAAGGAATAGTCGGATAGATGACTGTCTGCCTTTCATTCCACACATCCTAACGTTGACTTAGGATCCGATTATTGATTCATTGATTTTGGGTTAGAATTAAGGGTACAACATTTTATTCTTGCTGTACAAAAAGTTACAAAGCGATAGTAAAATGCTGGCACTATTTTCATTTGAATCGGACTAGGTCGAATCCTACGAGTTTACTGTTGACTCAGGATTCGATAAAGTAATTGTTAATAACTTAAAAAGGGAAGGGTGCACAATTTTTTATTTGTGTGGTACAAAAGATAACGAAATTCTGGAAACATAACAAATTGATTTTAACAAGGCCGAATCCCAAGTCAACACAGTTGCTCATACCTGTAGTTTTATATAGCAATGGATTTATATGGGTTGGGCAAACTTCGAGGAAAGGAGGGCTTGTTTAAAAACATACCGAAAATTTTACTAATATATTTTACTATTTCTTTACTCGTTTTAGAGTATTGACTATGTACAACTGGCAGAGTAGAGGGGCTGGGGAGGGGAACATTGATTTGAGTGAGGCCATCACTCTGTCAATGCCCTCGGCTCTGTTTGTGTTTATTAGCTAGAGATCTGTCAAGGACTAGACAGTCACGGCATACTCGCTCAGTAAACAGACCCTGTCAACGGATATATTGAGAGCTCAGTTCACTTATTGCTTTGTACCCAACAGAGTCAAGTCGGATAAACAAACTGTCGGTCAACCGACCCGAGCGCAATCTTGACTCTTATCAAAGCAATTAATCGTCCAGAAATGTAATTTGCATCCCGTAATTAAACTGTCTTAGCTGCTGGGCAAGATAACCGAGTTTGATCTAAGACTTTGATGATTTAATGGATTCCAACACGCAAAACTAAGACATTCTCCAGCACAATTTAAAATTATTTCTAATTTTTCCAAAATGATTTTCTAATAATCAAATGTTTACATAATTTTAAAAGTTATATGAAAAGGTATGATACATCAATACAATGTTCATACGAACCCGTGGCGGGAACCTCCGAGCACACCACTCCGCTGGCGCGAATTGATCCCTGCAGTCATCACTTACAAATTAAATAGTGCGATAACGTTAGGTAAAGGTGGAAAAAGTGGTATGAATGGTATGAAAGTGTAATGAGTGGTAGAGTAGTAGTGTATTCCTAACTTCACCTGGTGAAACAAGATAAAGCTTACCCTCACTACCCCCACAGAAGTATTTTCCCCAAAGTTCCTGCCTCTCCCATGAGCTCACCCCTCCAGGCTTTTACGTAAGGGCTTGTATCTGTTGTTATACACTACAAACACCAACTAATTGTATGTCTTTCTACCCCGTTCAAAATTAACTGCTTAAAGCTTATCGTAACTGGATTTACTAATGTCTCATTGATAAAATGCCATCCAATTCATAAATGTGTTACCTAAACATCGAACAAATTCAATTTAACTTGAGTAATAATGTCATTTTGCTACGTAAATTAAAATTTAATATTATAATTATATGCACTTGTGGAGGGTTTATTTGCTTTAAAATTATACATTCTCGTACTTCTAGATTTAAGTAAAGTTACGAGTCAAATAGATATTTGGACGCATACGTTCGCCTTCTCTGATAGCTTAGTGGCACGGAAGTCCAGTGCCCACATCAGGAAGTAACTAAGTCGATATATAATCACATCTTTTACGGGATTAGGAGGGTAGCTTAAATTTTATTCAATAATAAGGTATCCAAGCAAGACTATCTAGAGAAAAATCACTGACACGATGATTATTATTTAAAATGGTGGCTATTTTCTCGTGTAATTAGATTGTTAATAATTATACCTTTATTAGTAGATAACAGTGAGGTTGCAGCAAACTTTAGGTAGAACATTTCTTAGAAAGTTTTACTATTTATCTATTGACAGAAGTTTGTGAAAATCTATTAAGAAACAACATAGTTTCAAAGAACCTTGGTTTGATATAAACTACTTTTCTGATTATTATATTGTTTTTTGCCAACGCTTTACCTGCAACTCTGTTGGTTCCCAATCGATTTTCAAGTTTTGGTGTTAATATACATAATACATGACAAACGTAGACCCTACCATTATTGACCTTTATCTGTCAATTGCCAAAACATACTAATGAATAGCCAATATTTTGATATGGTAGGCCTAAGTTAGATCATGCTGGTAGTTTCTTTATATAGATGGATTTAATTTGATATAAAATCATATAAAATTTGGGCCAAATACCTTAGGGTAGAAGTAGATAATAAATAATTAGTGACAAAAAGACGGACCCATGGTTATAGAAACAGTTTTCATTGTGGCATAAGAAACCCACTCCAGTAATTTGGTGCCTGTATGTTGGAAGTGCTTACTGTTAAAGCTTTTACTTGGTAAAATATTTTAATAATAATTTTTTGAAAGCTACAGTATTTGTTTTCTTTATTTTAAGTGGAAGACCGGCTTTTAGCCGGATAAACAGTGTCCATTTACAACTTGGATTTGTTTGGCTCGGAGCAGTGTATCAAGCACGAGTCGTTACAAGATATTGTCAAGCTCCTCTATCAAGTATAGAGTATGCGGCTGTGCCAGAATTAGCATTCATAGTGGGCCAATAAATTTTAGATGCTCTAGATGTTTTGGAGAGTTTGGCAGCCGGTTATATATTCAAGGCTGGATTTAGAAAACCATGCTTAGTGGTAGGGCACATCCATGGGGTTCGCTGTGACGGTTAAAGTGAAATTGCCCTCTGAAGTTGAAGTGTTTGATATTTATCTCTATGTAAATGAGAGTTAAACATATACTGTCTGTTGGCTTAGAGTACAAACAGAGGGCGACAGTGGGTCCCTTCACTACATGGACTCGTGGCGTGGTTCTGTAATCCAGCTTCATGGAGGTCAGGTTTTGAGGATGATATAGGTCTAAAGCGGCTCAGATAGTCTCAGTGATCATCTGATGATACCCGCATCAACTTCATCGTTTAGACATATCAGACCATCACCTGCGTGGTTCGGAAGTCACGTTAAGCCGTTGGTCCTTGTATTTCCAGGTCATTGGGCTAGACCCATTCTAAGGAAGAGTCGGCCTTAGTTTGTAACCTATACCTCAAAACTCATTACTACCACTCATCACACTCATCCTTCACCACATATTTGCCTTAAAATACCCTCATGAGAGTGGTCGGCATCTTAAATAGTGATTTAGTGATAGTGTGCGCTGTCATCACCTAAGTGCTTTGTGGTTTTAGGATGGAATTAACCAAGGGTACTTCCTATTCCTGCCATCCAAAATATGAAAAATACTAGGTAGTATGTATAGAGTAGTTTGAAATATCTAGACGATATTATGAAGTATTTAGTTAGGCAGGGATTACGTTTACCAGCAACGATTACTTTCTTAGCAAAAAAGGAATTCTTGTTCATTAAAGAATTTCGATCTATACAGTATCAAACCATTCCATCTTGGTATCAAATCATTGAATCGACCTTTTAATTCAACAGTGCACAAAAATCAAAATTGTACAGCAAAGCATTGTACAAATTGCACAGGCCTGTGTGACAAGTTTGATGCATACGTACATCACAACCGGTTTACATAAATGCATAATTCATCCAGTACCAAGCGGTGGTCCGGTCCTACTGAATGTTGTGACCAAATCAGTCATCATCATGACCTTTCCTGCTTGGCCTATAAACAGACCACTCCTACACCCTTGCTGCATAAAAATTCCCATCGAGAGAGATAAGGACTAACACGCTAGCCGCTACAACGTTGAAGTAATTTGCTTTGGACCAAGTCCAACATCAAAACTGTACGCTGTATGACACTAAAGATAGAAGCACATAAAGAATGACTTTGGGAGTGCGAGCCCCGGGTTCAGGGCCAAGTGCAATCCGCATATACTTGTGCGACCATCGACCTGTGGCTAAGTATAGTCTGTTTAGTGTTTGTGTTATCGGTTGCATTAGCTTCCATCAACACTAGACAAACCTAGGCTTACCTACATGTCAGCTGCCTGAGGTAGTCAATGCATTTCTGGCTCTGACTGCCTCAACTGACGACTCTGGCTTGGCTCCTCATTCTGCTAGTTTCATTTTTAAAACCTGGACATATGCGTATACGTACAAGGTGGCAGTGCCGGTGACGCTCAATAACGACACCGACACATTCCGATTTGGACACATTGATAAGGCAGCTTAGCCAACCTGTGGAAAGAAAAGTGTTTAAAAGTTAGTTTAAAAGGGAAAGAGGTACAGTATTTGTAGTACAGATTAAAGGATTATTCGCTTCGTGGTGGGATTTTTGTCTGATCTGATGTATTTTTGAAATTGCGTTCTTGTGTTCTCTGCCAGCGGGTCGCGTGTACTGACATATACACTTGTGAGGATATTCGTCGGCCTCACACGTCAGGGTTTACTACCAACAACCTACAGTAGTACAAGTTATAATTTCTTGGTATAATTCTTGTATCTTGAGTATGTTGGTTATGCTGCCTTATCAACGTGACCAAATCGGAATGTGTCGTTATTCACCTGTGTCGTTATTGAGCGTCACCGGCAGTGCTCAGTGACCTAATTACGAAGAGAAGCTCAAAAATAAATAAGGTTTTCGATAGATAACTTGAAAAACAACATTGATAAAAATCAGGGTTCTACCCGAAATCTATTAAGGTGTCTCTCAAATGACATTTACAGCGATATTACACCTTTTAATTGGAACTTGTGGCTATTTTGAATGTTTGTAATATTACAAGTTTTTTTGTAAGTCAATTTTAAAATGAACTTGAGACAAATCTTTGTTAGTTTTTTACCATCATCATTCATTATAATAATTGAAATAAGTGTCTTTATATGAAATCTGTATAGGACGTTTCGTAAACATCTGAAATGTTCACTTTTGTAGTAGCTATTTTGTAACTATTTAATATTTTTCAAATATGTTTGCGTTTGAATGTCAGAAATTACAATACAGTATGAGCTTTTCTGTTTTCGAACTACCAAGAAATTTTATTACTAAGCAAAGTTGACTACTTTTTAGTTTTTACAGAATAGTTTGTTACCGCCTAAGGGGACGGTCTACAAGCGTTAGAAGACAATATCTAATGAGACAATACTAGTCTAATGACGTCTTTTTTTTAGTAGGTCATGTGGCAAATCAGCATACGTAACACATTAATGCAAACTTTGCCTCAATAAGTTTACTCTATCTAAATGGCGGTGGTTTTAAGTGTGGGAAAAGAACGTTACTATTTCTGTTAGAGCAAACATTTTGAGGTCGAAAATAATCTAGTCTTTTTTTCCACCGCTTTTCTTGCAAACCCTAGGGGCAAGACGTCAAAAGAAGGGCGGCTTTAGATCAAATTATCTTCGGAGGGGACTACCGGAGGGTCCCTCAAAGATTGAGTTTAACCAAAGATTATGTTATAGTAAGTAGATAACGCATAGATGCTGACCGGCTGAAGCGGAAAGTAGAAATAGTTGCGGCAGCCCAAGCACAGCTAGCGCTGCGAGGGAATTCTTTTGAGAGTCTCTGAATTCTTTTTAGTTGAGCTACTGACGCACGCGCAAGTTTATTCGTTCTCTAAAATCGCACGATTTGTTTACATTTAAGTCATCGGCACCGGACAAACTCGAAAATGTGGAGCCGAGGGGGAGAGATGCAGCGCTATTTGTGCTTGGACCGCTGCAGCTATGTAATTTTTTCTTCAGCCATTCGGCATTAATGCGTTTTCTACCTACCATAACATAGTCTTTGGTTTAACCGAAATGGCAGATTAGCACAGTTTCTACTTACTTCAAGACTAACTTAAATTGAACTAAGATTAAAGCTCCCAAACTTAAAGCCGTTGCCTTTACGGAACTAACGATGTTAGGTTTGCGGCATTGTGCTTCTTCACTAATCAGATACAAGCTGTTTTTATTCATAGGATCTTAAGACAAATCCTTTTATATATATACGGACTAATTTATTTTCATTTTCAGAACTGGATCTAGTTTAAACATATTTTGATTAATCTGTTTTGTTTTTTTTTTAGTTTTAAGGGTCTGCCTCAGTGTCGCGTGAAGCCCGAGGCAAGGGCCTGAAAGAGGCCAAAATACGCCGACACTTTAAAAGCTACAATTGAGTATTTACTCACAACATAAAGCCAAGGAATTTATCTACATGCGTAGGGTCGTTTTTAGAACGTTCTAGCTAGCCTACAGTCGTTCAAAATACAGAAAATTATACCTTTTCGATGTGGATTTTTTTAAAATATTTATTTGTTACATATTTGTAAAATTAGTTTAATAACCATAAAAATCTGACTCTTTATGAGAATCGAACATCTCTTCAAGTTTTATGTATTTGAAGTTTGTTAGTTTAAAAATTGCTTTGAAATTTAAAAACCTTACCGGTGTAAACTCTTGCAAGAGAACTTGGTTTGACAGTAAGCCGCATCAGTTGAAAGAAGGCCCGTTGCCTAGCCAGTCAATTTGTGCGCGATGTCGCGTGTTCCTTTAGCGGACAAATTTAGGCTTTCCCTAAGGTGTCCATTGGGGTGAACCCTCAAATAGGGTATACAAGACAACATTGTTCTGTGAATACCTACGTATGATTTATGTTCAAATTATAAATTGTCTGACAACTAGTCAACGTTTACAGAGAAATCCATTATTTATGAACTAGTCTGGTCATGTGTGGATTTTATTTATAAGCATCACACATTGCAAATTCAAATCAGCAACAATGTCATTGCAGCTGAATGTTTCATCGCCCTTGGACATGAGATATGAGCGATGCCAGTGACAGCTGCATGAATGGGTTTTGTAAACGTTGAACTCACCACCATTCATTCGATATTCACCTTAAAATACCCTCTAGGAGTGGTCATTGTCTCAAACCAAAGTATCGAAAATGAAGATAGAGCGGCGAGGAGGTGGAGATTTGCTGGTAAAAGTGGATAAACAATAAAAATTGTTGGGTTTATTTTCGTGTGTAGGTATGATTGTTTATTTTGGACCGTTCAAATTTAGTTATATCAAAGAGGTATGTATTGTCTTTGGTATATCCAAAAACATATTTCAATTGGATTTAAAACAAGAACGCAAATGTTTGAATGAAGATTTTTCGAGTTGTTAAGCCTTATTTCTATTCACAAGAAATTAAACTTTGACTGGTAGCCTGTAGGTACTACTTGGATTTAACGATGATCGAGAACAAAGAAAAAATATCCCCACCGTTCTTCTGGAGGTTTGCGTTTGTTCATGACTAGTAGAGTTCATGAGCTTCCCACGGAGAATCTGAAGGCTACCACACAAAATTTAATTTCAAATAAAAAGCAAGCTCAGAGAAAGGTGTTTCAAAGCAAGAAGCAAAAATGTACACTTTCATAGTTTTATTGTTAAACATTGACACTATAAATGCATACAAAATACAAAGGATTTTTGGCACAGAATGCTTTTACTAACTAACATGTCTAGGAACATACATACATTAAGCACATTAAACATTTTGACAAAACCATTTAAAGCTAAAAAACTGAACGAAAACCACATCATTATCACGAACTGTGGTGATAATACTCGTACAGTAAATACAATGTATTTGGCCGCTGAGTCCAAAACTCTTTTTGAGCATGATGCTTAAATTAATAACACATTATGTGACTAAAAGCTTTATTCAACATTTAAGGCACACTGAACACAAGTGCATGTAAATCCATATAAAGTTATATTTCAGACACGTTAGGCGGCCGAACACGGGTGGTCAAATCCCTGGACATGGATCGTGGATAAGGATTCAGGGAAAGTCCCCGGACAAGGACGGTTGGACGAGAGCCGAGGCTGCCGACGGAATTTATGTTACATGTCAAAGTCTGTGGAGGCACCTACACACAATCTTTGATAAAACCCCAAAGGTAGAAATCGCATGGCGTTGGATCGGGTGACCGTAGAGGCCATGCTAAACAAACTGTCATTAGGCTCTTTGCGGCCAATCCAGCAATCGGGTACAGTGCTGCTTAAACAATTGAATCTTTAATTGCACGAAACGTTGCGTGTACATGCGCACTGGTGCAAACAAACAAAACTGTTTGAGTGGCTCTTTCATTTGATGTATAATTTATAATTATAAGTTCAGTGTAATAAATATTATAAAGCGTTAAACCCCGATATTCATTTATAAACACCCGGTACAGCATTTGGCTATCCCATGTAAAATATGATTGCAATATTGTTCTGGAATGAACGGTGACTGAGACTGATGAATGAATCATATACGAAAATTATTCATGACACTGAATCATATACGAAAGTTATAGGCTAATGCAAAGATAAGATTAAAGAAGAAGGCTTTATTTTTGTAGGAGCTTTCATATCTAAAGGGATTAGAATACTTCTCGCTGTATGATCTGACTGACACCCAAAAACCACGAGGCCTAGAAACTTTGAACAAAATGGTGCTCTTCAGATTATATTCTATAATCTTTTGCTTCAATGGGCTAAATAGGGTCAAATTTAAATACGCTTAACAGTTTTTTTAAGATTTTATTTAAAGAGCAATAAATCTACGAACACTTAAAATGTAGCTACATAATTATCGTATTAACGACCGATTCCCGAATGATATAATTTTTGCAGAAAGGTTATTTTTGCTCAGAATTCTTCAATTAAGCAAGAAAAGCTGAACTTGGCAGCTAATTTTCGTTCGTTGTTTTAAATTTTCGTATACTGCTCGGCCAAACGGTAGTCAACTCTTAAAGTAATGATTTCTAGTGACCGTCTTTTATTTGCCAGAATGTCAGATGTCAGAATGTCATCTGTTATAAAAGTCCCTTTTGCGATCGCATCATCGGTACTCTGTGAGAAATCGTAATCAGTCCAAGTCCGAAGATTTAGAAAGATCACGCATTTGGAAAACAAGTCCAGGTCCGCCCGTGTGTGGCCGCCTATTTATAAATTATAACTGCCACAAAATATTCATAGCTGTAAACATCGTTATAATCTGCAGTTAACCAGTTCAGTTCAGGCCCTAATAGTAGGGTTAGTGTCAGAGATACAACTAGTTATATGTTTGATAGGATATAAAATTTCCAAATTTCCTCAATCATTTCTAAGTTGGCAGTGATGTCTAAATGTTTGGATGGCTTGAAAATATTTGAGCAGTCTTACAAAGTTGCCCCTATGAACAAGAGTCATTATTGTAAAATATACATTTAAAATAAATCTAAATAAATATTAAGACAACAACAAATATGTAGCTATATAAATTCTAAACAGTAAACACGTCTATACTTACAAGTTTTGATAGTTACATAATCACAGACAACTTGACTGGCATAATGCATAATTAAACAATTATATAAAAACCAGTACATGCATTTAAACTTATCTCTTGAACTAACTTTATAAGGTAATCGTGATTTATTTGGACCCTTTCATTGGTTTAATCATTTGTAGGCCTACATTTCAAAAACCAATTGGAACTAACAATATTTGTATACAAAAATATATACATTTTTACCTCTTGTTTAAGTTGTATTTGTGTTGAGAGGGATGTCCTTTAATGCAATGAAGCACCACTCTAAGTTTCTTTTGTTTGTCTTTTTTGTCGAAACTATATTAGTTTTATTTTTATTCTAAATAATTGTAGAGTTAAGTTTTGCAATAAAGGGGAAGAGTAGGCAGTGCACGACTAATTTAAATATCAATAATCTTTAGATTGTTATATTAAAACTATGAAAATCAATTACACAACCTTCATATCACTTGTAATAAATGAGAAATATCTGAAAAAATGCTCGTACTTCGTTACTTTGTTTCAGAACTAATTATTTCTGACAATTAGGTAAAACAGAAAAACTGATAATATATTTATATCAAATGTAAGTAATGGAAAAATGAGTTTGTCTTACAATATTATAATAAATGTTTGTAAAAAACAATTACATGTTTTTAATTCTTTTAGCTGTCACCCTCATTGATAGGGTTAGCTTCTTCAATTCTGCTAAGCGGCTCCCCTCTGCTAAAGAACCTGACTCTGGAAAGAAGTGACGAGACATTCACTGCTCTAGACGACTGTGACATGTTCCCTAGCAGAGGATCTTCAACAGACTGCATCTCTACATATTCTGCCAGGTTCTTCCTAGCTTTTGCAGCCTCAGCAGAGTAAAAATAGGACACTTTCTTGAATTCACCATCGTGATAACATTCCAGTGAGTTGACAATCTGCATAAAGGTTCTCCTCTGTGAAGGCATGGTTTTCCAGCAGGATAACATGATTTGTTTCAATTCCTCTGGCGTTTGCTGAGGTATCTCCAACCGCCGCCCTGTCATGACTTCTTGCAGTACTTGTTCATTGCTGGACCCTTGATAAGGTTGCTCCGCTAGTGTCACCACTTCCCACAAGACCACTCCATACCCCCACACGTCAGATTGGCTAGTAAATACTCCATCCTTCAAGCTCTCTGGAGCCATCCATCTTATTGGCAACAGACCACCAACTGTCTTTCTGTAGTAGTCTGTTTCATAAACGTCTCGAGTCATACCAAAGTCACCGATTTTCACAACACAGTCGTGGCTGACAAGGCAGTTTCTTGCGGCCAGATCTCGATGTACATACTTCTTGGCCTCCAGAAATGTCATACCATCACCAATCTGACACGCGATTCTGACCATCATGGCTTTGGATGGAAGTTCGGCTTCTCTACTTGATCTAAGGAACGTCTTAAGGTCTCCTTTACTCATCAGTTCCATTATCATCAAGGGAGGTCTTACAGTCGATACTACTCCTAGCAAGTGGACTATGTGAAATGCTTCTGTAACTGACTTCATCACTGATGCTTCATTAAGGAACACAAAGGCTGTGTGTTCAGACGAATCTTCATGTACGGTTTTCACTGCACATGGAGTGTTGTTTGGTTTCAATAGTCCTTCATACACTTTTCCAAATGATCCAATACCTATTTCCTTGACCAACTCAATGTTGTCCTTGGAGATCTCCCATTCGTCTTGAACGTAGTGGTAATCAGGATTAACTGAAGCTATTAAAATGTCCTTAAGAGGATTTGTCTTACTTCGATAATAAATGTACATACCTACACTAATAAAGCAAATCACAGCCAAACAAAGGAGTAGATAAAGAACATCATGAACGGACAATATACTATCAGATATTGTAAAAAGTACATAACCGCTAAAAGGACCTTTTCCCGCAAGAGAAACAGCTCGAACTCTAACTTCAAATAGTCCTTGGGATAGACTAGTAATCGAGAAACTGCCTCCGTTAGATTCATACTCTTCCAAATTGATGCATTCTAAAACAATATTTGTGTCCGCAATATTTGATAGTTTGTATTCAATTTCATAAGCAACCACTAGGCCGTTCGTGAGTGATGGAGGATCCCAACTTAAAACAACTGTGTTATTTAGTACCTTATAAACTACAGGAATATTTATTTTGTCAGCTAAATCACTTTTCTTAGTTTTTACTGTAACGACGTCAGATCTACTACAACGAGTTTCTTCTTGTTGATTGACTTCTTGTGGATCCGCCTCTCTACACGCTTTTACCGATATGTGATAGTCTCTGAAGCTTAAAAGGTTTTTGATGGTGAAGGTAGTTAGACTTCCACTGACAAGAGCACTTTCGATATTGGATTTGTTATCGATGTATTTTCTGTTGAATCTTTGGATTGATATTAGTGAACTTTTGTTGTATAACTCGAATAGTTCTTGGATGTTTCCTTTAATAGGCTTTTGAAGGTAAGAATAGAAACATTTTTCACAAGAGAGCAAACTATCTTTCTCAGTTTTTTCTACTTCAAATGGACAACGATGGTGGTTGGAGCACAGCTTTTCAAAGCCATTTTTCGGCACGTATAAATGGCCTTTCAAATTACTGCAGCAATTATTATTTTCATCTTTTTTTGGAGAAGGCTTGTATATTCCCGCATGGTTATCATACTTTGCTGGATGTTTGCAATAATTCCGCCGGTGAGCCAAAGATTTATCCTGTTCCAAAAGAGTCCACGTCACTAAGTAATTTTTCAACTTGCCATTTGCTCGTTCCGGAGGATCCCACTCTAAAATGATCTCTGAAGAAGCATTTGAAAACGCCTCTAGACGAGAAAGTTCTGATGGCTTTGAAGGGAGAGTTCTTGTGTAATGAATCAAACTTTTGGCTCCTATTCGATTAACTGTGTAAGTGGTAACATAAAATGCATATTGAGTGTAAGGTTCAAGGTCCATTAAGTCAACTTTAAAAGTTAGATTCGACGAAAACTCTATATTAGGATCAATGGATATGTCTTTAGTTTTCCAGCCATAGTCTGAACACTGGTCAAGGTCTTCAAACATGGTGATGTTTCTGTAGGGATCTTTTGTAAAATAAACCACATATCGCAGCACCTCTGCGTTATAATCAATTTTCAGATATGGGACACTGATTTGAATCATGTTGAATTCTTTTTTTACAACTTGAATGTTGATTTCAGTAGCATTGCAAGGAAACTTATCCCCATTGGAATCCTTGCTAACTTCAAGGTCACTAACATTTTTATGTTCTACCACGGATAAAAACTCATAAATATGCTGCAAACATAATTTTGGGTTGTAATGGAAAAATACTTTACCACTATGAATCTTAAAGTTTTTTTTCGTATTCCAATCCCACAGCTCTTGGATGTTCTGGTTTTCTAAAACGAGAAAAGAATAATTGTCCCTAAATCCTGCATCACTGTACGCATTAGTTTTTCCATGAATCACAGATAAATTATTGAGAAACTTAAGACTAAAAATTGGAAAAGAACGCACAATCTTCAGGTAGCTTTCGATTTCTTGTATTGAGCCTAGGTTCTGCTCGAGTTCTTGGAACACAATGTTGGGCTTGCCAGTCTTGATGCTGATCTCCAGGGATCCTTGGATGTGGGTGCATCCGCGAAGTGCTTGGGCGTCTCCGATGTTCTCGATGCTCATGCCGAGGCACCACTTGTGACACTTGCCTCCTGCACAAGGCACACAACCTCGGTCTCTGTCCATCTCGAAGCCAGGGGGACAGGTGTCAGTACAGCTGCCATTGAACGTCACATATTTGCTGGCAGACTGCAAACCTCTTGAATCTTTGGGAAGATCTATGGAAGTGCATTCGTCCTCAGTGATGCATCTTCGGTTCAGGTACTTGAACCTGAGAACAGATTGTCAATTGGAAGCTAATGGGTGACAAAGAACTTAAAGAAGTAATACACCTACACACGAAATAAATACCACAACTGTATAAAAATGTGATTTGTAATTCAATACAAAAATGAACTACTACGTAATTATTTTTGTATTATACTTTCTTTGTCCTTCTCCGTAGTTTCAGTTTGAAAGTCACACATAGCTAGTGACGTTTACCGAGCAACTAGCGACATAAGTAGAATAGGTAATTTTAGTCATCTTTGGCCGCTAGCATTGTCATTTTAAAGCGTTGATTTACAATTTAAATTACATTGTCCAAGATTGAGGTCGTCCAACTCTAGTGTTGGAATCTTGGCGCTGTTATTTCCCACAATCGACCAACCCGCAGAGCGGCTCGAATTAAGCAACAAACTGGTTTCAGCCATTATGTGCTGCCCATCCACATAAGTTTGGGATGTCAACCTATTGTTCCAATGCTCACCACAGCTACTATCAGCTACAGTGACCCTGTATGTTAGTACGTCAAATTCTTTCTACTTACACAAACAGAGATCTTTGAAGTCATAAGAAATATAACTAAGTTGTCAACACTCAGTGAAAAATATAAAGGCATTATAAATTCCTTAAACTAACACAAGCGCAAGCGGTGACTTACGTGTTAGGTGGGCAATGTTTGAGACACTCGCCCTGGGGACCGAGAACGTGACTGCAGGAGTAGCAGTTCTCGGGGCCGGGACCTGAGCAACCCCACACACACAGGGGGTGACAGTCGTTCTGCTCCTTCAACACCTGTACACACGTCATCGTCATCCTTCACACTATAACATTTCAAATATATTCAGGAAGAGATTGATGCCAATCGGCTTTTATACACTTTTTAAATTACACGCGATAATGAAAAAGAGCAAGTAATGTTGGCTTATATTTCGTTTCTTTCGTATCATGATCATTGCCCTAAAACATTGAAAACTAAAACAAACACTTTTCAAAATCTGATTTTTCTATCAAACACGTCAGATTTTGAAAAGTGTTTGTTTTAGTTTTCAATATTTTAGAGCAATGATTATGTTACGAAAAAAACGAAATGTAACCTAGTTCATTATTGTTGTGTAATTTAAAAAGTATTTAAAATATATCGTAAAGTTCCTTGAAGATTTGAAAATGGAAGGGATATTAAGTGATTAATAAATAAATAGGTAACAAAAACACCTGAGTTAAAAACCTTTTATGAAGAAAATGTTTTTAATGTTTTTGGTTTTTAAAACGTATGATTTTTAAGGCTCAAGAATTGGCTGTATTGAGGAACAAACACGTTGATAGTAATGAGGAAGTAAAAATCAGGACGTCACTCAAGACAAAAAAATGTATTTAAACTGGATGGATCAAATTAAGCGCTGCAATTAAATTATGCGAAATCGATTTTACGTAGATAAAGGTAGAATAATGTAATTCTTCCAAAATCATTTCACATAATTCATTAAAACTTATTAAAACCATATTTTCATAAAGGGTTTGCTCTAAATTGAGGGTCATTGGTTCGAGTCTCAGAATTTTAAATGTAAAAGTTATAACTCAATTTATTTTTATGAAATGTAAGTGGTAAAAATTGAAACATATCAAGCAGTGAGAAAATGGTGGGTAGTTACGTACAAGTTATAAATATTTTTTGAACACACTGTATCCTCCTTAAATATTTCGATACAGTACTAATTTTACGAATTACCTTTTAAAATTGCCTAAAACATAAAAAACACTTTCCTGTTTGAAAATGCTGAGATTCGAACCCATGACCGTCAATATAGGGTCACCATTTTATAGAAATATGGACGATTTCAACTTTAATGAATTCCTAGAGAAGCAGCTCATGTACGTATAAGCAAGCCATGCATCGCAGATTCTGTGGCGGATGCAAACAGAAGTCATGACCCATGTTAAAACATGATAACGATATGTGAATGGATCATGGACATTCAGGGACCCACGACAGACTCAGGCTCGTGATAAAGATAAGCTTTAACTAGCGAGGAGTCGTGCGTATACAGCTTCTCTGGTATCAAGTGAAGAAGAATCTTCATCCGTACTGCCTCGGTCATCCGTTATAAGTTAGTACTGGTCCCGGACATGTTACTGTGTAATGATACCAGACTTGGTGAAGGCTTTGAACCATCGTTTTACTGCCATTCCCAGAATACCTATCATCCCATCATTATTTGGCATTTATCTTCAAACGCCTTCAATGCCTTTGCCATGACAATTAACAAGGCACAAGGCCAATCTTTACAAGTGGCTGGGCTGCATCTGGGAAGCCAATCCTGTTCCCATGGTCAGCTGTACGTTGCGTGTTCACGAGTGTCAAGCAGTTTGTACTTATGGTAAATATTGTTCATAGTTCGTTCTTTTGTAAATATGTGTATCAGTACAGTTTATAACATTTTAAATACAACATGTAAATATTTTTACATGGTCTGTCATTAGCCATCTTCTTAGAAAGGAGAAGAAGGTGTCAGTCAAACTAAACTGAAGGAGATACTGAGAAACTTTTTAAAAATATCCACACAGCTATGTCAACAAAGTCCTTTGGCGAAGCGCGGGTACTCTCAGCTAGTTCGTTATAAGTTAGCACACCTTGGTCATGCGCTTCAAACATGCATGAATTACATCCGTTTGCTGTCATTCGTCAAGGTAATGAGGAAGGGAGGAGAAGACCTATAGTGCAACTATCCAACAGTTGTGGAGTTGAGCTTTGCAAGGGTTTCTAAGCTTGGAACAGACTATAGAGCCCATTCAAGCCTAGCTTCCACTGCTCCGACTGGCAAACACACACACACACGACAGTGGTTGAGCTAAAGCACGACACTTTTTTGTCTATCCGTTGCGAATTGCGAGCACGTCCCTTGTCCGACAAAAACGATGGTGCAGTGTTGCTGCATAAATGCGCCCGCGGAATGCAACTAAAAACATACGACACACCACTATTCATACAAAGTAAAACTGAATGCCTGGTACTGAGTGCTTCCAAGAAACTACAAATGGCAAAAAAGCTCAGCTTAACAAGGAAAACCTGAAAACAAGCCAAATTGGATTGTCGATTAGCAATAATTTCGAGAGGGCTACATGAATAATTCATAGGGGGCATTCACCAGACCCAAACAAGACTTTGATACTGGTTTACATAGCAAATGCAAAGTGAGCAGCAAATGCCATAATTACAGCTAATTATTATGGTGTAGAAAATTGAACTATACGGAAATCAAATGTTGCGAATCCTCTGCAATTTAGCCTGTGACTAACAGACTATGTATTACTGAAGGCATTCGAAAACAAAATTTGTGGACCGTCGACAAAATTTATCTGATAATTGGTAGCATTCTCGCCTGGAAAGTGAGAGATCCGGGTTCAAGTCCCGGTTCGGTCCACAAACTGTGTTTTCAAATTTCTTTAGTTAGCTATTAAAAATTTATAATAATTTAGACTACCTATGTATGTAGGTAGAATCAGTCGGCCAAGCGTCGATTTACCAAAGAAAAAAACTCGTTTACATAATATGTTTTAATGTAAAACGACGTTTACATAATGTCGTTTTACATAATATGTTAACATACTCATACACCGATACACGTAGCATTGTGTATACGTTCGCCAGCTCTTATCCATCTGTCCTGCATAATTAGCCTTGAGTTGAATAATTATGAGATGTTGACCTGGCACTCCATCCGATTCCAGCAGAGTCCCTGGGTGCAGTTATGTGGACAGCTGGGGCAGCTCTGCGGGTCTTTGTTCTTGGCCACGTAGTTCTTCACCGGATCCCAGGGCGCGATCACGTCCCAGTTCACCGTGTTCACGTAGCACAGACCTGCAAACATACAGTTAGTTTCAAAGAACGTCGTGTGTATGCCTCGAATGGCATACAGATGGGGTGAAGGGGCCCTTTTGTCTGTTTCAAGCCCTTGACCCAGAAAAACCTGCTAGGCAAACTTCACAACCTCTGGATGACGTCACTATAGCTCATCACATTTCATCGGGCCACGCCAGCAAAAGGATGATATAACTTCATGCGTACGTTCAGAGGTCACAGTTTTAACTCTACCTGTAGAAATGTGTGCGACACACACTCAAAGTCACAAATGTTTGTCACAAAGTGCGCAAATGTTCGCTAACAACGTGCGCATAAAATTTCACTCATTTAATTGGGTCTTGCATTGGGTAGTACCGAGGGGAGGGGAAAGCTATATAGTGACATTATCCAGCAGTTAGGCAGGTTTTTACGACGACTAGCTTGAAATAGACAATATGTTTCTTCTAACTTCCAAGAAGGACCACTACTCCGACTGGCATACGTGTGTAGACATTTTGTCACAGTGCATAAATATGCAGCCGTTTGACTCAATGTATTCTGAACTAGAAACGCACAATACGAAGACGCCATCACAACGCAGTGCATAAAACTGGTCTTGACCATATATTTTAGCGAATTTCCAAACAAGAAAAATGAGCTGTTACGATCGTACTCATGGTGAAAATTGCAACGTGCTTATTCTAACTTTTAACCGTATTCCATATTAACAGCATCAGGCAGTAACTCAACACAAAACTCATTCAATTTCATTGGTAGACACGCAACATTAAGTTTTATTGTTGAACATAAATACTAGTTATCAGGGTCCCAGTTATATTGATTCGACAAACATTGCAACACAATCCGACAATTACACACTCACACTTAACATGTATACACCGAGGGTGCACTAGATGCAAGTGCATGCTCTTGGACATCCACACAACGTTGCTAGTAATACCTCTTTCATCGGTTGAGGATTCGCACCCTAAGTGCGCCGCACATCTTCGGCCTGTAACCGCTGGCTCTAAATGCATTGAACACCCATACATAATTATACTATATTCACATTATTATCTGATGACCTCGGTTGGTAAAGAATCGTGTGTCACCCCTGTACTCACTGGGGTTCTTGGTGATGATGACAGAGCCCCTGGAGATGCCTCGGAGACTGGACAAGCCGAGTTCTTGAAGACTAAACATCTCGTGCACCACGAGGCCGTAGTCGATGAACAGCTTCACGCCTCCGATGCGCACCAGGGAGGGGAACAGGTGACCCAAGCGACGTAGTCCCTGCACCCTGTACCAACATGGGCATGGCTAACCTTACACGAGTACCGATATGTTGAGCAGTTGTCTTCCGTGGTAAGACTTCAACACAATGAAAATTGTCGTATTTTTATTAATATATTGCTATAACCTGCACAGATCTGGTAAATCAATTAGAGTTGTTTTAAGACGTAATAAAACATTGAGACCTAATTGAGGCTACACGTGCCCCTTGAGCTTCTTCTGGGCAGCAGGGAGTTACATGCCGCACTCGTAATTTAAAAGTGACAGATTCAGAAGAATTAATTAGGCATGAATACGTAATTCATATCTCAGTTTTGAACATAATTCAATTTTGAATCCTTAGAGCTTAATTTAGTAACGAGGAACAGATGCGCTGCACGAAAGGATGTGCTCTATGGACTGTGGCCCTGTCGAAAAGCAATGTGCACCCAATTATTTTTTATCGACTTCCTCAGTTTGACCTCAATTCAGAGGTTACACAATTCGACCTCAAACATTTTTACACGGACCAAATCTGTTCACTGAATTCCTCTATAAACTGAATTTGTCCCATCATTTAGTACGTAGTGTACTTGTTTATTTATTTTCTCTGATCCAATAATTTTAATCGATCTTTGGCCATTTTGTTAAAGACAGGATCACCGAACTATTAAAAGACCGATATAGAATACTACTCAAAGTATCGATATTTATATGATGGTCGATGGAATGGTTGGTTACCTGTAGAACAACAGGTACTGAGTGATCTCTCGCAGCTCGGGGAAGCTCCATTGGTCAAAGTCGGCCTCAGTTCCTCTCTCGATGAGCACGATCTGCACATAGCCCTCGATCACGTGACAGCCGCGCAGCTGTGCTAGGCTCTGCACGTGGTTGCGCACACTCACACTCTTGCACACCTTCACATCAATTTTTCAAATTAAAATTCGGGTATAATTTCACTAAAATTTTTTGGAAACTAAAAAATTAAATTAACGAATAAAAATCCACGCGATATGGGAACGCGTGTAATAAGACTAAGAAAGCATACAACTTGGATCAACCGTGAGTCACTTTTTAAGTTCCAAAAGATTACGTTAAAGAATCTAAATCTTAAAACCTTAGCATAATAATACAAGAAACACTTAGCAGTGCCGTCACGACGAGGGATGGGACGACCCTTCAATAATTCAGGGATGGCTAAAAGTTGGGGATTTGGGGTGTCGAAAGACTTGCAAGTTGGGGAAGCTTGAGTGAAGTAACATTTTGAAATAATTCATCTGAAGTAAGTAAATAAAATATATTTGTTATTGCCCATCTCAGATAAGTTAATTTGATTGAATTTCCCAGCTCGGAAAGTTGTATCTTGCATTTACAATCATGTCATACTAGACAGATGAAGTACTCGTATGAATGGAAGAAGAGTTCTGTTCGCAGGATGGCTAATTTATTTCTGATTTTTGTTCTCTAGAATTTTGTTTTGAGGCTCCAAAAAAACTGTTTGATATGTTGTATTTTGTAAATTGAATTTGACAAATTTTAAGACAGGAATAATGTTTTCAGTATGAAATAATGAAATAGAGCCAACACAAATTCCACTAAAACATCTGAAGCCACTGAGCAAGTACTACTAATAAAACATCTTAAGAGTGCATAGTACATGTCGGCCATTTTTTTTTCGACCCATAAGAATAATGTAAAAAATCTATTTTCTTGAGACTTTACTTGATGTAGTAAGAAAAATATATCCATAAACAGTAAAATTCAGATTTTGCTTGCTGATGTTGTAAAGAATTGTAGAAGAACGTATTTAAAACATAACGCACTGCGAGCTGAGGTTTTAGGTCATGATTGTTTGTAAACATACAGCTGACCTAACGGTACGTTAAAAGAGTACGATAAACACAGATAAATAGTGGCGCCGTAATGCGGTATTTGATTCGCTATATGCTAATACGTTAAAATAGTAGATAGGGTTTAACGGAAGGTGCAAAAACTCCCTATTGCCCTACATCTGCTTGTGTCATATTTAAATATATAACTTTATTCAAAAGAATAACAACTTACCAAAATATTGAACTAAAACAATAAACAGTATAAAATATATAACACGAACAGTCAATTTTGACACTGGTTTTCCTATCTTGATGGGTTGATCTACAATTGCTGTATTCGCCGTTCCAGTCGTCAGTAAAGGAGACAGATTATCTCCGTGTGTTACCAATGTTTTAATTTGTAACTGTTCTGATAGTTCATCAACAAATTTTACTCTTGTTGTTGTTTACGTTAGTGTGTCCTCAATTATGCAAAGGTTTTAAGATCTAGACTCTTGCCTTTTAGTATTTGGAAAATTGATACGCTTGAAAAAGTCTCTACTCTTCAGTTGATCCTCAAAAAGTATATTTTAATAGGCCTTTAAATTGGATTTTATTCAATCAACCTGTTTATAAGTAACACTGAGTGCTCACCTTGCTAGGGGCAGGCTGGAGGTAGAGCAGCAACACTAGCAGTCTCAAGAGCACCATCGCCGCCGCCACAGGATCATCCACGTCATTTTTCCGATCATTCACTGCTACTCATCACTAATCACATTTTCACAGTTCACTGATATTATTAGTCCAAAATCTATCAGAGGTAGATGTTAGAGGAAACGCTTTTCACTAAGTAACTATAAAATTACGTTATTTTCGTCCATTTTTAAAAATTACCATTGGTCTTTGGTTGTTTTCTAAGTGAATAATGAAAGGATTAATACAACGGTATTCCTAACGACCTTGGAGTTAAGGGAGGCGGGTCAGTAATTCAATCCCCTCACCACTGCACGTGGGGTGCACTGGAGGCCTTTTCGAGGTTATCCGGCCGCTTATCAAACAAAGAAGGAAAGGGTCGAGAGCTCCTCACTTCACACTTGACATGGCTTGGGAATGTTAGGCCGGTACCTTTCGAGTTTCGTCTCCATCTTGCCCCGCCGGCTTTGTTTACATAATGTTCAAGTGGTCTGAGTGGATTTAACCAGCTCTCTCACCGTAAATTGTTAGAAGTGGTGTTTGGTCCAAACTAAACGTTTTCAACAAAGAACAACAAAACTCGTAATCCATAGTATTTAAATTAAATATTATAGGTTTATGTATTGTTCACTCAATTGTTAATTTGCAATTATCGTACTGTATATTATTGTTTTTTCCGTATCGTGTTTATTCCCGTATTTATACAATCCAGTAGTTATATATAAACCAGATTTTTATTAGTCAACAATGTTATTTCCTATTCATTTCTCATAGCTGTACGTTGATAACATCCTGGTATTGCCAAATGCCCTACTTAGGTATGATACTTAATTCTTTCCAAAACTCAAATATGAAACATTTTCAACGAACTTAATCTAGGGTTATATCGCAGTTTAATCCTGTTGTACCATAGAATTTTATTTAGCATTTAGAGACGAACTTCATTCAATAAACTAGAGTTATTATGCAAACTCTATGGAGTAAACGGAGTTATGGAAAACTTGTATACAAAACACGTAACAACGGAATGATTACAGTAATTCTATTTTCAATTCGGAGTAACTGAAAACAGTTCATGCCACGCCTACTAGCACACGATAGTGGGCCCCTGCATGATGTAATCAACGAGAACGGTCTTTTCCGGTCTCTTTGGATGTAATACAATCGCAGATATAGATCGAGCGAAGTGAGAGTTGTTGTATCAAGCAAAGTACGTCAACAGCTGGGTAGTAAACAATGCTCTACTTACACTAGTTGGTAGTGTACAAGTCAAGTCCAGGATAGGGAAGCCAGTGAGAGTGTATAATTAAACATGCGGGCTGCGGCTTATTATGTCTCTGCGACCACGGCTCACGAGGCACTGTTGGCTTAATTCCGGACAAGGTTATCGAGATCAAACACACTAAACACAAGCAGCTTTAATCATGCCTGGAAGCCAAATGTTAATTTAGGCCTATTATTGCTCGTGATTGAACTGTCAGTTCATCCAATAAATCCATATTGCTCTCGAAGTCTTAGGCTTACCGTTGTTTAGTTAGTAGATGGTAGATGGAAAAGGGGCTGTAAGTTCATAATAGTGGCGGAGAGCATTTAGTAAAAAGAAAGAAACGTTAAGAGTAGTGTTTCTCCAGAAGTGGAGGAAAAGTCCGTTTCTTTCTTTTTACTAAATAAATAATATACATAGATTAACTTGCGACAATTCATACTTCAACGACTTTGCGATAGACATACGGAATGAGTATTAAATGCCCCCCCCTAACTTTTGAAAAAGGAAATATTTTAAAAACCCTTTAGATAATGTTTTTATATAATTCTAAGATTTCTTTTGACGTACTTTGCGTCACCCACCCATTTTGGATGGGCCACGTCAAAACAAACTTTAGACATAAAACATTTCTTAACTGGTTTTTAAAATATTTCCTTTTCAAAGTTAAGGACACTCACCCTGTATATTATATTGTAGTCAGCGTTCAGACGGGCCGCAGTTCAGATCAGTGTACTGATGTATAGGAAAGAGTAACTTCTGCAATCGTGTCTTTGTTAGGTTTTATCAAAGATAATGTTATGGTAGGTAGATGCCACATGGCTAAGGCACCCAGCGCCGATAGCGCTGCCATCTTATGCCGTCTTTCTCCTCTCTCGGCTCCACATACTCTACTCGAGTTTGTCCGATGTCGATGACTTAAATGTGACCAAATCGTGCGATTTTCGAGAACTAACAAACTTGCGCGTGCGTCAGTGGCTCTACTTGAGACCCCTCGCTCCTCGGCTGCCGAACTAAGCTGATTTTCCTGCCTCAGCCATGAAGCTTCTTACATAACATACTCGTAATCTTTGGTTTTATGCAGAGCCTGAAAAACTGATTTCATAAGTACATTTTCCTAAACATAACCCGACCCACAACACATAAATTAAACCAACAATTGTAAAAATACTGAATTTTGAAATGAATGAATGTGTATCGCACAATTAACACGTGTTTGAATTGTGTTAAAATGCAGAAGAAGATATTCCTAGTCCATGTTAAGATAGTACAGTACTAATTTAGGAGAAAAGATAAGAGATGAATACTTTACCCTTAGAACCTTGCGTTGAACACTTCATCTAAGATTACATTAAACAGTGCATTCTAACATAGTTTTAAGACATTTTGCATCCGATAGTAAAATAAATCGCTTTAAACATGTAAAACATTTGCATTCAAAACAAGTTAAATATTTTGTAGCATACACCAATATACATTCACAATACAACTTTATAGAATGCTAAAAATGTCCAAGGCTCCAGGTTCATCAAGACGCCCCAGGCGAATGTAATATAACGCCTACTGTGATCTCGCCAAAGTGGTACATAAAACAACAAGAAAACAATCATGACCTGACAACAACCAAACAGCAACATCCCATCAAACATAAACATATCCATCGATACGACATGGAAACACAAACAATGTGGGAAACTCAAATGTTACGGGCTATTGTTATTGTTGCTTGATGTACTTGGGATTTGAATAGAAATAAATAACATTCTTGATACCATGGTAGGTTAGTCTAAGAAGTAAAAATTGGTTAAGTTTCATTTTTCCTTTAAAAAAGGCAACACAAATGTTCGATAAAAGGGTGCTGGAGGTACTGTATAGGAAAAAATAGTAATTTCGAATTTCGACAAATGGATTTGGATTTATCGATTTATCATTAAAATATTTAGATTTAGGGCCTTTGGAAACAAAATATAATATTCCTTTAAAAATGTATGTATTTTCTTGTATAAAACATGACTTGAGGGCTAATTGCTTGTTCTTCAGTTTAGAGCACACTACGTTGTTAGAGGAAGGAACGTCAAATTCGCATTTGGGTCTCCGGTAGCAGCACATTTTAGCAGCAGATCCTACTTACTAGGGTTCTTCTCGATGCGAACAGCTCCGCGCTCTATCCTCCTGAGCCGCGTTAGTCCCACTTCTTGCAAACTAGGCATCTCGTAGACGATAAGTGCATAGTCTTGGAAGAGCCGGTGGCCTCGGATGAGCGTGAGGTTGGGGAAGACGTGGTCAAGGCTGCGAAGACCGTGGACTCTGTAGAAGAAGAGATACTGGGTGATCTCACGCAACTGAAGACTCTGGAAGTCTGACTCCGTAGAGGTCTCCATGAGCAGGACGCGGACGTGTCCTTCGACCACGCTGCAGTCACGCAGCAGGGCCAGCATGTCCGCGGAGTTGCGGATGTCCATGCTGGGACACACGCGACACTCACAACAACTGACGATGATTAACATCAGGGACAAGATAGGCCATGACATCGCTGCGAAGTGAATATAGTCACATTTTCTTATGAACCTTGAAGACAACTAGAAAAAATAACTCTAGCTTTCGATTGTCTAATTTATATCCTTCACAC
Source organism: Matsumurasca onukii (assembly GCA_018831715.1). Taxonomy (NCBI): domain Eukaryota; kingdom Metazoa; phylum Arthropoda; class Insecta; order Hemiptera; family Cicadellidae; genus Matsumurasca; species Matsumurasca onukii. The sequence continues at coordinate 10,658,106 of CM032061.1, read as the reverse complement.
ATTACCCAAAGATTCCGAGCAAAATATTATTTCAACTAGAGTGTTCAACATGAATTGTCTCGCAGTAAGCCCAAACTGGATCTTCCTAATTGATCTCTATAAGTACTCTACAGCCTTGAGAACAGTTACTAACAAAGTAGCAATACTACTTGAACTCAACATAATCAATTGATCCACTTTAAAACTTCACATATCTGTTACAGATAAAGAATAACTTTAGACCAATGATAATGAAGAATTACGTAAAAGAAACTTAGGTTGCAAATGTTTGCTAAGACTCCCCCTAATACAAAATTAAACGTCAACCGGGAAGACGAGAACATTAATTACCATGTTCATAAATAATGAGGTATCCGGACCTACACGCCTTCCAGTACACGCCTTCCAAACAATGAATAGATGTACTGCACGCACACTCATATAGTCAATCGACTAGTTAATAACTCGTTTATTATTTACGTGTGGCTTCACAGCTGTTACTTTAAGTGTTGAAATTTCTTTTTTTTTTTTATTTATTTTACAATGTTACATCACAGGCAAAACTCCCAATTATAATGTGACATTAAATTTGTACTAAATTGACATGTATTTAGTACTAATGGTGTAGGGCTAATGGTTTAATTAAAACTATAATTAATACGGTCTTGGAAAGTCAGCTTTTCATTGTGACTTGCACCATTCCAAAATATGAGTTCTTTTTCATCGTTGCAGGCTGCTCCCCTCTATTTCATGACTTCTCTCTGATCAACTTTCCAATCAAACACTTTTTGTCTTAAGGGCCTGTCACACATTGCGACTGAGTAGCTGGTACAAGCCATGTGTACGAGGTTTCAGCATGTCAACATTGAATCAGCTGATATTTTCAATGGTAAGCAATGTTGACATGTGGAAAACTTCACACAAATGGCTAGTAAATTGTAAATTGACGCAGTCTATCCATTTTATAGTCAGCGACGGAGCAACGGTAATAAGTAGCAGCTAATAAGTCGCAATGTGTGATGGGCCCTTAAGTTTGTTTTATCATAAATTCGTTTGTACCACCTTCCGCTATTAATTATTCTTTAACTGGCGAGATTCATTAACTGTTTCTACTTACTTAGATTTCCATACAAGTATAAAAGTTGCTTCTTAGTCTATAAGGCTGCATTATTTTCATGTAGCCGTAGAATTTATGTCTTTTAATGTCTGTATTTCCTCATTACTACGAAGTCTGTAAGTTTGTAGTTCGGTGTTAAAAATGTATATTCCTAACAATTTTCCTTTCTTCTTTACCTTTCTCATATAAATAAAATTATATTAATCGAGGAAGTGTGTTCAGGGAGCGGGGGTGGAGAGAATGTCGTCTGCCAAGGAGCGGCCAATATCTAAATCCGTCCCTGCATCTGGAGTTGAATACGCTGATTGTTGACGGGAGGAGAGGGAATAAACAACCGGCGACAGTTGCTGCTAGACATGGAAATTGTCGAGGCCGAATTTTAGTTTTACAATGGAACGAAACCATACGGTTCAACTTTTCTGGGTTCGGCGCCTGGCGGTCTCGGTAATAAACGAATCTAGTGAGTACTAACGGGTTTTACTGCCAGTTCCGAGCCTCTACGTATAACGTCTGCGACCCACTATATGCTAGTTTGTGCATAGATTAACGGACATCAAAGACAATACATATAGGTGTATTGTCTTTGCGGACATTCCCCAGTCTGTGGTTTGGGCATCCAACCTCCTGCGAAGCCCAGGGATCAATGAGGTATACAAGAATGTGTATAGTACTTATACATTATACAACGCACCTATAAACCGATCAACACATTATTTTTTATTTATTTTTACATTAAGTTTCAATAAAACACTAACCAAACGTTATATTCCCCAGGAAAATTCCAGGAAATTATGTGCAGAGGCACCGCTATTCGACCTAAACGCCAACAACAAAGAATGCGCGATTCAGGCTGAAATTTAAACAATGTTGGGCGTAGTCTTTTACTGTATCGAGATGAAAGGCCGTGACTCTTGTATTGTGAAACCTTTTACGCTATTTGAAGAGCGCTTTGTACAAAGTGACTTGCGATCCCGTATACTCTCGAAGTCTGTACTCTATTTCGAAATTCTTCGTGTATTCAAAAGAATAACAACTTACCCAATTCGGGTTTGCTAAAAACAAAGTAATATAAAAAATAACGATATAGATAATTGTAAATTTAGATTTTGATTTGTGTTATAAAGATGATTTCTGAGAATATATACTGAATATTTTAAAGCTGTTCTTACAATAGTTATTAAGAAAAAAATGGAGTGAAGACCACTCAGAAAGAGTCAAATTTTACTCTTTTGGAGTAGTTTTCACTTCTTTCATAATTAGAGTTTAAGTTATTTAAATTATATTACTAGCGCTAAAATGATATTGCACGGAGGGATGCACTGCTACACAAGTTAAATAATTTTAAACTTAAAAGATACTATTTTGCTTTATTTAGAAAATGTAAAACAAGCATAGCCACCTCACAACTACAATTTTTAAAAAATTAGTTTTCATGAAAGATGACAATTTACTGAATTAATTCAGCTGACCACTTTTTTGAAACTATATTAGTTAAATAATAAAAATAAGAAATACAAAATATTTAATTTCTTTTGTTGTTTTTTAAACTTTTTGAGTTGTGTCACATTTTATCAATGGGAAATTGGTAATTCAGCGCAACGGAGCCTCTAAAACAGTTAATGCACTTTAAAATAAGGTTGACTTCATTGAAATCCGACTAAAACTGCAGATGTGAGATGTTCCAAGAAAATGCATGTTTTTACATTGTTCTTATGGGACAATATTTAATGTCACCGCCAACGTACTCTTAACATTAGAAACCATTTTTGGTACTGACTTTTGTAGTTCTAAGAATTATTTATTTATTTTATCACATGTTTCTCACATAGTAAAAATGTGGTAGTAAGGATATGGATCCTTGTCCCCGTCTACCTGTTACCGACCCTACCACCCTACTGCTGGAACCCAGGCCGGAAGTGCCCCAGTAAAATACGGGTCTAGAAAAAGGATAACAATTTCATAATACGGGTCTTTAGCAGATAGATAGTAACGGAGGAGCTCGCCACGGCCATTGCGTTTGTGGTCAGTGGGCGAGTAGCCTGCAGGTGTACAGCGTGCAGTGAATGTACCTCGTGTACACACTATCTGCACTTCCATCTCAAGACCTGGAATGTGCACTGGTTACTTATACAGTCTGTCTGTCAACTAGGCCAATGTTGTTAATGTTAGCTCTTGACCGTCACGTCGCCAACCAATTAGCGCACATTCTGCGCATTTGACAGCGGTCGCCTCCGCCGAAACTTTATTCGGGCCATTGAACTCCTTTGTGCGATAAAGTCAAAGGCCACCGCACTTTTAAATATGTACGAGAATCCACAAGGTCAGGAACATAAATAATTAGGACCTGTTATTAAGTGTGATGGTGTAATGGCCAGCTTATTTCGCCCGGAAAGTGGAAGGTCCAGGTTCTAGTGCTGGTTTGGTAAACAAATTTTTCTGGTAAATATTGAAAATAATAACAGCTATGAACCACTATGTTTCAATGAACCATTTTATGGGTTCATTGGCCTTTACAAGGAACGGCCTTGAGGAGTTGAAGGTTAAGTTTGCCGCCATTGTCGTTCATTTCCAAAGTTATCGCGGTGTTTACATTGTCTAGACTCTAGCCGTTTAGCTAAAATATCTTTGGCATTTGTTGTCAGATTTTAACGGTCATATATAGAGCGTTTCGGACCTATATACCAATATTTTTAATGCATTGTTGCGGGACTAAATAGTAAATACGTACTTGTATGAATATCATAATAAAGCCGCCCAAAAGGCTTTGGTTACTTAGACAATTACCACATTTTGTTTTTAGTGTTTTATTGGACTAACAGTTATACTTATCGAAAATGTGTGTACTCTTCCATACTACCAAGATCAAAGTTGAAAACCGTCCATACTATTTAATAATGTACACAAAATGGCGGCCATTAAAAATCATATAACCGAAATAGCTCATAAGCTGTGCTTTACATAAGATTTGCAAGAATAAATTATTTTAGTACATTTAATTACAACGTACAAGTATACCACGTTTGTTAAAATCAGTTCATTAGTGGAAACAGAAATAAGTGAGATAAGTCGGCTCAAAACGTGGATCTTCAACCCCTATCAAGAATACATCGAGCGGAGCTAAGAGAAGGGAATGCTTTGACAATTTGCCAAAAGATCGCCTAGAAAACAATCGCCTCCCTCCTGCAGTCCTGCTAGCTCTGAAGTCAAACCTCCTAGTTGTGCGCATCACACACGATCGAGCCAGTTCCCTTCTTTCTTCAGTTGGTCCGATAACAACAAGAGATGAAATTCGATTGTGAGTTTACAACAAATTCCATTCCTATAACATCCTTATTTTATGAAATTTTTAGTTGGTATCACATCTTCTAAAAATGTATTACTCACTTTTCAGAGAGAAACTCACTTATGACAAGTGAGTAATACATTTTTAGAAGATGAGATGCCAACTAAAAATCTCATAGTGAATCCATCTTCACCATTCTATCGCCAAATCCTTATTTTGAAATTGCGTGTTTATCTTTTAATATTTACGTTTGAACCTTCAAAATAAAAAACATACGTGTATAGAGCCCACCATACCAACAAATCTGTTAAAAAATATATTTCATAACTAAACATTTTACGAAAAAGAATAAAAATTCAACACTATCAAACTAATTAACAAATTACTTCAAGAAATAAAATTTAAGAGAACCTGACAAAATTCCAATCTAAATTAAAAACATCTAATAAATAAGATTCATTACTCCGTCAATGATTATTTCGAGGACAATAAGACTTTACATGTTTCTAGTTTTAATTTTTTTGTAATTGCTTATACAATTTCACTGTCTACATCAATAAATATTTTTTAACTGGAAACTTTGAATACGCATGTTTGATTAAACTACTTTTAAAAACATAATTCCCTTTGGTTAAGTATCCTCAGTAAGTAAACAAGTGGTGTAGTATTCTGAAAACTGATCGAATGGTTCTTTTTATATTTCCACCCACCCAAACAAATAAATACATTGAAGAAAAACAACACGTGGCGACGTTGCGTTGTGAGGTCAAGATGGCGGGGTTCGCTGTTATCAGTAGGCGTGTTCAGCCTCAGTATCGATCCGTCTGGACCACGACCTACCCAACTCTCAATCCCTCTGCTTACGTGTCACTCCAACATATGTTGCAATCAACGATCAGGCTCAGCTATCCACAGACCTTGGGTTATTAGCGAATTCCCATAGCAAACAGAGCTATTCATTTCTCTCGAGAAAGAGAACTAAACGTCGTAGAACGTCGTGAAATTCGAAATATCACTCAATTTTTTACCATTGAACTTTGCTTTTCATTATGACGGACAACATATATTTATAAAATAATAATAACTATTTATCAAGGATCTTTAATGTAGGCACAAAATCAGAATCTATGGCCAGCTAATCTTAGCGCACAGTGACTAGACTAGGCAGCTGGCCACGTGCTTTTGTTCGATTCATCAATTCTGTTATCGAAAGCCTGCTTCACACAAGGATTATTTGCACAGCGCAGGTAGCTTGTCAAGTGACAAGATATTTGGCATGCTGAAGATCGAAAAATACTCGAATGGAAAAATACTCGAATATTCTAATTTGGCGAATGGAATGCAGGCTACACGGTGCATGCAACTAGAATTAGTGACACTATCAACAACTAGGAATTAGGATGTAGCATACAAAACAACTTTGGGAACAAACAATGGTCTTACATTTTCTGAATATCCTTGAACTTCGCTATTTTAATAAATTCCAGATTTTTCAGGCTTTTTGACCAAATTCCTTACTACTCGTAATTCCAGATTTTTTCAAGACTACTAGACACCCTGCATACAGTTTTTGTAGGAGCCCCCACCCAAAAAAAGAGCACTTCCGGTGTATGTCATCCCCGTTACAGGAAATTCGCTAGCATTCACGGTAGCACTTGTGGCTACGCGTCGGCTATGTTCTACTTACGTATATGCACATACCACAACTCTTCGCGATACAGACAAAGAGACACGGAAATGTGTGACGTCATGAAGTAGTTAACATGATGACTCATTCAATTCACATTCTAGCGGTCATGGAGGAATGAGAATCGATTGTTGTATGAGTATGTACACTATATGAAGTTTCAAGACCATATACCAACTATGAAAGCTAATGTTAACAGTTTAATTAAATTGAGTTTACTAGGTTTGTGTTAATTTTTTTAAGTGTTTAGTTGTCAACACCATTTATCTATTGGGTATCGACTAATTAATAAATTAATTTGAGTTCAATGTAAAATCCAATTAGTGTAACTGCTCAGAGTATCTAACGAGCTGAAAAAATGTATGACGAAGTGCAAAATGTAAAATTGCAATTTATTGGGATAAAACTACAACCACAGACAAACGAACTCTACCGTTAGTCTATGCTACAACTTACAAAACCAGCAACAGCTACATTTAACCTAGATGATTATTGTGCCACGGACATTGGAGCTATATTAGTCTCGGGATTTTACTGTCCATAAAAGATAATCACGTTGCTTTGTAGAAGACAAGCCGACATTCCCTTGAAATTGCGCAGTTTTGACTTACTTTCAACACAAAGGGGTTGACGGCCGTTGACCTCAAAAAATATATTCAATTATATATTTTCCAAGAATTCTCATTTCCACTTAAAGTTTAGTTATCGAAGACCCGTTATTATAACTTATCTTATTTTCAGAATTCATAAACTCTATAATTATACTGTAATGTTCTTTCTTTGCTACAGTGCCTATTACTTGTATACAGATTACAGCTTGTTAGCAGTGCGCAAAGCTGAGCGGATACATTGACCAAACCGTAGTTTTATAACAGTTTTCCATGTAAATATGAGAAGAACCGATGGGTCTGACTTTCGCGTATAGTTCTTGCACTGCTGAATATTTAGTTGTAATATTGTTATCTTTACTATGTTATCTACAAGATTAGAACACTTAACAAATAACTGGTAGCATACATCTTAATCTTTAAATTAGTTTACATGTTTAGTCTCCAAAATGTCAAAATTACAGAAAGGGGAATTTGAATTTTATTGCAATGACGATGCGAAAAATTAGCTTACATGGTATATACATCTGGTGCAATTTCAAGTACAGCCTCGTAACGTCCGTGATCATAAGGCAAAGCTGAAAGCGAGACTGTGAGCGTAGTCCTTGTAACTTCTCTGGTAATAGAAAAGCTGATGCCGAGAATTAATTTTAATTATTGTTATAATTAGCGAATAAGTCTAAGCTTCACTCATGCCAGTAGTGATAAGCGCTTAGCTGAGTGTCGGCTTATTTACTATTATTTTATTTACCATGCGATACGTATGGCCGAGAATCGGTTTCATTCGATCAAAAGCTTCGTTTTGTCACGTTGGTTTCGAAGATTACTAACTTATAGTATATGGGCATAAAAACTTTAAAAGTGGCAAAATTATATTCAGTTTAGAATGTTCTTTCTGTCGTCAACATGGCGACAAAATGGCGTACTATCGCGCAGTCTCCGTGGGTTAGGTTTATAGGTTCGGTTGATGGCCTTGCCCATAAAAGCATTCTGTTGTTTTACGACCGCCTCCAGCACAGTAAACGTTGCACTGACGTCTGTGCACTGTGACGAGACTGGCATAGCGCGCAGTGTTGTCTCCGTTGCAGCCTGTAGCCTTGCCCCGCTCGGTCTAGACAGGCTTGTTTTTATCACTAAACAGTTTACAATGTAAGTGCAGACTGTACTTGCAGAGTATTGAGGTCAGTGTCAGACCACATGGCATCAGTAATGCTACTTTGTCACGTACCAAGCGAGACTACAAACAAAGCAAACCCATCTGGTCAATTAATGGAATTACGATAAGGAGATCGATTATTTCTGTTCCACGAAGATCCCTTGGAATAATAAGTAAAGAGCATTATTTTTAACTGTAAACCATTGTTTAAAAATTCCAAAATTTAACTTTTGCAAGCCTTTATACTGTATATTAGAAATAGGGACAGAGTAAAATTAACACCGGTTCAAAGGAATGAAGTACTCAACCATAATACATTCAGAAGTAAATTAAAAATCCTACTTGTCCCGAAGGCTTACTACTCCGTTGAAGAATTTTTCAAGACGTACTTTGAAAAGAAAAGATATGATGGGGACAAAATCGTTTTAACGATTGCAGCGCAAGACGCTACCAGCAGACATCGAGTAGTCAACTCAAGCTCCAAGTGACAGATATTTATACAGTAACTTGTTTAAACAGTATAAACACAGATAACAGAGAAGAATCTCCTGACTGTTCTCTGGTATAAACTGTATATCATTTCCAAAGTGGGTTTCAACGTAGTTCAGGGTCAATTGCCTTCAAACGAACAGCTGCTACTCAAAGAGTCAGTCAGAAATTGTTTCGAAATTACTAGGCTGTGTTATTAGGTGGTCTCGCTATACAGAGTGTTCAGTAATAACGGGATCAAACTTCCCCAGGTGAGTATTACAAGTCCAAATAAACTGAACATGTCTAACAACACATGTGTTTGGCTTTTGAGTAAGGTCTCTGTAAAACTAATGTGAAAGATTTCTACAATGCGTTAAACGAAAAGATAAACTCAATAGCCTCCTTATTTAAATCACAACTGCAAATTTCCCCAAATACTCTAAATAGGCTAATAAGAAGAATATTAAAATTTTACGGTTTTACTCGTACATCAAAATTAAGCCTTTTAATATGGCGACCAAACACCATAATTTCACGAAGTACTCTTGTCCTACATTTCTTCGTTTTTATATCCAGAACGAATATAAATCATACATTTCGGCCCTTTAATGTACTTCTACGGGACAACCAGGAGTATTTGCACTATTTTTTTTTTTTTTGTTAGGGTGAATTGAACTTGTAGCAATTTTATTTGTAAAAATACAAAACGCTTATTTATACCGGCAATGAGAAAAGCAGAAGAAACCCCTTTTGAATTTGGAAAACCACTTAATTCTGCAAGTCATAAAGTTCGTCATTGTTCATACAAGTTGTTTAGGTAAAGCTCTTTTATTTTCATCTTTTTGCGAATAACTATAGGTTAATTCCTTAAGCCTTCAAAGTCAAGACACCAAAAGTGCCTTTTCAAAGTAGCTTTCAACAAACAAATTACAAGTATATTAAAATTAAATTTGTGTCAGATTTTCATGAAATTAATTAAAACAAACATACGTTTAGTATGGATTTTCTGAGTGAAATATGCCGTGTGTGTGCTGTGTATAAGTGTACAAATGACAATTCTTTATTCCGACAATGTACATATTATGATAATTTATACATGTTATAGCACGCCACGTAGTAGAGGGTCGAAAAAGAACCCCTGAAAACGTAGCACAGTGCACATTCGAGTTTCGGGACGTATTGTATGAATGCTAGTCCCCTACAGCAAAGCTGTTACGCAAATATCAGCCCTGTTTGCTCTTCTCATTTAAATGCACGACGATGTTCGCACCTGAATGTCAATGCTTTGTTGAGTGTTGAATTTGAATGTGTCTCCTTGATGTGTTTCCTTTCTATGTGTGTAAATTTGACGCTTTTTCTATCTAACCCGTAATGTCCGGTGAACGTTCAAGGCTTTAACAATGTCGTTTGTTGGAATTACCTTAATAAAGAAATAACGAACTTATGCAAAGAATAATGAACAAAATAATACTATTTTTCCTTTAGTAGTTTTCGAGTGATATTTTATATGTATTTTAAACCTACTCGTATTATAAAACAGTAGGTCTAAACGTTTTGTTTTGTCGATTAACGGCTTATGAAGCCAAATATTTACCTGTGTAGACTGTACAGTGTACAGCTTCTATTTACACAATGATCTAATAAATATATTTAGCGGATCCGTGGCGGATCGGTATTGCACGCGACTTCATCACTCAGGTGGCACGGGTTCGACCCCCGCTGTCACCACTTACATTTGCAATGTGACTAATACGGTAGGTAAAGGTCGAGGTTGAGTGGTAGAGAGGACTTTGTAGCCCTAACTTCGCCTCGTTAAACAAAACAAACTTTATACTAAGTCATTGGATTTTGACTAAAGGGCATCAGAGAAAGAATAACAATTATATGATTTTTTCTCTGTTAAATGTATTGATTGTGTAGATTTTTAGGTGTCTGTGATGTTTCTACAAAACTATACATATTGTCATACTATTTCGTCAAATTAGTCGGTAAATAATTCAGTTTTCATCTGTGCTATTTAGCCTTTTCACGGTCTAAAATAAGGGACAATCTAAATCTAATGAGACTAGTTTTCAACAAAGAACACGATAAAAATTAGACCAATAAGTGTTTACACTCATTCAAACTTAAACCCGCTACCTTTGTTTCAACCCTGTGTTTCACTTCAAAATAACTTCCGTCACAATATGTTTAGGAACCACAATTAACACATGAACGAAGCACGAGTCAACACCAACACTGCACACACTAGCGAACAACACGCCGCGTCGGCTTCCACGAACAAACTAACAACATCAACACCATAACAACGGAACTGCGAATGACGCGCTGGCGCTCCTCGCGGCGCAACGCTCAACTACGGCGCGGTAAGGCGCGGAGCCGCGCGACACCTGTTTCCGGTAGTGCTGCTGCTGCGTGTGTGATCTTTGTTGACTTGGGTCACCAAGCAGGATGAGATGAAGATAAGTGATAACTTATGTAAATGTGGGTCGAGTTTGTTTATTTTATTTTTGGAAAGAGGATCTAGGACCAGCGATGCGTGGACTAGGGTAGGCGGGACTCGCCGCGCCCCGCATCATGGTAACGGACAACGGTACTTTCGACTATTTACAAGAAGACATGGTGTCTATTTTCGTAGGACCTGTTGCTTGAAGAATATTTTAAACTTTAATTTAAATGCCAGCTGACCCGACAAACTTAATCCTGTCCACAAAAATATATATTTTGCTAAAATTATTTATTATTTTTCAGCTGTACGCTTTGTTTACCGGTACTAAATAGGAATATGGTAAAACTTACAAAATTATATCATCCTCGTTTTATGTAATTTTCCAATTTTCCATGTGATTCTCTTGAATTTTTCTGTAGGAATATTCTACAAAAAGGATTACCGTACTTAAATATGTCAAGCCGTTCTCGAGTTAGGCCATTTACAACAATAATATTGGAGTCAAATTGTTTTTGGATATCTAGTTTGTACCAAGTGCAGGCACATTTTGCAGCGGGGCTGTAAAGAACCGTACACCGTTCAGGACATGCAAACCTTCACCCACAGAGAATAGGAATTCCTATTCTCTGTGCCTTCACCCAGAGAGAACTCGATATGGAAGAACTGCTGAGACTGCTTTTATAGCTCGCTCCTGTGGATCCACACAGAGTATCGCAGCTGTGCCGCACCATTGTATCCTGCGGAGAAATCGTGATGCAGCGGCACTCTGAAACGCTCATAGCATACCTGATTGCCCTTCAACCTGGCAATCATAGCCGATTGTGTTGCTTTCTTAATTCTTGGTCTCACATGAGATTCCGGCCTACGATAGCAATAGAATAAAATCATAAATTAAGGATCCGCTCTGAGGTTAAATTACCTCAGAGAAAACCAAAATTCATCCGCACTAGGAACACTCGACACCGCGCACGTACAAGTGGTAAAGCAACGGGCCTTCTTTCAGCTGATGAACCTAACCTATCCTGTCAAACCGAGCGCTTGCAAGGGTTTACTGCGGACCGTTATTCAACTTTCAAAATAATTTGTTATTGACAAACATGATTTATTTAATGGAACATATAGGAGGCCGTGTATTGTCTCATAAGTTGTTAAATAGTTTTACAACTACACGATCTAATCTCATATTTACGGGGTTTTACCGGAAGTTTTAATTCATGTCATAAAGGGAGTACACTTTTCAAATTGTAGAATATCGGACTATTCATTTTGTTATAGCAAAAATCACTTCTTTGGTCACCATTTGAAACGACTTTATCCGTATAGTCTATTGTTTAGTAGTATTAATAAATAACATCAAAATACGTATTTATTTCTAATTTTATCACAGTCTGATTTACTGAAAAACTGACTTTTGGTATTCCGATTTTGCTGTCTAACGAACTTGACGGAGATATTATTTTACAAAAGGAACTTTTGTATCAAAATCACAAAATGTATGAACATCGGACAAAAATGGGACCTGTAGAGAGGGGACAAAGCTATGTGTGGTGCATCCAACATTATATACAACCACAGAAAACGAACTCTCCGTTAGTCTATGATACAACCAAGAAACACAATGTTCATTTATTCAGAACAAACACAATTGTTCACAACGTGTTCTGGGGGTCAGATCGATGCTCATTGCAAGATCCCAGGCCAGGGTTTTACCTTGCTGACGACGTGAATAAAACAAATTACTATAAATACCTCATTGCCTGTAGGTCCTAAAGATGTGTTGAAACTTTCACACGATGCATTTCGGGCATAAGTTGCAGATTCTCAAGTGTCTTCTTCTTCCTTTCTTCTTGGTATGCAACAATGAGGTATTTATAGTACTTAAAGAGGCCCTAAACTGGGATAAATAAATTCTTTAAAATAAATTAGTTAATGCAGCCAGGTCGGCAGGTGCATGGTGCCATAAAAAGCATATTTGCATCAGTAGCAATTGCTACCCTTGTGTTTAGTATAAACAGTAATAATTTCTTGAAGCGGAGATTATTGACAATACTGAACAAAATATTTAAAACACAAGAAGGCCAATAAAGAGTGATATTTTAAATCCACAAGCGTTTTCGACAGCAATGCTGTCATCATCAGGCAAACTTGTTACATGGACATTCAACAGGTGTGACAGGTTTGCCTGATGATGACAGTATTGCTGTCGAAAGCGCTTGTGGATTAAAATATCTCTTTATTGGCTTTCTTATATTTAAATATTTTGATAAACAGTAATGTCACCGTAACCTACATTTGAGTCGTCTTGTTTCATAATCAGATAAGTCAATTTTTTTCAGTTTTCATTGTATGTTATTTTTTGTTTGATAAGTTAAAGATCTATCAACTGGCTGATTTATAAGCTTCAAACCCATGTAGATCCTGTTAAAATAGTAAAGGAAAAGTCGAGGTTAGTTTCAAAATCAGGTAAGTACAAAAGTGAGCAGCAAACCAAGATAGATCACTGTCTGGAGCTTCCAACTTTTGCCTCAGCGCTAGTGTCGGCAGCAGCTGTCAGCAAGTGTTCAAACGTGTCAGTCTGCCTTCCCTTGGTCTTTTTTAGTGGTGTTTTCTATTAAAGTGCAAGTGTTTGGTTAACTACGTGGAAGTAATTTACAATATTTTAATTGAAATGGAGACACATCCAGCAGAGTGTCCTGATTCGTCAAGGAAAAAACGCAGAAACCCTGAATCTGGAGATTGAAAAAAAAAGTTACTGAATGTTACAAATGTACCGAAAGTTAGCAAAATCCGTTTGGCCAGACCTAGATGGCGGCGGAAAGTCCTTGGGCCGTGGGCCGTAGCCTGCCGCAGCATGCCGAGGCCCCTGCCATCCCTCATGGGGGAGAAGCCCGACTCGAAACCGGCAACAACCCCACGTAATTAATACCTGAGGCATAACTAAGATTTACTGAAGATTGTGCAAGATGGCCGCCGGTAGAGACCTGTAGGCCTCTCCTCTCCGATGTCGTGTCTCACCGCCAGGTGTCCGATGTGGCGGGCAAGGGCCACAGTGGTTTCCAATCCTAGGAAACCAAATTATCAACACGAAACTATCACAACTGACACGTGTTGGTCGATAGACACAGTGCTACAAAGTACAAATGTCCAGGAGAGGTGAAGAGTGAACCACCGACACACATGGAACCTCACGTGAACTTTGCATCTTTTGTCCGGAATATTGATGGCGTTTTCCGCAATAGCCCAACACACTTCACGACAACAGTTTTCATAATATATTTTTGAAATAAGTTTTATATGAAAGATAACAATGTACTGCAGGAACTCTGCTGATCGTTTTATTGAGTTTTAGTTTAATAGTAAGAACAAGACATTTAAATACAAATTGTCCTACATGTTTAGACTTACGCCTCGGTCTTATAAATGACAAAATGCAAATTCAGCTCAGTGGAGTCGCTAAAACATTTAATGTACTTTTAAACAACGCTTATTTCATAAAAGTCCGATGGGTACTGTAGGCGTGAGCCTGTATTCCAAGAAAATGCAGGTTTTACATTGTTATTTACATGGTTTTTTCATTGAACATATATTCAAATTACTGAATTTAAAAGCTAAAATTTTCCAACGAAATTTTCCACACGAAGATGCGAAAACTCTCTGTATTAAAAATGCTTCTGCGGCCGAAACTTTTAGACGAGTTTTACCTTGAGCTCTGGGCATTTAGATGTGGTTTTAAAAGTTATTGTCGTATGAAATAATTTCCAAGGTATGTCAGTTTCTACAACAATGTGGTTCTACTCTATTTTTGAGATCCACCCACAAAGCTGTCTTAATTTCAAACGTAAATGTGACCTTGTAAGAGGTATATGTACACTCTTACAAAACCAGAGACAGGAAAACTATCGAACTGGGAGACACAGAACGGTGGTTCACGAACGTTTGCCCTCACAGGGAGGAGGAGTTCAGTTCGTCAACAGACTTCCAAATTAGATCAAAGTGCCCCAGAGACAAAGGCTTTCAAAGCTTGTCTAAAATCAGTTTTAGTTGCAGAAGCATTTTACAGTTCAAACGAGGTTTTGGCACACAATTGGGAGACGTGGGAAACAAACAGACTGACAGGGGTAGACTGAGAAAATTCGAGTAAATGGGAATAGTACGAATGTAAGTTATGTATGTTTGAAAGGGATCCAGATGGCGGATGAATGCAAAACTTTAGATAAAATAATGGACGATTGAGATACATGCTTGTAAACATGTATATTCAATAAAATGTTTATTTATTTGAATAAAAGTTAGCCCGCGTACCGTGTGGAGCCAACGGTTGACACGTCCGCATTCCCCACTCTCATTGGCTTCCTTTGATGGAGATCGACACTGGAGCGATCTTCGTTGGCACACCATTGGCTCAGCGGCACATGCCAACGGCCACGTCCATGTTATATTGGCAGTGCCAAAGGCCAACCGTGGCATAGTATGGACACAGCTAGAATAAAAAAACTTTGGTTAAAAGGTGATATAATTGCATGGATAAGTTGGACTGTGAACAATTGAAAACTAACGTATCAAAAGTTAAACCATCTATATTTATTTTAAATTTAGAACAGTGTAATTTTACATGGTGTATTTTCCAATTACGTTAGCTAATTTCAATAAAACTGCACAACCAAAGTTGAACATTAATTGGAAATATATGATTTCATTACTGATATTAAACATATTTCAACTTCTCTAATCCATTTTTAAGTATCCTAGCAACATTATTTTACAAATTGATATAACTCAGAAGTATGTGGTTGAAGAATTTTGTAAACTTCACAGTATGTTTCTCAGAGAATCTCTGGTTATTATTTGAAGCTACAAACTAAAGTATATCGGCTTTTTGGTGAGTTTAAAATGTTTTAAATATTCATTCGCCTTAGTTTATATGAAATTGAAAGACTGAAGCTAAATGGGTGTGCCCTTTTGCTGGGGCTAGTGCTTGTTTCGGTGTAAGAATCTCGTAAAAAGATTTATGTTTCAAAGGAAATTCGACTAAACAAAATAAGTTGTATTATTTTTTCTATTCACCTAGCACTGTTATTCGGCTTGAATATGTCGTAAAAAGATTCATTTTTCAAAAAAGTTCGATAAAAATCAGATAAATTGAAATAGTTTATTTTGTATTCGCCTAGCACTACACGGGGGACACCCGTGAGGCCAAGCATGGGAAAGAAACGTGGTTTCACCAATAGAACAAACACATGTTTCCAGCTTAAAATACTTAATCCTTTTGATGTGAAAATCACTAACCGAGAACTCCAGGATTGAAACTATAGAAAATATTAATACATAATAAAGACAACTGTTATGTTGTCTAACTATTTTCTAGAACAAACTAAGGTTTTAAGTCATGTATTGCATTAAACTGACTTTTTGGCGATTCTAGTTTTTAAACCACGTTTTTGTTGATTTCCGTTTGTTATTTTCTGCAGCTAAAAGTGCAGTTAGTGCACGATTTTGTCTCTAGATCGCAGCACAAACAGTATTTTGACTTTTAAAACAAAATGTGGTAATAAGACACGACTAGCTGTCTTATTTTTTAATGAACTGTCACAACAACAACTTTAACAATTCACTAATTTTATTTTATGTTTGGTTGGATTTAAATTATCTGACGAGAACGGATGCATCGCAGAAATATATGTAAAGAAGAAACTAATGAAATTTGAAGACAAAATGAGTGGACCGAACGGGGAGAGTTAAAAAAGAAGAAAGGATAGTTAACCAGAATAGTTTCCAAAGAAGAAACCTCATTGAGGGGTTTTCAGTTCCTTTCCGCATATCCAGGGTACTTAAAGCAGCTACGCATCTAGTAGGTAATAAAAACAAAATATTTACAAAAGTAATTTATATATATGTGTAAGTTTGACCACTCTACAGGTCGCATTTTTGGTCCGATTTTCACGAAATTCGTTACAAATGTTCCTTTTGCAAATCTCTAGGTTGAGTTCTCAGATCGCACGTTTCAAAATGGTGGTCATTCAAAGTTTTGGCTTTCCTTATAAAATTGTAGCGGTGCCATAAACGAACACAAAGTTTACCGAGTATATAGTAGAGTTTTCTTCTCTCAATAGATCAAAACAACTTCCGTTGCTCTAGAACCTACTTTTATAAAGTAATTTCGGTTTAATTATTTAATCCGAATTTCTGCACTTTGACATTTAGAGCACTGGGCATAAATTAAGCTATTATATAATTTACCAACCTATGTTTCCTCGGATACAGAAAGTAAAAAGGTAACGTTTGTCTTGTTTAACAAGGCGAAGTTAGGACTACGAAGTCCTCTCTACCACTCAACCTCGGCTTTTACCTAGCGTTACCGTAAAGTCACATTAAAATTTAAGTGGTGACTGCGGGATAGTATAAATGAATTTCGTCTAATTTTAAATAGACAAATAAAAACTTGCTCTGATTTGTTAGAAATTCGCTAAGATTCACCTTAGTGCTTGTGGCTACGTGTCGGCTATGTTTTTGTTTACGTTATGCAATATCTTACAAAAACCTTGCGGTTGTTACATTTGGCGTATCCAGCTAAATTTAAGGTTAGCACACGACAACGTCATGAGACCTCCATTTTTGTTAGGGGTCCACCTCGGTGGTCACCTCAGAGAAAGCCTAAATTCCTGAGAAATCCTAAAAATATAAGTTTTGCTCTAGTACACAGATTGTCCATTTATTACCAGCCACTTACTACCAAGCTGGTGCATTTGTTGCCGAAGGAGCATTCTTGTGAATTCAGAAATGAGATGTTACTTTCCAAGAAAATAGTTGACGATGTTATTGTTCACGGCCCTTATTAAATACACTTTACATTTCTACACTATACAGTATATAATTTTATTTCCTTTGTATACACTCAATAGACATTTCAAATACTGCTCAAACTGGACTTGAAAAAAAATTATCTGTGTTGTTTTCCTCGTCCAGACAGGCAGACTGTCTATTTGAAATGGAGTATTCTACTGATGACAGCAGATTGCATCGATATACTCAGCTTATACTATTCTAAACGTCTTACCAAAGACTATACATACACATGTACACGTGTATGTATAGTCTTTGGTCTTACAAACTTCAGGTCGTCATCGAACGCATTGATATTTATTATTCTCTTGAATATATACATGTATGATCTGTAGTGGCTGAGGCCACCTAGTGCGCCAGATGGATGTTGCAGCGTTTTCAAACTTCGAACTCAAACCACAGACTAGAGTCAAGAGTCTGTTAGTCTATGCTTAAACTATATGCTTATATGCTTGAACGCGCGGTAAACTTTCACGTTATGAGGAAACGTGTATAGCTTAGAAGCGTATTGTAGGGCTGCAGAACGAGCTTAGAAGCTTCAAAAATAAACTCAACATGAAGTCACTTATAACAGATGGCGATAGCTCGCACATTCCTAAATTACTTGGAGTTTTCTTTACGTCTTATTTTCAACTCTGCATTGTTCCTACCGTTTCGGATTCGCCATGGAGACCGTATCTGATGACAATTCATCACAATTGTGGTTTGACAAGCTGGTCTGTTGTCCGTTTCCGAGAGGTTTTCTGTTGCAAGTTGTTAAGTACGTGAAGGAAGCTGGATTAGACAAGTCCGAGGTCAAGTCACTCTCTGCTGCTAGATCACGGCACGCTTTGTTGTTTCTGAAATCTAGTAAACATCCTTTCATAACATACCAGAGGTCCTTGAACTCGATGATGAAAGTCAACACATCGTTAGCTATTTCACCAAGCATGAATGTCATTGCTCAGTTTATTTACCGTGTATGAATTTGCGCAATTTTCGAGTTGTCACAAAATATTGTTTTAATTTTACGTGTTTTTTATTGTAACTATCAATTTTCTCCTTTTTATTTGATTATTTATTTAAAGTGATCAATCAGTGTGTAAGTTGAGTCTGCGAGTGGTGGCAAATTACTTTTTATTCTTGCACATATTCTCAGCCAGGCGTGGACTGTCTTTTACCCTTTTAGAAATGCCGGATCAGTTTATTTTCACAAGAAAAGGCCGCTTTCAATCGTGGTCCAACCTCTACGTTGAATTCTTGGCCGACCACGAACTCTGCAACTTTTAATCCCATAATTCTTTTTTTCCTTTTTTTATTAAACCTGTACAAAAACTTTGTTTAAGGTATAACAACAATTCAAAAACCTACACGTTGGAAATAAATATTATAAATATGGTGTATTTGATTTAAAATATATACAATTTTGAACTAAGAATAAGGAGCCACCAGTAACAACACTGTAGTCATGGATCAAATAAGAGTATTGCTAATTTTTCCAGGAACCATCAATAAACTCTTCTACGCTATAAAACACTTTTGAAAGAAGAAATTTTTAATTTTGTTTTAAACATGTTGAAATTTTCATAATTTTGTATTTCGATTGGAAGTTTATTAAATAGCATGGCACCCGCCTGTGATGGTAGCAGGGAATATAATTTAGATCTGTGTTGTTTTATGCGGAAGTAGTTTGTGAATCTTGTCTCATGGAAATGAATTTCTCTACTGTACCTTGAACCATATCACATTTAGAAAGACAATAAACTATTGTTTCATAAATGTACAGGGATGGTAAGGTCAAAACTCTAAGGGTTTCAAAGGCATTTTTACAAACGCCTTATCAGTATTTTCCATAACGCCATATATCGGTCCATGAACGCCCGAACCGCAAACATTCAGCCGCTGCTATTTTCTTTTTTCATTCCCGTAACATTTTTTACAGCTTTTTACAGAGGTATAACCTAGCCTAAGTGTAACAATGCTAAGGACATATACTTGGCCCTTAAATGATATAGTTTACAACATTTTCAAACTGATGAGTGGTCCAACATGTTATATAGGCCTTTCCGCACCAGCGAACACAATAGTTGATTTAACGTAACAGGTAGACAAAAAGACATTTTTTCTAAGCCAGTTTTAGTGTTTTCATAAAATAGTGTACAAAGAAATAAACAACAATGGCTCAATTTTGCAACGCACAAACTACATCTTTACTTTTATTAGATTACTATAGTGAAACTTAGAAGAACATTGTTATGAGCATTTATCAACATACACCGAACATCAGCGGGGATGTAGCTCAGTGGTAGAGCGTTCGCTTTGCATGTGAAAGGCCCCGGGTTCGATCCCCGGCATCTCCACATTACTTTTGGAGAAGATTTGTAACCAACCTCAGATCGTCTCTTTATCACAGGTTTTAGCCTTTAGTTTATACGTCTTCATAGATCACTTTTGGTTTTATCTAACCTACTTCTTGCGTAAGCAGGAAGACCGTATTGTATCGGCAATAATTGTTCTAAATGCAGTTTGCGTTGATTTGTAGGGTCTACTTCGATAGATGGTCGCATATAAAAATATTTCAAATGTAACTTAAGCTTGTATAAAAAACTTGTTAAAAACTTCAACACACTCTAAAAAACCTGTATTTGATGTTTATTTGGTTCAGTAAAAGTTACATTTTGAAGCAAAAAAAAAAAACTTAAATGATAATTATATTGATGTAGAACTGGCTGCATTTACACATCCTTCTCATCCGTATAATTATACAGGAATACAGTATTAGTTTTCTCGTAATCCTTTCAGCGTTGAAGGGGACAACTGTCTATGCTGGAAACACTTAGGCCCTGAGGATCAATACTGTAGTATGTAACGCAGATGCCGTGGAGTAGGCCTACTACAGAGCTCGGATGTGGGCCAACGGCCAAAAAACTCGTAAATTTATGGCGCGGCCTCGGGGTAAATCAGTTAATGTGGCAACGACCCGAGACTCCCCATCGACTGCGACCAACCTACTTTCGTCTATTTCTTATAGACTTAGAATCACATATTTTATTTGATATATTCCTGGTTCTATATATGACGATATTTAATGGAACAAGATTACTTCTAAAGAATCCTCCATCACAAAAGGTATCAAATTAACAATTTGTGTACGCGCACGACGAAGTCATTTTCTCAAATTTCAAAGAAGTCAGTATAAAGTGTAGTGCACGACATTTGCAAAGGTCATATACTTGACGGTGGAATTGGCACAACTCACAAGGTCATCATTGTTTTTCTTCCGTGAATATTTGGTGAAATATATAGATTTGTCCAAGTACGTGTGTGATGGTTGAAGATTTCACAGTGTATTAAAAAGAGTTATACATTGTTCCAGGTGGACGAAATTAAGAGTTCGTCAATTATTGAAAAACTATTTCAGATAGAAAGATGACGAAAATAATTTCACAAAATCATACCAATGGAATCCGTTAAAATTAACCATATGTGTATACAAGTTAGTGTAGGTGTGCCTTCTATACACATACAGTATACAATAAATTAAGAGGGTTTCTTCAACTCTCATGCTTTAAAAAAAATATAATTTATTTGTATTTCAGTACAGTCAAAATTAAATTATCGCCTCGGTCTAGGTTTGATACACTATAAATATCTTTTATAATTATTATATCCTTAAGGCCTGGGTAATAATTTGCCAATTGGTTTCTTTTAGAGGCGATCTAATACAGCCAGAGGAAAGAGACAATTAACAAGGGGAAATTTTGCAAACCACGTTTTAAGTAGAAAATGTATTAGAATGTGGAAATTTTTTTCAGCAAGCGTAATACAATTAGTGACGTATCATACAAAAACGGATTCTTCTATTACAAAATAAAATAGGTTTTTGACAATAATTTCGTGTTATCCTTATGAACAATTACGTCTCAATTGAATTGCCAAAACAAGCAAAATTGGCGAAAGTACATGATTGAGTATTGACTTCAATACCGCTGTGATTAAAAACATTTGCAGTTTTTATTTACCCTACGTTATAAGCGGAAACCAGAGTGGGACCCGTGTTTGCATTATCCGTTACTTTGATACTCTCAAACCCTGTACTTTGGTAGCTTTAACAAGAAGTTGGAGAAATAAATAAGTTCTGTGTCAAGGAAAATAATTGGCCTTTAGATCAAAGAAGCTCGATGTTTACACTTCAGGTGACTGAAGAGTGAAGAAAAAATAATGACAACCTCCTGCCGGAACATAACAACCTATTTACTCGACATACGTAGGGGACCAGAATTGCTGATGCGGAATTTTATTCTGAAAGTCACTTTACAGTCAGTACAGTCTTACTCTTGTATCTTACCAAACTACTTGATGGTATATTTTGCATTACAACCAGTTTTATTTAATACAGGACGTATTTTCAAAACATTTTAAACCGGTTTCTAGCATTTTTTTAAGGTAATTGTTTTATTAAAGTGTTTATTTTTTTTAAATAGAATGCCAAACTTCACAAGTGATAATAAGGAAGGGTTTCTTAGTGAAGTTCTGGAAACAATTTTATTCTGCTGCACGGTTATTTTAAGTAAGCAGTATCCACTTAAAAATTAACCATACTTTTCAGAATACTGTCCTAATGTCCTAAACTAGTTACTTTAATGTAAGCCTTTTAAAAAACACCTGCAGGATATTTGTCTAATTGATAAGCATGGAAACACCCTGAAAAACTTTACGGTGAAAGTTAGAATACATTTTAAATTTGCTACATCATTTTACAAAGAAAAACTTAAGGATGTAGGTGGTTAATACAAAGACTACATATAATCCACATTTGACTTTGAAAATAAATCTCTTTTATTATTGCACTTTTAAGGTTGTGTTTGCCACATTATCCAATCATTATCTGAGACCTGATCCATTTCATAAATCATACTGCCTAAGTGCCTATTTAAAATTTCGAGCCTTCCAAAAAGTATCATTCAAAATGCACTGGTGGGATCCATTATAGAACATTTTTTTAGAAAAGCATAGGGTGTGTTGTACATATTACAGGGCAGTAGCCAGGATCCTTGGCCCACCGAACAGACAGTAGCCGGGCCCATAGGCTTAACCATTGACTTTAAACATGTCACTGGCAACTGTGAGGGGGTTCTATAGGGGATACTCTGACAAGAGCGGAAACCCAAGTGTCTCCCAGGGAAATCTGAACATTCAAATGCAAAATGAAGCATTATTTAGAGGCTCTTATAGAGAACTTTAGTTTCCAAAAAGCCCCAAGATGTTGACGTAAAACAGTGCATTTTGAAGTAATTACAGTTGATTATATTGTTTAATGTTATTTGTAAGGAACAGGTTAGGGTTTCCAATAAGAGCGAGGGTCAGTCCTCAAACACTCCCTTGTTATGACATGTTCAGGCCAACTCTATATTTCATAAAGCCTGCATAAATCTGGTATTAACCCAGCCTTATTGTAGTAGTTTATAAAACTACGTACTGTGTATAATTTTCATCAAATTCTCTTTTTAAACAAATTCCTGAAAAAAGGCGAATCATGGGTTTAGGTTATTTGTCCAAACCTGACAGTTTTCGGTTAATGAAACAATCAAGAATATGCTGCAAACCTGTCCTCAAAAGGAACATTTTAATTGTAATGTCGGACCCCTTTGATACATTGTAGCACCATGTTTTAAAGAATTAGTGCCCCTTAAATCTTAGACTCCATTTGATTTTGACTGAATCTCAAATTAGCATTATACAGTGTCTGCTGGAGAACAATAACCTATTAGAGAATCATCAAATCAAACAAGGCGTGGTCACATTTGATTTGTTGAGATTCTTCTTGATTAACTTGGAGCTCTTGAGTCCGATGGTCAGTCTTAGTGATGATCACAGGAGTGTCGAGTATGAAAAATATATTGACTATATCATTCCCAAGAATATTGTGATGCCTTCTCAAGTTGTGCTGAGCAGACAACTCCATTTTGTCATTGACTCATTGTGTTATCAGGATTGAATTTCAACGAAGTGGCTTCTCATGTTGAGCTTCCAAGAGCTGAATGATGTTGATGCTGGTTGGACAATGTCTGATACTATCACTACAGGATGACAGTTAGTTCAGAGTGCATTGCATTTTTAAATACACTTTAACATTTTTTGAGGTACCATTCTGTAGATACACTGCTATTTTATAATAATACGGTGATTTTAATATTGTAATAAAACACCAAAATTGTGTTATGTTTTGGATTTTACACATAGTACAAGTATACTTTGTTGTCCAATTTCTGTACAGTTTTGATAAACCTAACATATGTAAATAGGCTACACACTTGAGAAGGGGGCTTAGACAAAGGGTGGACAGGAGCTAAAAAACTATGCAATTTAACGCTTTAAAGCAAATTCTATTCACTTCTGATTTGTTTAAAAGTTTAAATTTACTAACCGTAAAAAGTTATATTAATAACGGCTTTGTGCATCTTGTATTGTTCTCTAAGATAGTGGTTTTAAGATTTCAATTTGTTTTGAGAGGTAAGGAAAAACCAAAAACTTTGAACATTCACATATGTTGCTTAGTTGTGTTTGACTAGTCAGCTCAGGCTGATTACTTTAAGCTACCTCATTTTCTAAAGTTGTGTGTTACAATTTCATCTGAAGACTTCTAGTTTAGTTATGATGGAAAACGTCCACAATAAAAATTCAAACTCAAAGTTTTTGTTGTCCACAAAGATTAAGACATGAGTATATGACCGTTATTTGGCATTTGCAATTTTTTAAATGGGTCAGTGGTGCGGTTTTTTAGTCCACAATAAACGTTCCCGCAACCAAGAATTTTTACTAACTAAAATATTTTGGCCTGAAAATTTCCAAAGATAATTTTTTTCTCATCAACTTGCTGGAAATGTCACAAAAAAGGCTAAAAGTTTTAGGATTTGCCACTTCTAAGGTAAATGCAGTAGAGTCTCACTTATTTGTCCTTTGCTTATCCAAAATTTTGTATTATCCATCATCCAACCGAGACAAAAACATGTAAAAGTAAAAGAAACGTATTTGCTAATGTATGCGAGTGTTGTGTATTGTTAAATCATAAGTTTCTTTCACTTTAGGTTCATATATGTTCATTTTTCATTAGTAGAATGTTTCTATTAAAGGGAAAATGACATTATTAAAACCTTACACTACATAATTGGCTTTTTTCATAAGGTGTGCTTATTATACACCTTTTTTGGTTATCCATTAATGACAACAAATTAAGACCTAAATTTGAAAAGATTGGTTCTTTCATCAACTGTAGAAACTCTTATTTTGTACTGTATTAATGATTTATGTGAGCTATGTTAATAAACAAAAGTTGGTTTTCTTACTAGATGTTCATTATTCATTAGTAGAATGTTTCAAAAGGAAAATGACATTATTAAAACCTTACACTACATAATTGTTTTTCTTATTCAATATAGAGGGTATTGTTATATTTAAAAACTCTCTGTGATAAAAAAAGCCAGCTTGTGCTGATTGCTTTTAGGCTAGCTCATTTTAAATGTTTTGTGTTATGTTATAAGTTACTTTTTACCTAAAGACAGGGTCAGATTTCAGATCCCAAAACGTTGTGTACTTTTTGTAAACTCAAAAAGATAGAATACACCGTAATATTATTTCAACCTCAAAAATTGAACCATCGTCAACAACAAATTTCAAACAGATGAAATATATTAGTGCTGTTTAATCGACTAATTTGTTCAAAATAACCTGTGATTTGCCATGAAAATTCAATGTTTTTTAACAGGTAGAAAGAATGCAAGAATAGCCTAAATTACATTTTTATTAACAAGAAAATATTATAAAGTTAAATATAAAAGGGACTTATTTAACAGTTGGCACAGGTTGCTTCAATGTGCTCTTGTCACAATCACCACGGCGGAAGGCACCAGTCCTGCAACCAACAACACATTATCGTAGACTATTGACAGTAGGCCTGGCCTTACATCCACTTCTCTGGCATACATAAAAAAAAAATGTAGTAGAGTTACTTAAAAGCAAACCAGGCGACACGCAGCTAAGCACTAAAGCTCTGTTGGTGTGAAAGAAGTGTATTTACATGGTTTTACTGTAAATAAAGAATTGAATTTAACTTCACTAGACTCACTTCCTTGTTTCTACCTTCGCCATCAGTTTAGATTCCTGTATGTTCACAAGTGTTAATCATAAAAGTTCTAACCGGACTACTTATTCTGCTGTTTTAAGAAAAAATCAGTGATTCGGCCGGCATCTTGAAAACCTTAATACATTTCCAGAATATTTAGTATATTGATGGGTTACATTAGAACTTATATTCATTTGAGCAATTGTGATGAAATGTACTATTTTTAGATCACTAAAAAGTTAAAAGGGGACATCCAATATTTTCAATGTTGGAAATTATATTGGATATTTGCAATTTATAATTTGCATATAATACTGTACCTAAAACATCCAAAGGTTTGTCGTAGTCCTCTTCTAAGAAAACCTTTTTGGGGAAGTTTGTCATGAGTGAGAATGGCCCATCCCCATCTGACCGGTTCATCTGTATATATAACCTCACAGCCGAAAGTTGTTCCTTGGGGTTGAAGTTCTGCACCAATGTTTGGCCATTTGTGAGTCTTATCTGAAAAAGTAGACATTTGATACCAGTCTATTCACTCAAGCCAATAATTACAAAAACTAACTATTGATGTTGTAGAAAATACTCATCACACTCACCATTCAACCCATATTCACCTTAAAATACCCTCTAGAAGTGGTCGGTGTCTCAAATAAAAGTATCAAAGACAACTTAGACAAAACAGATAATTTATTGAATAAGTTTCAGTAGAACAAAGATTTTGCTGAGGATTGGCCATTATCATTTTGATCTTTACCTTACAAGAAATATCTCATTATGTAAATAAGTGTCAACTGAAATGCTTACCTGAAGTCTACTAGTAGTGTAGTCCTTAGGTTGTACAGTTAGAGCGGGGGCTGGAACAGGGGCCGGGGCTGGTGCAGCCTCCACCGGAACTCCGCCAAACTTGGCTTTCCTTGCAGCCTTGTCAGCTTCAATCTGAGCCTTCACTCTCTCCCTCGCAAGCCTGTCTTCTTCCTTCTCCCGCTTCCTTAGGTCTACCATCTTCTTAATTTCTTCATCTTCTAATCTACAACATTCAAACAATTAAATCTGAACCCTGTCACTAACAAAAAAACAGGTGGGCTCCTAAATGGGAGAAACTTATAAATATTAAGGATATTACAGTAGACTCTCATTAGAATGGACTAATGTGGCATCTGGAATTCTTGAAACCTAGATATTCACACGATCAATGATTACTCACTGCCTGTCCCATTAGAAATAACAAAAACAGACTCAAAAAACAAAATATTAGTATATGAATTGTTATTTACGCATTTGAACTAATATTCTTTGCAATCATAACTATTCCTTACTACAGTGCATCAGCTGGTGGTATTGACTTTTTGTAAACAACCTAGTTTCTCCGGCACAGCTTGGCACAATTGTGCTGACTGCCGGCCTTAGTAGAGTTGCAGTTTGTAGCTGAAGAGCAGTATTTCCTGACGGATAACTGCACCAACATACCTCTATGCGTTTAACTGTATAGCAAAGCATAGAAAATGTGTCATTATTTATTACGAATGTCAACATTTAAAAACCACAGGACATATGTTCAACTTTTTTCCTGTCGGGTAATCCGGATTAACCCTTATCCAAATCCGCGCTCCGCTCTAGCTACTTTGCTCCTAAAATATATTTGTCTGTTTCACATATAAAATAGTTCAAAATGGTAGTTGGGAGACTACAGCTCCATTTAGAAGGATTTTTTACACGACTCAACTTTTGTGTTTTGTTTGTATAAACAATTAAATCCTTAGTAACACTCCCCTTTAGAAAAAATCTTACTTTATTTTACAGTAGATTGCAAAACAAGACCGGAAGGGTGGTCTGAAAAATCCGGACGATAGGGGATAATAACAATCCTGAATTAGGATCATAAAATAGACTCAAGATAAAGCGTGGTGGTTACTGGCTGTAGGTGAGCCACATACCTTAAAACCACTCACTCTCAAGTAAGGCGAACAAGGGTCTTCACAAAAAAAACACATTGTTCTGACAATATTTATTTGTTCTGTCTTTTTCTAATTTATGCAATTCAAAACAGTAAAAGGTTAATTTTAATAAAATTCTCTGACACTCTCTTGCGCTTTTGTCCGTAATTATAAAAACAGACACACTAACACAAGTTATCACAAAATACAGATATCACATCGCGAATAGCTGCTAACTCACTGTTGTTTACATTTGTGAACTGCAGGGGAAGCGGAAGGGTGACTTGATCGCAGTAGATAGCCTGACATTGTCGATCCACTCCCTGCTCCATCTGCGGCGGTGTATCTGAAAACCAGTGCTAGATTAGCAAACTCGCAAAAGTTGCGTTTCTGCGTAGCTCGGTGTTCACGTGGCGTTGAGTGCAAATTGAATGTCAATATTGTTTTAAATTACTAGTTAAGTTGATGTTACAAAATACTGTATTAGCAAAAATGTTTTTCGTTTATTTAAATTTTAATTTTTTTTACCCGAGGGTGATCGGACCATACCGATCGATCGAGGGTCGTTCGGTGGCGTCTATTATTTGCAAAACAAGAAAGCTGATCATATAAAAACAATGAACATAACCTGTAAAAACAAACAAAATTGTATGCTGTCTGCAAAAATTTAGGACAAATTATAAAAACAGGGCTGCTAACGAGATTTTAACTAAACCAAGCATAAAAATCCAACAAAAACCGATAATGTGTTAAACTACTATGTATAAATTACCAGGGACATTCTAAATTCTTGTTAACAGAGAGATGAGAAACTAGGCCTAAGACTTAATAATAATTCAATCTTACGATGTTACAGCCAATAATGCTATGACTGGCCTTGCTGATGATTTGGCTTGTGCAATCAAAACCGGCTGCTATTAGGTTTGCTACATTAAAAATTCAAGCATAATTCAAGGACTTTTACACGATAACTTAGCATTACTTACTTTTTCTTTGCTGCAACCATCTCCTTGCCAGACTTAATCCTATTCTTCTCTCTTTCTAGAGCATCAATTTTTTCCTTTTCTTCCCTTTCTTTCCGCTTTTGCTTCAACTTTTCTTCGACTTTTAGCAACTGCTCTTTCCTCTCTTCTTCGGTTAAAGGTCTCTTTTCTTCCGCAGACTCTGAGAAACTACTGTGACCAGATTTTGCTGCATGATACTCAACCTCTACCTGAGATTTGAACAGCTTTCCACACCTACAAACCAAAGTTACAAAAGATTTTTTCAAACTAATTCACTAATCTTAACACATATTTACTGCTCCAAACATGTTTCAACATGAAAATTTGATTTTGATTCAACGTTATGACCTTGGCACGATTCCATGCCTCTAACAGCATAATGGGGTTTGGAGAACATATTCTTCTGAAAATAAAAATGAAGTCACTCGTATTAAATGTATTTAAGAGTATATATTACATATAATCAAGAGAATAGTTTGATTTAGATTGAGAGAAATGAAAAGGTTCCATCTTAAAAATAGTACTAAAAGAACAGGGGAAAATTATGTTAGAATTTTAAGTGCATATAATGTTTTGAAGACCAGATCGTGGGTTCGAATCTAAACAATTTCTTAACCAATACAAGATCTGCTGACAGGGAGAAGACCATTGAAGAAGAACACTTAGTCAACTTGGTAAAAAAAGGATTTGTAGACCTAGAGTAAACTATAAACAATTAATAGACTTTAAAACTAATTTATGTTGGATCATAATTTGACTGAGCAAACAACTATAATTTTACAAACTTTAATCAAGCTCTTTCAGTTCACTCTGTCTCAAAACATCGTAATAATTAGTTTTGAAGTGATGTTTCAGCCAATCAGTGATTGAACGTGATATTCCACAGCTAGACCAAAATATTTTAAACTAATTATTAGTGTTAGTGACCGTCAAATCTAAAAAATTATCAAATCAAATTCAAGTTTTGCCTTTTTGAATCTCGAATCCATAGCCGAATTTAAATTTACACTACTGTGTACACTGCCAAATATAAATGCGAGGGGTTTTCTGTCCTTAAACATTCATTTCAAGGCCACAACTTCTATTGTGAACAATATTACATGAACTATTTTAAAAATTAAAACATAATTTAGTCAGCTGATATTAAGTTTGAAAAGATGATTGGCCTAGCCCTTTCTATGTTGGAGTTTGCCGATGTGCAGCATTAAGACGTGTGTTTTGTAAGAACATTGGGTTTCTAGTAGGAAGGGCAATTGTAAAAACAAATAAAAACTAGATTGTTTATATAAATAGCATGAAAATATTGAAAAATCAAATAACTAAGTAGCTTGTGTTTAGATAACCAGTTCATCCACCTGCCTCGAGAACTGATAAGATATTATATTATTTCATGTGTTTAGTTATTAAGTGTTAGCAAAGTATTTATTAATAATCGCACCTGATGTTATTCAAGACGTTACCGTCACCACACTTGATAATGGCTGTATGTGTGACAACTATTGTAGTGTACAAAATTAAAACAGCCCGATAGTTAATCCAAATTATTTGTTAATAAAATATTCTGACCCGCCATAGCTGTGTGTATAGGCGCCAAAATAATAGTAAAACATTCTGACGCCATCACTGTAATGTCAAAGTAGGCTACCTACTAAGATGAAGTCTTAAAATGAAGTAATCACATAATACTGCACTGGTGAAAACGTAATTATGTCAAACCACACTCGCACAAACTAACGCAAATAAAACTCTGACAACGAGTTGAAAGTTACTGAACACTGGTTATATTTCTATGATCTTCAGAGAAAGACAGACGTGGACTGATTCAACCAGCCTAATAATCGAATTTCGTTGCTTTTGAATTCTTATTTACAAACGGAACTCTGTGATCGCGATAAAAAATATGTAACTAATGTGTTGGTGTTGTACTTTCGCAAATTGAAGAAATGCAGGTTTCAGCACATTATGTTTAGTTTAAGTGTTTAAGTGGTTTAAAATGTTGTTTCATTAAAATATTACCCGGTTTACTTGAATAATTATATATTTTGCCATACTAAAACGGAACTACTTTTTCACCGTCACAAAAGCGCTCTCAAGGCTCCATTTGCGCTTATCAAACAAAGCTAGACGCAAGAAAAAAAGTAAATACGACAGCGGTAATACACCGTGGGAATGTGCATTAATCAAGTCAAAGATTGAACTCTATGTATTATGTACGTTCACTGCTAGTTAATAAATCAACTCAGATTGTCTATGCACAGAAACCATCTTCACATGCATAGTTAGTTATAACTAAGAAACTATTTTACATTTCAAACTAGGAATTAAAGGAATATGCTAATCATATCATATGTATTTGCCCAGTGATATTTATTGAGAAACGAAGGGTAGACCAAAATCAGCTGTACTCCACTATAGTAGGATTAAAATATTTGTTCTTAAATGAGTTTCGTGGACAGAAAAATTAGAAATTCATAATTTAAGCTATAATATGACCAAATTTTAGAATTCTTAAAGCGTGGAAATTGAAAATTACAAGATACTGGATAAATTAATTGTTTATGCGATTTGGTATTTTACTCTACTTAAATTCAAACAAAAATTATGTAAATAAGTGTAAACTTAGTCAGATTACATTCTTACAAGACCAATGGGGAGTTAAAAGTAACTTTGCATATAAAAATATAATATGAGATTGATCGATGCACCAACCATACACAGGTTAACTGGTTAATAATATAGCATGTGACAAATGGAGGCCTGAAAACTAACATTGTTTTGTGTCTGGAGCACTCACAAATCCATGACAATACTATTTACCCATTTTGATTGGTGGCTTATCAACAGCTGGAGTCATCCAGACTTGCTGCGGCAGCCCTGCTGGCCACAAGGCTAGGCTTCGAATACATTGTACTGTTGGCACTGCGTGCTAGTAGCTTTCAAGCTTCTGATGTTGGGCTTTTGAATATACACTTCTAGGCTTCGTGTTGGCAAGACAGGCTTTGAGAACCTGCTTCCGCCCCTGGCGGAAGTTTAGGTACCGCGACATTTCCATCTGAGTGAAGTGCCGAGCAAATCTCTTCACCACCACAGCGAAGGATTCGGTCTTACCGCGAGCAGCCACTTGGCTAACCATAGGGCATAAACATTACTTTGAGCCTATCCTAGTCGCCAACTATCGGAACTGGTTCGAGCTTGTTTTCTACTACACTGTAGTCGTCATTATCTGGACTTTGGAAGAAAGATTAAATGGCGCTTTAATTTTTCCCCTCAGGAAATCATTATAACACACCACCTGGTGATATTAGAAGGCAGGCTGTCTAGCCTGGCTTGTTGTAGTTGCTACCACGTCACTGCCAAAGAGAGGTGTGATGTATTTATAGGTGTTTGTTCGGAAATTCATAGAGAAACGTTCCAGGCATATACAGACTGACCAATTTGGTGTAATTGCCATAGTTTTGGGTATGATTGAATTTGGTGGATTGTCAAATTACCATGTTTGACACTTGCAATTACCAAGCATTTCTAAAGAACTGATAATAGTTAGATTAGGCATTGGAAAAACTGGGTATGAATTAAGAATAATTTACTCACTCATCACATTTTAAAGATTTGGCTTCAGCTGGAGCACTTGAGGCTTAGACTCCCACTCTGTTGGCTGCTCCCTCTGCTTTTCTGCTGGTTTCAAGTTTAATGTTCCAGGGGCCGGTTGGCTGGCTTCTTGAGAACCTGCACCGTCCATTTCTCCACCGTGAGCAAGGAGCCTGTAACATTACTTCCATTGCTGTAGCCAAATATGAACTTACTACCTCATTACTGTGGGAATGCTAAAACGGAAATAATACTCTTACAAGTGAATTTTTTGTTGACATTGTAGGGTTAGTGAAAGAGGGGCTAATGTAGTAACGTATGGTATTTATGAGTTAATAGAACTAAACAAAATTTACAGAAATTTTGTGTAATTGCCATAGTTATACGCTCATTGAACGCCTTAAGACATCAATCAAACTCATTATTGCTTTTGAATGTTGATAGTAGATGGCGGGTTTGGTCAGCCAACCCGACGTTCCTTTAAGGCCTGGCTGTGAATTGCCAAATAGAGCCCTTCTCTGACCCTAGCCTATCACAGTCTAGTATGATGTGTTTGGCAGTCTCCTCACGTTACATAGCCTGCACTCCAGAGCCTCTGTATAAATGCCAAGAGTGTAGGGAGATGTTTCCTGAAATGGCCACTGTCCAGTGATGAGAGCAGTTACTTGCTTTACCCTACTCGACTCCAATCTCACCAACCAGTTGGTTGATTACTTGGTGGCTCACAAGCCCTGCTAAAGTCTGAAGAGTAGCTTTCCATGTTAGGCTGCTCCTTTTCTGGACCAAAGATGGATGCCGTGGAGCGGAAAGTCGTTGCTTTGCTCAGCCACAGGTTCGGCGGTGGTGTGCAAGCACCCCTCCTTGGCCAGTCTGTCTGCATTCTCATTTCCAGGTATACCCATGTGACCAGGCACAGCTGA
Source organism: Matsumurasca onukii (assembly GCA_018831715.1). Classification (NCBI taxonomy): domain Eukaryota; kingdom Metazoa; phylum Arthropoda; class Insecta; order Hemiptera; family Cicadellidae; genus Matsumurasca; species Matsumurasca onukii. The sequence continues at coordinate 10,624,969 of CM032061.1, read as the reverse complement.
GTTGGACAAAGTTATGGTGCGATCTGGCTGGGGCTTGAGAAACATTCCCAGACCATTATTAGTGTAAAGACCTGTTGTCGAAGGCTAGAAGCAAGGCACTAAGGGTAGCTTGGCTATCTGACGTGTTACTATGCATATCCATTGCTAAGGCTAAGAATGGCCTAAAATAAGCTTTGGAATATGGTACAGAACTCTTTTCTAGACTTGAGCTGAGAGCAGTTCTGGTGAAGGCTGTATACTCCAAACCCTGATTGCCTTTCATGAGGGGGCATTATGTACCAGATACAAGGCTACTTTCTGGCCTGAGGGTTGTTGCTTTCCACTCCTCTCTGGAGAGGAAAGTTACAGAAAAAGGTTGCTGTGGCGGTTTTCTACATAACATCCGCTGTCATGTTTAGAACGGTTCAGGATATTATTGAGTGATGGTGCTGTCCTACTCTGGACCATGCCCTCCACTGTTGGCAGCTATCAGCCCATACGCCCAGACTTCCTAGCTTCTGCTTTAATAGAAAATGTCTAAGGGGAGGAGACCAAGCATGACTTCAAGGATCGAGGTAGTACTGCTTATAAAGGCCAAGTAACTAGTAGACAAGCCAGCACTCTGTATGCTGGTGAATTTGGTAAGACTGTGCTCTGGTTGACTTTTGTCCACTAGCACTCTGACTTGTATATCTTGGGTTAATCTTTGCTTGATTGAAGGTCAGCCTGTATCGAGGTAGGGAGATATTTAACCTCTTTGGATATTTTCAAACTGATTTGATCCTAGTTTTAAGCTTGAAAGAGCTTCTAGGATTCTTTTGTAGTTAAAGGTACAACTGTTGTCTACAACTGTTGTACATAGTGAAGGATTTCACGTTTAGTAGTCCTTATTGAGACACCATTGGGTAGAATAAATATCTACATTTGACATTCATGATGTCAGCTGTGGTGTTACAATATTTGCCTTGCTACATGACAATGTCATCGCATAGCCTTGAGCAATAATGTTCGCTAGTGAGTTGTTAAGTGCCATCGAGCCACAAGTTCCAGAGAAGGGGTGAAGGACCCTCCTTGTGGACATCCTTGGTTGGGGATATGACTTCGATACCTGCATGAAGTGTGGCACTGACGCGTCTTGTGCAAAGCTAGGAGCGATCCATTTGGCTTTCGGACCCATTCATAAGAGGTGTGTGCTCAAAACGTAACACGATATCCATAAGGCACATAAGCGCGAATTACCTTTACAGCCAGAAATACGCTTATGTGATAGTAAATGGTGGTTTGGTGCAGCTACCACCCTTCAGATGCTCCACGTTTTAGCAGACCCGTGGCATCACCATCAGTATGTACAATTGTACAGGTAAATCTCCATTCACCAACATGTAGAGCAGCGGTCTGAATATTGGCATCCAAGCGAAGGCAGACAAAAGTGTTCTTTATATTAGTAATAGGAATGTTGCGGTAAATGAATCCAAGCTTGAAACCAAGAACTGGTTGAAAATAAAGTTTTGTTAAAATTCTACCAGAATAATAGGAGCATTTATTGGTAACAGCCATGATGAGGTAACTCCGGTTTTAACCTCATCCAGGAAGCTTTACAATTTTGGTCCAGTAACTTTCTGAGTCGTATATCTGGTTTCTTTCATCTTTTGCTTGGAATAGACAATTTTGGGTAAAATCTTTTAGGTCTTTAGCAGTTTTTAAATTAGGTCTCGGCTATTCAGAATTAAGTGTTTTTTATTTAATGAACCACGGTTCATATTTGAGCTTACATTATATATTACGGGTAATTTACCCTGCAAAATGTACATATATGTATTATAACTTGCAGGTATACGATTGATATTTTGTTTGTTTGCTACTTAGTTCGAGAGTGAAATCGCAGGTAATTTATCGTATCCTAAACTATGCTATCGGTTATACTTGCTCTAATGTAGCTCTAAGTAGCAATTTATTATTGATGTAGGTAAATCACACTTAAAGAACTATGTTCGATTATTACTCAAGGGATAATGTTTTAGGATATAGATTACGGTATACTAAAACTGAATTTTGTTTGTTTGCTACTTACCACTCCATCGCAGGTTCTACTCCTTGATTTCCAGTAACAGCTATTGCCTTTTCTCTACAAAGAAACAATTATTATTGCTAATAGGCTATGTTAACAGTCTGGAATGAGCCAATAACTATTTGTTAAACTATGCAGAAGAATGATTACTTGAATTTAAAAACAGACTGAAAAATTACTGGATGAGTGGCTTTTACTGTGACAAAATTCATTAGATCGGTTTTTATAAGAAAATACAAAATTAAATAAGGTGAGATAATAAGTCATTTTTTCTTTAATTATTTGTAGAAACTGTTGGATAATTTGAACACATGTCAAAGTTGGTTCCAGAAAACTGTGGCATAGGCCTTTATACTCCTGTATATAATATAATATTAACTATCTACAACGAACTAGTTTTGGGGAAGATTATGTACGGAGTTGTCTCCCTCCTGGTATTTAATGGTATGAAATGTTAACCAAGTAAGTAGGCTGAGGCTTACTTACGCTTTTTCTTTGGAGAATCCCATTTCGATTAGCATCTGCACGTCGCTCATTGTGGTTGAATTTAACTAGATTCTATAGACAAGTTAAAAAGGTAAATTTTGCTTCCTAGTTCCCACTACAAAGTAATTTTATTTGCAAAATGCACAAGTGTTTCAAAGTTCAATAAGCGATACCATGTAATGACAAATCAACTTTTGTATTCCTGAAATCTGAAACCTAACCTGTATGACAGCCGACAAGAGGATGACAAGATGAGCAGAAATCGTGAAATGTAACGAAAACAAACTTTCAGGAAAAATAAGGTCTACAGCCAGTAACAACAGTTCCTCTAGCTTTTAATTTTTAATACTATACTAAGAAACTTCGGTAGCTGTCAGTGTGTGAGAAGGATGTTGCTCTTTCGTTAAAACATATTTTACTTAAGTAATAATGCTTTGTATTTTGTACGCCACGAAATATCTCATTGTAGCTCAGACATTGCAGCCCCTACACGCCTGATGGGTCGGGGTTCAATAGAATGATTTTAGGTCGTCCAGACCTCAACCAGACCCATACAGAGCATAAACTGGGTTGACAGAGGAAATATAATGAAGTTTACGCCTAAATCTTAATTTGTTTAAACGCTAAATAGCTAATTTATAACTAGGCCAATATTTGGACAAAATATTTGGACCGAACCGAGACTCGAACCCGGACCTAGCAACTGTTTTGTAAAGCAACGTTAGAAGAAAGAGTATGTAACGTATTCTGACGAGCTCATACGTAATATACATACATATGAACTAGAAAAATCACAGCGGCTCGACAACACGTGGATAAAGCGCTTGCTACTGAGCCGTTTCCTTGGACATGTGGGCAAAACTCAAGAATTGGCAAATATTATTCAATGCAAAATAAGTACACCCTCGTAAAATAAATCGGTCATCATTTTGATGACTCTATTACCTCCAGGCGTTTAAGCAAAGTCAATATTAGTTTAACCGACTTAATTTTTTCAAAAAAATTTATTATTTCACCATTCAAATACAGTTACTAGAGCTCATTTAAGTTTCCTTCAAGATTGAAAGTGTAAGTTTAAAATTCAGTCAATGTGTAGTTTTACATCTGATGGGCATGAGCTAGTCTGGTATTCATACAGGGTTAATAGCCAAGTTAAAACAGTAGTTTCTCTTTGTCAAAGGATACCGCCTCAATGCAGATTGAACACTGCAGAGAAGAATTGACAATGGTGAGTCCGAAATACTGTATTCCAAAATTAGAATATTTGCCACTGTGAGTTATTTAAACTATTTATAAAACCTTTTGGTAGCATTTAAAGTTTATATATGTAAAATCGGGTTGGGCCTTGAAATTTACAAGAACGAATATTACTGGGCCAGCAAGCTAAAAAGGTTGGGAACCGCTGAACTAGGATGTAAAGTTGCTTGTATTAAAACAAGCTCCAAACGTGTTCTGGGGTCAGGATGATTTTAAGGTCCCTACTAGTAGTCTGGGTCTTACCATGCTACCGGCATGAATATCTCATTTTTCTAAAGACAAATTCCTAAAAATAAAATGTTTATATTTTTGTGAAATGTAGAAAGGGTTTAAAATGAATTGTCATAGTTCAAGTTTTCAAAATTTCTGGGTAACTTTGGGCAACTTTTTTTTTTTTTAAATAAGAATTTTTTAAAAGTTTAAAATATAATTTAATTTTCAACTTTGGGCAAGGCATATCTTTAAGAAAATTTAAATAATTAATTATATGAAACTTTTAAAAATGAATAACATTTAAAATCTTGAAGAAAAAACCTTTTTTAACATTTTTACTATGTACTTTAAAGAAACAAAAAGTACGTTAAAAAGATTATTTTCAAAATTTCAAAACATAATTATAGAATTATAATAAATTATTTGCGTTTTTTAAGAAAATTGTTTTTACCTATCTTAATAGTGCAAATAAATTTGACAAATTGTAGTAATTTAGCATTGATATAAGCTGAATAAATTGTTTCACTTGATAGACCTAATATGGCACCGTAGGTTACGCCATAGATCTTTTTTGCCAACTTCCGTAGTCTTTTTCGTCAATTATTACTGACCATTTCAGCGTCTGAAATTTTAAAAATATGGCATTTTAATATTAAATACCGTACAATCTTTTTATTTTTTGCCTAAATAAATACAGATAAAAATAATCTATTTTGATTTTTGAAATGTTTTTATGTATTTTGTTGTTTGGGTTACGCAAGAGTACATGGTTAAAAAATCAGAAAACATTTCTTAGCTGTTATGATTTATACATTTCATAACATTCATATGATCAGATTTAAATGGGTTTGACGTTTTTGTCAGTGGTAATTGATTTTTCGTTATGGCGTGTCATCGAATACCATTCATAATCTATCGTCTACAATAATTCATTTCTAATAACGTCATACGAGTACACTACATAAAAATAATATACAATATTTTATTTGGTTTTATTACACCTTTGAACTCAATGAATAGGGTATGAAATAAAGTTCACTATTACGGAAAGTAAGTATTTATTCAGTCTAATGGATAAAGCTACAGTTCTGAGTAGAGACTATTCATTAACGAGTTTACTAATAAAAAGAACTGATAATTTTAAATTACATTATACGTCTGAACTGTGTAATAATGAAAACTGAGCGCTCGTGCTGCGATCTATATATTGTGTAGGGTCATTAGTTTTCCTTTAAACTCATGAATATACTACCGGTATGTGACAAAATAGCTCTAGTTCATTTTCGATGCTTGATCTTTACTGGCAAGTCTATTGACTTCGGTGGTGCCAAGGCAAAGAACCGCTTGTAAGTAGTTTACGGAATCCCAGTATCGTTATGGATCCGCTAGACCATTGACTAAAATAAAAAGCTATATTTAATCTTTTTGACTAAAAATTCAACGGCTAGATCTAAACCACGCATCTTCTAGTATTTAAATCAATGATGAAATCGAAGATATCTCCAAATACCATAAATCTATAATGTACAAATACGCTGCTCGTAGATACTGCTAAAATCACAGAACCATTAAAAGCGTGACAAGTTATTTATTTTTGAATTATTATAATAGTTTTAATCTAAGCACCGTCAAAATGAACTTTTAAACTGAACATTTACACTCTTTGACCTTCACAAACCTCTTCCGTCTTAAAACAACCCTCTTTTTTCTTCGGCACCGAAGGACTATTGTCACCAGGGAAGTTCTTTTGGGCCTGCACACGGCACATGACTTGAAAGCAGATTCCTCAAACGTAGTCTTTGTCAACTTCACCTGATGACAATCAAAGGACACAGGTGTAAACATTGTTGTTACATTTCTAACCACTAGTATTAAGCATATAAAAAGAAGAATTGTGTATAATAAGAGTTTGTACCGCAATTTAACAGATAACTGACTTCCCCAATTAGCAATAGCTAGGGGGATAAAATGTTACTGCTATGTGTGTATAAATTATGAACTAAATAAAGACATTGAATTAAAAAACTAAGCAAGCTAGTAAAGTAGCTAGTCGTCCTTGGTAACTGAAAACAGTGCCAGAACTTTAACAATAATTGTATGTCCTAGGAAAGCGATTTCGAAATACAGAGTGTTTTCGAACACTCTGGACATTATTAGAATTGTGTCCTGGGTCAAAATAAACACCTATCATTCCCAAAAATGTAGTCCTGTTATGGTTTCTAATCTTGGAGCTATTTTGTTGTATTCTTACCAATTATTTATAGCTCTTTACACAGGTTTTCTTATCGCCTCAAATAGTTTTATGTTTAGTAAAGACTAGTTTGTAAAAATATTGGTTTGATCAATTTTGTTAGAATTTATAGTAGTTTAGATTGTTTATTAAACCAGAGATAATGGTACCACAACATTATCTTTGACTAAACTACGAGTAAAATCGAAGGAAAACGCCTTTCTTGCCAAAATAGTCACTAAATACAACTTTTTATTAATGAAAACTAATTATTTGCAAAATAACATTGTAACGTCATTTTGATTACAGTTTATCCTCGTTTTAGACATTACCTTTGCGTTAACTAACCTTGCTTAACTACTTATTTTATTTATTTATATTCTTAACGGTCATACATTTTGACTTTACCTTTCCTTTAACATACTTATGAGTCTTAACATCATCTTGACACTTTCCTTTAACATACTTAAGTCTTTAACATACCGTGCTTCAACTATTTGTGAAATTTTCATCATTTGATTTTCCTTTAACATACTTTTTAACATACTTGTTACTGCAATTGGCATACCAATAAACCAGCAGCTTAATACAAAGTTCCATTTAAGTCATTAGCTGTTGCAGAGGCGTTTTAAACGTATTTTGTTAAGTATAACTAAGTTACTAACTTCATACTGCAAATTTAATATCAATATATTCAGAGTCAATTTTTCAGTGCCAATGTTTTTGAGGCATTTAGTTGTAACAGCACATTTAAAAAAAGATATGCACAAAATAACGGGTTTTTCTTTTGATTTGTGTCTCACATACGCAAGGCAACCATTTTGAAAAACTCATTTTGTATATCAGACGAAAGCACCATCACCAATGGCAGGCTCTATACCATCATATTTCGAGCCATTTTACACACATGTACTTTACTTTGTACTAATTTTACTAGTATATCATGGATCTGCAATATTCATGCCCAGCTAGGTTTTCAATAGCTATCATGGAATTCATTTTAGCTTTGGGAAGCAAATCACCTTGAGCTGAGGGGGTTTGGGGATGAAGAAGGAGTTGCATTGGCCGTAGCAGAAGTGGTTGAGGACTGTGATTGGTGAACAGCCTTCCTCCTTGATCACTTGCACGAGCGGTTCTGTCTTGCACCAATCCTGTCGCAGATATTCCTGTGTACACCACAGATTATTTTCCAAAGAATACAGGATTGTAAACACGCAGCAATCAAAATGTATGATATATTTTATTTAACCCCGTGGTGGAGCACGGGTACACAATTAGTATAGGTATAAGAATGTAGCTTTAGGATATTTCGTACAATTTAATACTCAAGTTATTTTGCTATTATAATACGTGCGAGATAAAGACATTATTTAAATGCATGATATTTTTCCGTTATTTAGTTATGAACTTCAACACACCTTTGGATTTAAAATACTCGTATTTAAATACATGACTTAAAATATTGTAATATTTAAATAATTTGGAACATTGATAATTTATGTGAATTTTTTTGGGAGGTTTATGTGTTAGTTTGAAAGTTCATAATAGTATTTAGTAAAAGAAGAAACGGATTTTTCCAGCCACTTCTGGAGAAAAACTACTCTATTTTATTTCGGGCAGTTAAAAACTCCACCCGTCCTCAGAGGACTACACTAGTATAGGAACTACATTTAACTATATATCTTAACTTAAGATCTAACCTAAGACTTTAGCCAAACAATAATAAAGTCTCAGGTTAGAGTAGCTTTTCTCCAGAAGTGGCTGGAAAAGTCATTTTTCGTAAATAAATGAAGTATTCGTTAAAACGGTTTGTTTATCGTAAGCTTTACTGAAGATAAGGCTATTAGTCTCCGTGTAACATTTGTGACCTCTGGACCCTCACACCTGCATGTTCATTTTATTGTGCTGTAGCCCACCAAAATCTAAAAAATTTAAAATTGAAACTCAAACTTGGAGTACAATAAAAAGACTGGACAATTTTCCTATAGTAGTTTAATGTAAGTATTTTTAAAGGCAAAATTAGTTTGGTGTACATTTACTACATAAACTAAACTCCAAAACAAAACAGCCAATTACAAACAAGTGTTCTTAGTTTAGCAACAGTTTGACAAAACGTGTATGTACCTTTTTAGTAACCAATAAAGCTTCTCTGCTGGACTGAAGGAGTTTGTCCCCCGTTGAGACAACAGTTCCTGTAACTCCTCTGTTTCATTTCTCCTACACAGATAATCCAAACATGAAATATTAAAAGAATATACCCAACTCGTAACCATAATCGCTATCGTGATTCCTAGCAAATTGACCACCAAACATGTTATGCTATAAACTGATATGATTTCAATGACACTTGATATAACATTTTTACACTGTAACTAACGATTTTCCGACGGCATCTTGCTCTGGCTAAACATATATTGTTGATTTGAAGTACAAGTGTTAATTGTGGTACGATAAATGACGGGTCTAATAGGTTTTATTGTTGAAATAACAATTAAACGTACCTCGTCATTGCGTCGTGGTTATCTGAGTCCGAGTCTTGAAGGAAGTTGTGGTCTTGATGATGACTGGAGTTGTTCCTCCTGGAGATCAGCTGTTCTACCTCCTGAGTGTTGATCATCTCCAGGATAGAGTCCGCGGTAGTCAGGGCGACCAACATGACCAGGCACGGCCACGACCGACCCTCCATCTTGCTCAAAGCTAAGCAACCTAACTCCACTACAATATGACATGACTTATGAATGTAGAATAAGTAATAATAATATACGATCAACTTTTCATGTTTGTTCATATACTGTAGTTCGATCCTCCCACAGATAACTTGTCCTTCAAGGAGATTACAATTGGCATATTGGGATGATTTTATTGATTAAATCAGAAGTTTTATTTTTGGTTTCTTATTATGTGCATTTGGCATAGAAGTTTAAGTTCTTCAATTGAACGTTTAAAATTACAGGAAATTACGATTGCATAACATCTGACCGTACGCATAATAAACCATTAGTTTGTTTGTTTTTATTTTAAAGTAAATGTTACGACATGTGAACAAAGAACAGAGCCAGAAATGTCGACGATAAGTCAATGACAACACAGTTACCTCGTAGGGGAAGGTCGAGGCTCTATTTGAAGGTTATTTTGGCGCCAAATGTCAGCTCAAAGCCCCCTTCCCAACAGCTGTCGCCATTTAGAACTTTTATTTAAACTATATTGAAATTAAGTGAAGTAGTTAACATTGCATACTTTAATGTTCAGTTCTGTGAAATAATGTGTAATGAATTATGTATGTTTTAGTCGATTAAAGCTCATCGAGTAGTGTACACTGTACTGCTTAAAGCGCAGTAGTTCACTGTAAAATGTTTTATCGATCCTTTGTCAAGAAGCCTTAACCCTGTTTAGAGTAAACTGATATCACCTCTCATTTTAATTTGGACGAAATCCCTAATATCATTTTCATTTGTACCTGTTTAAGCTCGTTAACTAACATTACACCAAGGAGTCTACAACATATATTAGTTTTAGGGAGACAAACTTCTTTTGCAAATGTTTATGTACTGTGCTTGCTTGGGAGCCTGTATAGTTAAATTTGTAAATAATGGCGTGAATATTGGCTCTTTGACTAGCGTTCTCGCAAAGCTATAACTAAGCCTTTTTTTAAACTATTATATTATTTTGTATAATAAGGTTTTACACTATGCCCTACAAAAAGTAAGTTTTATAAACATCACGACATAGATACTGTATTTGTATAAATGGCTCATTTTGTAGTACTATACTTGTCTATCTGTGTACTGTGCTTCTAAAAATGAGGGCTGCTTTAGTCCAAGCGTCAAAACGTTCAATTTAAAATCTTAAACTTCTGTGAAAAATGCTAAAAACATAATAAAACTTTTGATGTAATAATTAAAACTATCCCAAAATTAAATTACTGTCTATGATTTTTTTCAAAACGAATAAATCTGTTGCTTTTTTCATTTCATAAAAGCTGATACAAATCTAAAAGTACAACCAGGTTTCTGTCAACTCTGTTCAGACAGATGAAAAGACTGTTTATCTTCTCTGTACAAATAAAGGAAATAAGTAAGTCGCCAGACTTTAGTGGTCGATGATGAATCACTTGCTTTGTCGATTCAGCACTATTTACTTTCCTCGAATAGTTAAAGTTGAAAGGTTAGGTATAAATATAATTTCCTATAAACTTTATGATAATTTAAAGTAAGAAATCTTTAAATAATAAGTGAATTCAATCCATATGAGAGGTAACGTGCATGTTTATTAAGCATGTTAAAACTCAGCAAACATTTTAAATTGGGACCTAATAAAAATGTCGTGGTCGAATCGACTAAGCAAGTATTATACATTTGATTACGAAATTGAGGAAATTTTAACCCATTGCAGCACTTTACGTTATTTATTTTGAGTTGTATAAACTTCTTGTTTTTTATATAAAATAGGTTTGAATTAATCAACATTTTTCGGTTTCATGTATTAGTTTATTTTACGATGTAGCCGCTGTGCAGCATAAACTGTTTTTGCAGTAGTTTACATATTAACAAAGAATAACGTGCTGTTTCATGGGTATATTGAAGTTTTGTATACACATGAATGAATTTGAATAGTCATGAAATATTGTACTTCAATGATGTTTTATAAAAGATGTAAGTAGGTACTTTTAGCGTATTTGCCCTCTTTGTAAGTTCAATCTCTTTAGATATACATTTTTATATATCATGTTCAGCAATATTAACTGCAAATAATAACGGCACCTTACAGTTAAAAAGCCTTCTGATTCTAATATTCAAATTTAAATACAAATGTGCTGAGTTTTCAATAGCTTCAAGTGAATGCAGAATAGAAATCCTGTTCTAATTCTATCGCATATATTTTGTTCCAATCAAAAGCATAACCAGACGAACAACCTTTTTCTACATTGTTTTGTTAAGTACGTTGAATACTTCTAAAAACAAGTTGAGTACTTGGTAACAATCAAAATTATCATGTATCAAAAAAGTATAGATTTAAAACGAAAATGGACTAAAATAAAGTAATTTAACTGAATAGCCTACATCACTTTTATAACCTTCGTCTTAATGTTATTTTGATGTAAGATGCCTTAAGTTAAATATCGTTATGTTTTGAGATAATAAGACATTGTTTGGCCAGGTTATATATCATTTTACTACTTATAGGCTACATTTTCAAATTATTGTTGTAAGAATAATATTTTTCTTTTTCGATTATTTTTCATATACACTTATCGGTCAGGTTTTGGATACACGTCTTAACTGATGGGCTTTGTTTTAATCAATTCACTAGTATGTTTTTAAGTCTTATCCTTGTTAAGGATAATGTTACTTACATTTTTAATTTTGTACATTTGAAAATAACCCCAAAATTGTAAAATATACATCCCAAATAACTAATTGCTTTTACGTTATATTTGATCTTTTTTTGAATTTCAATTTGATTATTATTTTGTAGAAACTACACACAATTTTTAAAAACTTCAATTAAATCATAGTGGGTTTGAATTGTGTTACATGAAATAACTAAATAGTTATTTTTGGTTGGAACCCTATATTTTCTGTTTTCAAAATTTACTAATGTACCTTACCTATGTGGCGGGACAGGTAGCGGGGATGTGACGGGGATGAAACTACAGCAAGTTGTGTCTTCGCGCCTTTAGTGCGACGCTAGCGCTGCAGTGGCGATTGTTGAAATCAAACACAGTTATCGATAAACCATATATGTACTAGTTGTAGTTTTCATACTCCTTTATTCAAGAAATAAAATCCTCTTTTCATCTATCTTCAACTTTTTTCATCAAAGTATTTAGTTCAACTGTTGTCTCTAGTGAAATGTTACCTATAGTTATTTATGTTAACTTAGGAAGTATTAACGATAAAAGGTCAACTAATTGTTCTGACGTTCAGATTGATTGTATGGTTCAATAAGCGTAACATTAAAAAACACACTTGTCGTTCAGCAAACGTCACAAAATCTTGACCCAATATCTTCCACGGCGGAAAAACTCTTGATATCATTTGTACGAAAATAACTTCTAACCGTTCTTAAAAGAATAAATTGGTTCAAGTGTAAAATCAATGCATTCTATCTTTTACTAGGGGATCAATGTTTACAATTGACAACTGCATGGAGGCCGACGTTGCCACAACCAGTCAACGTGTGTACAATACTTTTATTAAGTCCACATAAAATGTCAAACATTGGCTCATTCAGATAGCCTATTCCACTTAGTAGAGAGATCCCCTAGTTTAGGTGTCTTCTAGAGATTCATCTGAGCGTTTGTCAGGGAGGAACACCTATATAGTTGTTGGCTGTTGAATTGCTTTTGTCAAGAAAAATGGGATGGATTACAAATTCATGATGATTTATCTGGGTATACTGTCAGTGAAAGAGTCTCGCAGACTAATCAATACTTGAGATTCAATGTAACTTGGAAGTTACATACGAAGTGTCCATGTTCCAAAACAATAATACAAAAATAATGTCATACTGTGCTTTTGTATATTTTTACTCGCTAAATCGTATGTCAGAAGAAAAAACCTTTTGTTGGGACTCCCCTTGGGTCTGAAGAGGGATACGCGAAGTCATGGGTTTGAGCCCCATTGCAGGCGAGGGTGGAGGATTATACTTATCTTCATAGTATAATATAACAAAAATATTCTTATGTGGTTTCAGGAATTGCAGCAAGAGAATGGACCGTGTACATGAGTCTAAATGATATCGTGTCTCCAGAATCCAGACTGGAGCCAACAAAAGTACACATTCGAGACCTGACTTGCATATTAATTGGCCTAAAACTCAAGCGGTGTCATAAAGGATAACGGCACTCTTAACCTTGTTCTGTGCCATCCTAGATATAAGAAGTATTCCAATCACCTAGCTTGAATGTAGGTCCATGTATTTAAATGATTGAAGTGCACTGCAACAAAATTGTAAACATTCAAAGGTTTAACTATGGCATTTAAGACCATCTTTTGAAAACACTTTTACTCCCTCTACGATTGATGGTTCAAAAGGAGTTAAAAAAGTTATATGGGTTCAGCCGTTTCATAAGCCAAACCGGAAATATTGATTAATGGCTTAATGCATGTTATTTCTGCAAAATGTAAAAAAACCCAGCTCGTTTCCGCTACACGGGTTGTTTCAAAAGTCCACCTTCCTCCCTCTAAAAGTGTTGAACAGTTAAAGAATTTCAATCGCGCTTTGGCAAATGCTTTTTTAAATATCCAAACGTCCTTTTTGACGTAGTGTGCTTTGCTGATTGGTGATAGCTGACTTAACGTCCCTCCCACTCTTAAATTGAAGTTTTGGAGGGTTAAGCCAGGAATGTCTTATGAGAACCCTTATATCTCGCGATCCTCATTTAAATACATAACATTTAAACGACATAATAAGAGAAAACTAAATGTTTCTTCTTCGCAACTCTGATCCTAATTACCAATCATCGACAGCGCCTTTGGTCTTAAGTCGTCGGTCCCACTAAGCGAATTAGAGTCAGAAATAAAATAACATATTTACTTGTCATATCGGGGTAGTAAAAACATCAACTTTATAATACTTATATACAAATTAGGACAATACAGGGCTGAATAGAAACAGGGTAGACGTCCCGTAAGCCATAAGAAGTCGAAGCCCCCACGAGTCAAGTGAACAGTCGCAGTTTTGGCCTCGATCAGCGTGAAAACTTGCACTTCGTTGTTCGTTCCCACAAAGATTTCAGTTATTTTGAGTGTAAATAAAGAGGATGAACAAAGACAATTCATAATTATGTAAAATTTGAAACACTCTAGCAACAGCAACACTAACCACTACCTAATGGTAAACAGACGAACAGTATGCTGTCTGCTGTGATGTTTCGCTGTTTCCCTGAAATCGAGAGAAAATTCCCTTACTTCTCGAACGTATTCTCATAATTTAAAACCGGGACAATACCATGCCCCGTAGAGATTTTTCGGGACACTCGGACATTGACTTTAAACATTTAAAATCAATGCACTCGGACATTGATGACGAAACTGGGGACAGTCCCGGAAAACCGGGACGTATGACAACCCTATACAATAGTAATGTCATTTGTTAAGAGTAATTTTGATCATAGTTCGTGTAAACGCTTCAAGATAACAGTTTGGTGCCTCATGGAGAAACATTTCTACGCGAGAACTAAAAGCTGTGATCAAATAAAAAAACCCTGGACAAAATTTGAATTTATTTCTTCAGTAATTGGTAACAGTTGGTTGTTATTTTTAGTAGCAAACACGTTGCTACTTTGTGATTGTTACTTTGTTTGAGGCTCGAGTTCACTTAACATTGACTTTAAGTTAAACTCGCTTTGCTATAGTACTGCTTGTATTATGCTACAATTTGTACTGGCTTCCACGCAAGTCCAAATCCAAAGAGCAATGCAGTTGCTGACAGGTGCTGCTCCAAGCGTTCATATTTGAAACAGTTGCAACAGCTGTAGCTGAGAAATGTCAGACTCAGTTCGCTTTCGGCTGTCGGTTGGTCGTCTGCTAGGATTGTTGTTATCGTACGGTGTTTGTGTCAGTGTATTTTGTATTATGAGATAGGTGTGGTAGTTTTTAGTTTGAAACATTTTTATTTTTATTAGTTGTCATAAGTAAAATGTTTATAATGAGGCGAAACATTAAAGTGCTATTGCTTTTTTCATTAACATGGATGTTCGTCATTGTCTACTATTTGCAGACATCTAGAGACGATAAGGTAAGCATGCCAAAAATATCTGTTGAAGATTGATTTTACCTACGAAGAATTATTGTTTGTCTGCTGGAAGGTAGTGTTCATATACTAAGTCAATGCTTAAAACTCTATTTTGACATGAATGTTGATGATGGCTGCAGTAACTTATAGGTTAGTCCTAGGCTTTGGCAATGTTAATCAAACAAACAATATCCATAGAAGCTCCTTTTCAAAGGTCTTGTAAAACTTCCAGCTTAGTTAAGATATTGGCTTAACACTTCTAGGTGATGTGAAAACTTAAACAACAGGTATAAGTTAGATTAAACTCGATCCCAGTCGCAAAGAGACTTGCGCCGAACTGGTGACAGCAACACTTAAATAATTAGTGTTGTGCTGATCGGTTGAACTATTTAAAAGATACAGTGTTGAACAATAAGCACAACCTGTGGACTTTTCTGACACAAGTTTGAGGCGAGTCGCAAACAAGAGTGTAGGCCTAATGAAATAAGATGCTTGCTTGACCGAAGTGTCATTGATGGTTTGTAGTCTATTCAATTCAATTCGTAAAAGCTGTTACTATCATTCTAGCCCTTAATGCAAAACATTATATGGTTACACTCAAAGTTACAAGTATAGTATCAAAATTTTTCTTAATTTTTCCTAGTACCAAATTGGGACAAATTTGAGTATTTTTATGCTATGAGTGGTCTCAGAAAGTTATCCGTCTCCTAGTCATTTTAAAATGCCGGCTTCAGCTTATTTTAAAGTATTTGTGGATGAAAGTATTTCATAGGTATCGTTTTTGTGGTTTGAGAATAAATTTGTCTACATTTGTGCTTTTTCCACATCATCAAGCAGACATCTGCTTTATTATTACTTATTATTATTATTTTTATTATCTGCTACCTACATGTTCACTATGCATTTTAATGTTAATACTTACTCACTAAGCGGTCGGTCTAAATTGGTAATTGTCTTAATGGCTAAAGAGTATTCAGTTCAAAACATTTATTTGAATTGAGTAACTTGAGCAAATTTGAAGGCAGAATGTGTTTTAGAGCAAATTTGCTTTTGAAATCATTAAATCACTATTATGAAAGAGCCGTATTTGGTTGAAATGTGTGGTCTTGAAGGTTTTCTTTGGTTTTGTTGTGCAGTACTATTTGTACATTGATTAATTGGGTTTGATCAATGTTCAATTTCATCTTTCATATTTTTTTAATAAAAAATGCTTTTGAATCTTGGTTTCCTAAAAAAATTGGATAAAACCGCGTGGGTTGATAAGGACCCTCTGAGGGTAGAAGATTTTTAAGCAGTAGAAAAGTACCTGAAAAGTGTATCAGGACTTTAACAGTTAGCCATCTTCCAGTTAAAAACTGAAAATATTGATAAAATAGGAGTATTAAGAACCTGATACCTACCTAGCAGCCTACTTAGTTCAAACAACCATCTTTAAATCAAAACCATGGTTTTCTTTATAGTTTTTCACAGTGTACCTCTTTGGTCAATCCATATGCTTGGTTGACTCACTGGGACTCTGTTCGTCGCAAGTGTTTGGCTGTCTTTATTTATTTATTGGCTGTCTCGTTACGTTTTCATTTGTTTCGGTGCCAGCGTTCAGTTGGCAATTGAAATTGCAAGGCTTTTAAATCACTTGCATCTAATGTTTATCTTCATACTGCCACTTCTGCACAGTTTTCAAGTACAGTAGATGTATATAAAACCCCATTTGAACAAGGTCAAATTGACTTCCCTGGAATTTCAATAAAGATAAACAATTCCTTGATTATCAACAAACCGTGGGTTGAATTCCCAAATCAAAGTCTGCAGTCAAAGTTTTTCTTTATTTGGAATCTTTTTCTGGTTTGCTGCTGTCCTTCAGGCATGGAACAATGATGGATTGAACTTGCAAATTATTAAAAAAACACAATCTTGTGAAGCAAGGGGATTTGACTTTTAAAATATACATAAGTGTTTAGTACAATTTCACTATAAAAAAAAGTCAAACATTTAAATCTTATGAAAACTGCCTTTGAACCAAAACTGTATCAACTGCAACATTATCAGTTGTGATTGCAGGTACTTATAGCTTTAAATGTGATTAAATTCTTTTAAATATTATCCATTAAATTTCAAAATATTCCTTTTCATTTAGAGAACCTTGGTTTCAAGCTCGTAACTCGGTTACTTACCTTTAACATTACCACATAACTTGAAGTTCAGTTTCTCTAAAGGAGAAAACATTTTAAGATTGCAGGGTAAGATTTAAAACTATATAATAATTCTAACAACATGATTTTTTACCGTCAAAAGTAATTGATATACCAGCTACTAGTACATACTACCTTCTAATTTAAGTTTCATTCACTTTTACAATTTTTGAACTGCAATTAACACCTATTATGTTCTCAGTTTGGTTTTTGCTTGCTCAGGTGGCCTGTGTTTGTTCCGTCACATGAATAACACTTTTCTCAGAATGATTTGCGTAGACGAATGCGATGACAAACTGTGAGATGAATGGTTGTGTGCACAGCTGGCTTGATGATTGATGACAGGTGTAGTTCATTAACGTTGATTTTGTACTTCAGTAGCGATTGGCAATTTATCGATCAAAATTATTCACAGTGGTAGTGTATTGCATCAGAAATAAAAGTTTAAGAGTTAACATTTCGATGTCGCTGAATAACCAAATACGTCTGCGCCAAAACCTTGAAAGTGTTTTCTGTTTATGTTTGAGTTATGTATTATAGTTTTTTTTCTTAGTAAGTTGAATCAGTAGACTTAAAAGGAATATTGGATTTTTTCCTACTTATATTAAATATTTTGGTAATTTTATCATTACAAAAGGCGTATTAAAAGTTTATTTTCTCACTTTCTTAAGGGCAAGTATTAAAACAGCGTCCAAAACTGATTGTTAATACATCTAGAAGAGCTCCTTATTAAATTTATAATTTTGAAGTTGACAAAAAATACAAATTATTCAAAGTTAAAAATTTAACCAGCTTAACCAACTATTAAAAGTTTTATTGGATAATTTGTGTTTTCCAACTTAAAAACTCATTTCAGAATTTAAAACTCATTGTTAATCTGTAAAAAAATAATTTAAAAGTGTGATAAATTGAAAAAGCTTTTTTGGGCCACCAACACTAATCAAAGTCTTTTTAAAAGGTCTCCTCCAAGTTTCATTACTGAGTGAAAAACATACCCAAGCATCATTATAAACTCAATTTATAAATTTATTTAGTACTGTTAATGTTGAGGACTGCACAGCTTTTAAATATTTTGACTATAAAAATCTTATTAAAAATTCAAAAAACATCAAACTGTCTAATAAATAAATTGTTTAATTCTGAGGCCTTTCAAATGCATTTGTGGCATTCATCGTCAGAGACTCTCAGCAACTCAATGGCACAAATGCGTTTGAAAGGCCTCAGAATTAAACAATTTATTAGACAGTTTGATGTTTTTGAATTTCTAAATCATCTAATAAGATCCAGCTCTTCAAGACATATGAAAAATCTCATTGTTTGTTTTATAAAAAACAGTCACCTTTAAAATTGTACTTGAGTTTTAGAACATTGGTCATTGACACATAATGTGGTATTTATAAAAGTATAATAGTTATGAATAAATATTAATTTTAAAATAGGGTAAGTGCAGAAACAGTTAACCGTTGCACTCCATTACACTCTCTCTACAGAGGAGCGCAGTTAGAGAATAGTGCATCACATTAAAAAGGTGACACTGTGCAGAGTCAGAGTACAGGTTACCAATATTAACCTTTATTATAGTATAAAACAAAAGACCTCTGTGCTTACCATAGATTTTCTACTCGCTCATTGTGGGTTGTACTCATAACCATTAGAAACAACCATCAACTTCAGTAGAGTCCCACTTATCCTTCCTTCGCTTATCTGACAGTCTGTATTATCCGTCATTAAACCAAGACAATAATTAAAAGTAAACAATTTTGCATTTGTTTTCATAGGGAATATTGTGCGTTGTGTTACATGGGTTTCTTTCACTTTTCATTCATTTATTTCCATTTTGTTCAGTAGTAGAATGTTTTTATTATATTTTCCCTGTTGTCCAATATTTTTGATATCCGCCCTTCTACCGGTTTATTTATGACAGACAAGCAAGACTTTACTTTATTAGAAAAATTGCTTGACTTTTTATCTTTTGATCAGTAAGATATGGTTTAATTATTTGACCTCATAAAATGGTAAGAAAAGGAGTACAGTCTAGCGGAATAGTTTAGCGCCTGGTGGTCACACGATGAGGTATTTTGGTACGCCAACTAATAACATCAACATAAATGCTGTTTTTACCTAATACTAAGCCTACTTTTATATCATGACAGTTTTGTTCTCCTTTTCTCACTATTTAACAAGGTAAAATAAATAAACCCAATCTTACTCATCAAAAGATAGAAAGGTAAGCCTTTTCTTGTATTTGGTGATTGTTTGAAGTGGTGACCAATGGGTACAACCCACAATGAGTCAGTAGAAAATATTTTGTATGCACATAGGTCTTGTTTATACTTTCATATTAAAATAAAGGGATTAATAAGTAAATAACAATGTAAAAATTGTATTGGACATTTCTTTAATCAAAACAAAATTGTGACTGTTTTCAAAAAACATCTGTTCTCAAAGAACTTTGTTAAACACTAACATATTTTTGAACACATTAGATGAACTCCCATTAGCAAAATGTAAATAACGGCAAAGCTGAATCCATATAACTCAGCCATTTTTGAAGATATAATTAAAATTAATACCTCATTTTAAAGACAATTTTGTTTTGTTTAAATGGCTGTGCTTGCTTCTTTTTTACTTACTTCCGGTAGCCCGATTTTGCTGGTTAAAGAATTCGACCGAGATATTTACAAAAGGAACATGTGTATCAAATTTCGTGAAAATCGGACCAAAAATGCGACCTGTGCACACATACATACACGTATACATATGTATATAAAGTGTTGTATATAATGCTCAAAACTTGTTCTGGGGTCAGGACCGGTGCTCATTTCATGGTCCCGGCCTGGGTCTCACCATGCTGAAGGCTTGAATATAGCATTTTTCCAAAGGAAATTCGATAATAATGATTATGAGTTAGAATACAATAAACCTAACCAAATAACTCTGGCGAAGTTTAATGTGAAGGCAAGACAACCGCCATCAGCTACATTGAGAGTAAGGAGTTTGAAGGAAATCTGTCCGCCAAGAGTTGAAATAAAAGAGGCCATTTGGCAGTAACGACTTGAGCAATAATTTGAAGCCGCATTAACGTGAAGTAGCCTACAACAGCACTCGAGCAAAGCTTTCCTTTCAACCATTGTTGTTTGGGAACAGCCCAGCAGCAGCTGATCGAGAATAAATGAACGATCGTAGAGTACAAAACCAGCCGGCCGCCGCTAGTCTCACGGTCACTTTCACAGCTACGTTGTCCGACTACATTGTAGTGAACGCTTCTGGACTGCCCTGTATAGTGCCCAGCTGATTCAAAACATAGTGGCGCTTGTATTTTGAGTTTGTTATCACGCAGAGGTATGCTTTGAGCACAAGGTTGTCATGTAACACGAATGATGTCTGCCTTTCTGCTATGTTACTACGATAACTAATTCTGAAATAGGAACAACCCGTATGTAACGCTAAAAGCATACAAACCCTGAAAACTTTCCTGAAATGGAATACGAGTAGATCTTGATTATTCGCAAGACGACCGGCTGCAAAACATCGCCTGTAAATGCCTTGGCCGATTTAATATTATAAGGACACCACTGACGAACAACAAACAACACTGGATAGTCAAGTATCATAGCGCTAAATTATACACGATAACTTAAACTCACAATTAGGACCCGTAAATCCTTCGAACTTTGCAAAATCAGCCCGAACCACGCAAGCTTAGGACCCCTGAGGGTGAAACACTTGTTGCTTAGTCTATTATAAGAACACGAAAAGACAATAGAATGTGTGTCTTGTTCAAAAAGCATCTCTTTAATCAGACCCCGATTGTACTAAAAATATATATGTAAACTGAAATCCCGGTCCGGTCCACAAATTTTATCTTCAAATTTCTACAGTAATAAACAGGAATTTCAGAAGACTTTCCGAATAGATCAGGAAGGAGTTTATTTCCGGCTAGTTTCTTGTCAGCCAGGTCTTCGCTTTGGCTGCTGTACGACGAGTTTAGTTTTGGAAACTTCAGTTATAAAGTTGGAGCGGACCAATAAATGACTCAAGATATTAATGGTGCCATAAATCTGCTATAACAGTTCCTGGTGAACTCCAAACTTTTCCTGTTGTTATCGTAACTTTAATTGTGGTTTCTTTATATAAAAAATAGCACCAGTTGTAATCTACAGCTTTTAATTACTTTTGATAATGATATAATATCAGGACTCAGGAGTGTTTGTTTTTATGGTAGAAATTTTACTTACCGAATGTATTATGTGTACAGGTATTAAATTATGTAGTCTGCGAGTATTATTTGATTTTTTTCTTTTTCCCGGCCAATTTTCATCTTTAAAGCTATAGTACAGGGTTATCCATTTAATATTGAATGCCTTTTTAAAGGTGGCCACAATCTGCCTATGCACTGTCGAACCAAGAGATTCGCTAAATTGGGGATGCCTACGGTGGAATGTCCTAAACACGGTGATTTAGAACTCTCTTAAACAACTTTATAAAATAAGCTCCTTGGGTCACAAGAAAAAAAACATCATGCAGCATGGGTTCTAAATGTAACAGATCATGTATGTGTATCAACTTAGGATTTTCAAATCGTGAACGGCTAATTCCATTCAGTTCAAGTTGGGGTTTCAGTTAGGAATGCTAATTTACAATTATATTGTGAAACTATATTCAGTTGTGTTTGTTTCAAAGTGGTGGCTACTTGAAATTCAACCATTTTTTAAAGACACTTTTCAAATTAAAGCCTACGGCCATAAAAAATGACAAAAGATAACATTTTACAATGTTATTGGAATTATTAAAAGATTCACCTAGCTAGAACCCTAATCGAATGATTTATTCGGCATATACAAATTGTGAACTGAAAACCCCAAACAGATAGACAGGATGTGATTGCCTACATTTGGCAACCATGGTTGTGTGATGTTTAGACCCCTCACATGACCTAAGGAACATATTCCCTACGTGTTTTAAGAGAGAGTTCTCGAACACCCTGTATAATTACACCATAATGGGATTAGGTTTCGTTCCATCTCTCGCAGTGCGGTTCAAGCATATGCTTGGTGTGGGTAGGAGCGGGGGTCCAATAGATGCGTGTGCAGCCGCATCTTCATAGGATACTTTCTTCGAGATGGTTGAGTGCAGTTTTAGTCAATGACGTTTTTTTAAATATACAGAGTGTCCAGTAATTACGGGATCAAACTTCACCAGGTGATTAGTTAGGTCATAATAACAAAAATTTCCTATAACACATAGGCCTATCGCTTTTATAAATAATTTTTATCTAGAGGTCAATAAAGTTTCATTTTTGCACATTTGTTAGTATAATTAATATCAATATTTAAAAAAAAATTAGAAACAACATTAGAAAGTTATTTTTAAATATTGTTATTAATATTATACTAACACGAATCAAGACTGGAGATAAAAATATTCAGTGAAAAACAAACAATGGACATGACAGACGGAAAACTAACGAACAATATAGTGTTATATAGGACATTTTGATTGTTATGACCTGACAAACCACCTGGTGAAGTTTGATCCCGTAATTACTGGACACCCTGTATATTACCTGCAAAAGAATAAGATTACCATATTTTTTAATTAATTGTTTGTTGATAAATCGGTCCTTGCAATATCTCGCACATTTTTAAATCTGAAGTAAACATTTTATAGGCGCCTAGACTAGAAACTTCGCCCGTAGCAAACATCGCTGCGACGCCGGCTCCATCAGCGGTTGTCGATCAGCTGTTGGATACGTAAACTAATGTTGCAGCGTCCGCAGCTAGTAAGAAGTAGAGCTTTATTGTTATTGCGATTTCATTTGTTGTGTCTAAAAGTCTCATATCCGGAGCCGGTGATATACAACCAGGGCAAGGTGGAACAATAAATGACTCAAGGTATTAATGGCGTCATAAATCTTCCACAACAGTTCTTGTTTCCTGCGCCCTCATAACTGTTTCTATTGCTTGCTTTACTTGTATACTGTGATTTCAGACACAGCCCACTAGTATTGAGAGTGTCAGTGTTTGTAAACTTGTTGAAGATTAGGGATATTCCTAGAATATAGCTTATTAAATAATAGCCCAAAAACAATGTATAAAGAATTGTCGATTTAACTCATGATTCATGAATTGAGTGGTGCTCCTCGGAAAATTTAAATCTCAGTCTTTAGATTTCACTTTTTTTTCACAGTAACGCTCGGTGGGCCAACAGTGTGACGTGGCGATCAATGGGAACAGAGACAAGTGACCATTTGGAACTTTGGTACTAAGGTGCCGGTACTTTAAAAAACCCTGATTGGTTTGAATGCGGTTGCCTTAATGAATTTTTTTACTGCAGGGACATAAACTGCTTTAATGGGTTTATTTCTAATAACCAGTGTAACAGAAGTTTCTTTTCCTAAAAGTTTCTTTAGGGAATTAAAGGTCCTTTTTTCCAGGAAATGAAACTTAAACTTCGGACGTTATTGCATGTATGTAAACAGATGTTTCAGAACAAAATGAAAACAGTGCTTCCATTGTTAATAGTACATAAATTATATTTATTGTTGGAAATCAGTGTGATGTTGAAAACAAACTGTCCAACAAATGTTTTATTTGCTGGGTAAACACATACCTCAGACAATCACCAGGCGTCACCATGGGTTTCTTTGTACCCTTCAGAAAAGAAACCAAAAGCCTAAAACGAATATATTTTCGTGAAAATATTGCGTTACATTGGAAATTCAGTAAGATGCTGTCTCCTGCAATTTATTCTGTGTTTAAAAAAGAAAATGTGTTATCAGAAGACGATTGTTTGACTATACAAAGTGATAAAGGTCAGAGGTTACGATCAGAATGAAATCTAGTTGTCTGAATGTTACACTCAATGGTGAAATCGCGAGTGCAATAACGACATTAACGTTTTCACTAAACAGTTTTAAATCACTAAATGATCGCGTTAAGTTACTAATAATTTCATCCGCTTTACACGAGCTAATGTAAACTTGTTCTGGACAGAGGGAACAGTCCATTCATCACGCTGGAATGGAACTGAAAGTTAGCATTGTTGCAGTTGCATAGAGCTATGCAAACCCGGTGTCCGGCTCCGGTATACATGTAGTGAATAGCTGGGCCTGATACTCTGTGGCACAAACCTCCACCAGCTTTGTTCATAGAGTGCTTCAGCTGTTCTGTATCAAAGCAGAGGGAATGATACAGTAAGCAGATCAAGCGGGTGCGCCTCAGTGGTCACCTCAGAGAGACACTGAATTCGTCCGCCCGAGGAACACACGATACCGCGTACGTAACAACTGGCTGAACAACGAGCTTATCAAACAAAGCACTTGCAAGGGCTTACGGCGAACAGTTTTTCACCTTCGAAAATTTATTTACATTAATGGTCCGCCTCCGTGGTCACCGCAGAGAAAGGCTGAATTCGTCCGCCCAAGGAACACATGACACCGCGCACGTAACAACGGGCTTTCTTTCAACGGATCAAACCACCGCATGCAAGGCTTTCGTAGGAAGTAGATTATATGAAGGTTAAATTCGGATATTTTAATTTTTATGGAAAGAGAAAAGCTTTATCTGTGTTTGCTGTGATTAGATAAACCTATTTTTAGCTTCTTAAATATTGTCTTAAATACACTCTATACTTTCTAACTTTAACCGTTAATAGCATAAAACTCAAATACATTTTGAAAAATGACTACAGGCACATCTAGATAATAGGTCTTTGATTTAAGAGTTGTTTCGTCAAAATAGCATTAACAATAAGTCTCCATTTTATTTCCCGCAAACCTCTGCAACGACGCTCTCCTGAGCAGCTGAGGCGGACCCTTAATATACATAATAAATTTGGAAATTGTAAGAGTTTTCCGTCACGTGTATAGAGCCCGATTTGTCAAGATTGGTTTTATAGTTTCATAAATAAAAGTTGATGTTGTCCAAGCTTTTTTAACTCTATTTTGTACACTTAAAACACATAATTAAAAAAAAGCTCCTTACGTCGTAGGCATGCTTTGTCTTAATCTGAACGTTAATAGTGTCGGCGTTTTTTTTAAATTATTTCAGACCCTTGCCTTAAGGGTTGCCGCGCAGTTTAGTGCATTTCGAGTTTTGAAAAAAAAAAATGGAAAAGATCAGTAATATTTTTAAGCTATGACATCCAACATGCAAAGAAATTGAAACACAGTTGGCTTCACTGATAAATTGGCTATTCTGAAAAGTTATCGAGTGTCAAAATTACATCCGTCAAGTTTCTTGATGGGTTTTTAGCCAAAAGGTATATAGTAAAGTATGGTTTTATTAAAACTAATATAAAATAAAATATTTTAAAAGAAAAACACATATTACAAATTAAATAATTAGTTGTATGGATTCTTTGTTTGAAGTTTGTTGTTGACGATGGGGAGTTTAAAATATTATTTCGGACATTTTCTATCATTAGTGAACACGAAGAACAGGATTTTCGGAATCTGGAATCTGATACCGCCTCAGATGAAAAGTAACCTAAAACATAACACGAAAGATTAGAAAATGAGCTGATTTACAGCAATCAGCGTAAGGTGACAGTGAAACACACCAAACACCACGTTTTTTATTTATATTTTGTTAAAAACAAAACTTTAAACAGCACACTTGCCACCGACAGCTGCCAACCGACCCAGTTGTATTGAATCTTTTGTTCGTAAAAGTTAATACTGTACGATAAACGAACAGTGAGCAAGTGACCTAGAAACCCTCATGTGTCGCCGCGCTGATTGTGTATTATTGTGTTCTGTTCACTAAATTCCACATCCTTCTGTAGCGAGTGTCTCCAGTTGACAGTTTTAACCCCAAACTCTTTTACTGTTGTATAGTTAAGTGAGTTTCATGACTCAATGACTGTAAAGTTATCGTTGTTTCCCGTTAGAGATCGGTTAGGGGAGAATACAGTAGGTACATTTTCCTGCAGAGGATAGTAAATCACCCTTCAACCTGCCACTCTCAATTACAGCTAACCTTACTCTTCCCGAATGTATAGAGGTGCACGGTTCAAATAACACGGTTTAGTGCAGCATGTTAGAGTTTTCATATGAAGTTATTGAATAACAAGGTTGAAACTGGTTTTGATCGTATTTTACAATGAGTTGAAAATATTACCGTTCAAGGGCGAAACATTATAATCAATTTTGGTTGGTTCTAAGCGATGTATTTTTAATACGTCTTCTAAAAGAGGTTTTATAGTATTGAGCTGTTAGTACTGAAGTCTTTTGTGGGATGACAAAATGTAAGTTTGAAGGAGATACTTGATGAGAAACGCACTCGTAAACTCTTTACAAACTCTAGGAATTCTCCGGAGAGCTTTTTTAATTGTTACAGTGGGATTGACAAGCAAGTGCATTTGTTCAAGTAGAATGGTGACATTTATTTGTAAGGCGAGCAGCGTTTCTTTTTTATGAGCGACCATTCTTCACTCGCTGGCGTTACCCCTGGCTTCAACAGGGTCTTTTTTAAACGCAACCTCATTTTCAAACTGTAGTAAGTCGTTCTTTACGAGCAATATATGTGCATGAGTTTATATCACCAGTTTGTTCACTTCAATATCAATTAACTGGTTTGTATTGCTGCAGTAGTATTGTGGTTTTGGATTCTAATTGATGTTATTGTGAAACAAACGCAACCATGGTTCTTAGCAATGATCAAATAGTGTTTATTGTTGAAGAATACTTAGGAGCAAACTAATTTTCTTTGTGTGAAGAGGCGTTTACGGTCATTTCTGCAGGTGTGAGTACTCTAAACCAATCTAGCATTCACAGACTTGTCAAAAATTTGAAAGAAACAGGTTCTGTAGGGAGGTTCCCCGAACAGAAAACATAACAGACTGGGTAGTATAATTATCGCAAAGCTTTAACGGAAAAGCGTATCATGAACACTTATCATAGAAACCAAACTAACAACATAACTACTAAGCTACTACTAAAGTTTTTGATTAAACGAGATGACAAAATGTAAGTTTGAAGGAAATACTTGCTGCGCAATTTACTGGTAAACTCTTTATAGACACCAGGGACTTGCCTGAATTCCCCCGGAGTTTTCCACCGAGAGTTTATTAATATTTCAACCCGAGAGACAGAGCATTTCACTTACTTTGTTTCCCTGCAATACTTTTGGTTACGTCTTCAACTTTGTTAGCTCAAGCCGATTGTTTGTTTTCTAGATTTTCAGCTCAAAAGAACAGCTTCCCGCGAGTAATCGGATTCAGATGCATTTGGAAAAGCAAGGAGTTGAAGTAATGTAAGATAACAGAAGAGTTCTTTCGAGGTGGTTTCTTTTTATTTTACGCTTCCGATTCTTCTCGAAACTCCTCGGGTAGTATACAGTCTGTTTATTAGGAAAGAAATAAGTTCATCTATACTATTAGTATTTCGGTTAGGGTTGTCCGGAGTGTTGAGATCTCGGAATCTGGCTGGGGTAATTCAGATTCTTTGAATAGAAATGGTCCTTAGTGTGTGGAGGGTGGGGGAAACGAATAAAATTATATAGATTTTTTATTTTTATGGGGTTTTTGAGGTCCCCAATTCCCCATGTTATATTTCTTTTTTAGTAAATATTTATTAGTAAATATCAACGGATTTGTTTGAAACTCGACACATAGTTGTATACCATTAACCCAAAGACCCCTACTGATTTTGTGGTTCGGGGGGCACAATATATGGATTTGGGGGGTTAAAGGGGGCAAGAAATAAAAAAATCATAAAAATCGATGTGGGGTATAAAAAAGGGAATATTATGCTGATTTCAAAAATATATTGGTTGTCTACCAAATTGTTTGGGGGGAGGAAGAGGGGTTAAAAGTGGGGTAAAACATTAAAAAATCTTAAAAATGGCACGACATATAATTATAAAAATAAGCCATGAGATAGGCCGGCGGGATGGCCGAGTTTTACAAAGCGGGCACCGAGGCCGTAGGCCGAGGTGCTGGCTCAGCTGCCCCCCAGCTGAGGGCGCAACTAGTTTACAATATTACTGTTAAACCAAACTACCTTATTCTAAAAAACAAAAAACACAACAAACAATAGAGGTAACATAAAGCTACGGGACGAGTATACGGGTTAGAGTGAGTGCTCAAGAAGAGTTTTCAACAGCTGTTGTCTTCCTTATGTTTGTCCTGCGTGTTTACCTAATGCGTATATGTGTACGTGCAACGTGTACACAGACTGCAGTGTTGTTGTACAGTCGCGTGTATACCAGGTATACTTCACATAGAGTGACGAGCATACTGACACAACACGCACAACACTGATCAACGCTATCTGGAGGTCTCTAACTTGCTCAACCACAACAATATACATGCATGCGTTCCAATGACCTATGTATTTGTATTTAGTGAATGCTATGATGTACTGCCAACGCTTAAATGATGAGTATGTGAACGTGGAGACTGTCTCTCAAATCGGAAGAGAAGTTGTAAGGTTTGTATCTGCAGGACCAAAGTCAGGACAAATGTAAAGCCCATATTTATTACCTTCTGCAGAACGGTTGCCAAGCCGACAACACGCAAACACTCTAACCACAACAATATACATGCCATTTACAAATGTGGAATTAAATGATGAGTAATGAGGGGGTACTGCGAACAACTCGGTGTGGCCATATGTGAAGAGGAGCCGTGCTTCGATCCCAAGACTCGCTGCAGCAAAACCAGAGTGAAAGTATATTTTTTCTGATATCGGTTGATCTGATAAAAAAAGTTCTGAGATTCGTTTTCTGGAAAAAATTCATTAGCGAATTTCAACACACACCTAGACCTAAAATGGGCGATTGGGAGACTGGTTCTTTTCAAATGCCTGCCCATTATTACGAAGTTCCCCACCACCCATCGTCGTTTTGACGAAAATAGTGAACAAGAAGAAAACGACGTTTCGGGAATCTGATGAAAAGTCTTCAGGAACGGTTGAAAGGTAACTAACCTTCCTATAGTTTGTCATAACACAAATCATTACGCGCTCATTTCCCAATAAGTTGTGCTATGTTTTAGATTACTTTTCACACAGAAGACGGGATTAGATTCCAGGTCCCGAAACTTCATGTTCTTCTCTTTCACTAAAAAACGATAGAAAACTGTCGTAGTTGTTTGTTAACCTCAGAAGTTCTTACTGTCAACAATAAACTTCAAACAAATAATAAACATGGGAAATATATTATGCTCTCCATTGTCATGGCGAGATAATACAAACCTATAATAATTGTATATTTTGACATGTTCACAAGGTTACACGAATCTTAACTATATTAAAGAAAAGTTGTGAATTTATTGTGAGTGCTTTAACAACTAACCATGTAATATAGTATAAATACCTGTTAGGTGCCTGAAGACCTTGTGATGAGATTTTAAAAGTCCCGATGTACATTTCGCGACGTTTGACGTTTGTCGCATCTTCTGGGGTTACGTATAAGGGGGTTAAGTATGAGCGTAAATAGTGTGTAAAAGTGTGCTTATGTAAACAGTAACCTCCCTCCCCCCAGAAGATGCGACAAACGTCGCGAAATGTACATAGGGACTTTTAAAATCTCATCACAAGGTCTTCAGGCACCTAACAGGTATTTACTATATTAATTGATATAGGCCTTGAAACTGGATATAATAAAAAACCATGTATTTAATTGAAGGTCCATTTTCAACTCTATGACATTAGTGTTACTAAACATCAATTTATGAGAGAGCCTTATTATGACTCCTTTTGCCCCTTATTCTTGCACCATTCCTTGTACAACTTAATTGTATTACCTAATATCCCATAGATCACCTTGTCTTCCCGCCAGATATGCTCGCCTGAACTGTTCAAGAGGTTATTACCGTGCGCAAACTTTTAATTGAATTTTCACAAAGGAATGGTTTAAAATATTACCCAATCTCCCAACTGTTAATAAAGTATCTGCTTGAGAGGAGTTGAGAAATGAATGCAGTTAATTGGGTCGAGAGAGTTGAATGAAGTTATGTGAGCTGGCGTATCGGTTCGTAGCGACAATTAAACTCAAGTGTTGAATATCGCAGATCTCGCAGCTGATTGGTTCAATCCTTGTCTTTGCTCAGTTCACAATCACAGTACACACTAGCAGACATGTGGAGTGGCTGTCAGATAACTTCTGTACATTGTAAACAGTGTAGACATGTTGGATCTAATGTTTCTGAGTTGCTCCTAAGTTGTTTTTACAAACAAAATACACCAATTTCAAGTCGGGTATAGATTAGTGGATTTCCACTTTTCTGAAATTAGTCAAACATTCATGGTATATAAAGCTCTTTCTTATTGGAAATTACATAAATTTAAAAGACATCTGCAAATATTTCAATAATGTTAACTTATTAGGCTGAGGCCTTTCAAACAATAAGTGTTCATCTTCAGAGGCACATCAAAACTGAAAAATATATGTACAATTCAAATTAGTGAAAACAAATGCATATGTTACAATAATAATTGTGAACATGTTTTAAACTAAGAAAATTTTGACAGAAGAAAAACATAATAATGTATGCGACAGAATTCTTATACATGCACAAAAATGAAGATCTATTAATAAATAATGAACCCGGTTCACTTCAAAATTCTCCGTTCCTCAAATTTGTTTAACCTGGACTTTATGCAGCATAAATTATTTTTTTTCTTCTGTTTAAGTCAAAATCTTCTTAGGTTTAAAAAATACTCTGTGGTTTAAAACATGTTCACAATTATTATTGTAACATATTTATTTGTTTTCACTAATTTAAATTGTATAATTTTATTTTCCTTCAGTTTTGATGTGCCTCAGAAGAACTTTACTTGGTGTTTGAAAGTCCTCAGCTAATATTTAACATTATTGGAATATTTGCTGATGTCTCTTAAATTTAGTCAAACATTGTTTAAAATAGTAATAAATGTAGTGATATAAATGAAGACTCAATTTCGTTGAAAAGTTTGAATGAGCAAAAACGCAGTTTTCTACTACAAGATTCTTCTAAGCTGGTCCAGCGGATGTTTCTGTTATCGGTGCAAGTATCTGTGAGTACAGTACATCAACTGTATGTGTATGATAGGTGAGTACTGAGTACTGTACATGCAGTATATCTGCATGATGAAGATGAGGTCTGTCACCTGCTACAGTGAAACAATTTCCTCCTCCACTTACTCACTCAACTCACTACAATACATACTGTACATTCCTCTCTGACGCACTCGATATTTCGTCGTTACACCGAAAACGACTACAATAAACTATAGTGCGATCAATAATGATACAAGTTCAGTATTTTGGTTTTATATAAGTAGTAAGGATATACCGGTTCAAGGACAGAATGTTTCGATAGTACAGTGATGGTATCAGTAATGCAACCTTCACGGGAAGTTCTGAGTTTGACTTTAAAATGTTTGCTGTCACTAAATTTATTAATTATAACTATACCCCTGTCCTTACCCAAATCCAACATCACATCAATTTTATTTCTAATATTAGCATTGCTTATATAGACTATGCA
This sequence comes from Matsumurasca onukii, assembly GCA_018831715.1. Lineage (NCBI taxonomy): Eukaryota > Metazoa > Arthropoda > Insecta > Hemiptera > Cicadellidae > Matsumurasca > Matsumurasca onukii. The sequence goes on along the minus strand of CM032061.1, from coordinate 10,593,333 downwards.
TGTAAAACTTTCATCTACAACAAACTTTAAAGTAAATAGATCGCTTTCAAGCTTATGAGAACAAAGTCGAACGGTTTTATTTAACGAATTTTCAAGTAAGAACGCTTTGATTTTAAATACTTTAAATTGATGCTCTAGTTCTTTCAAAGATCCTGGAAGCGATAAGTGAAAATATATATATTTCATTTTAATTGGAACTACGGCTATGCTTGGTCGGTGCACAACTGGTGTGATAAATTTGACAGCAAGTTAACAAATGATACAACTTATTTTCAAGCACTGGTCTAACTATGATTTCAATTTCCCTCACCCTACGCTCAAATCTCATTTTGTCACATACACTTTCACTCCAAGGCTTTACAACATCAGGCTCAAACAGTTTCACGCTTGTAACACAAGGTTCTAAAAAGTGAACACAACCGTCACGGAATGTACGTTTCGATTGCATTGCGATGCACATAGTAAACATAAATGGTCGATGTAAAATATTAGAGAGTGCAACCATTACATCATTTGATGCAACCGAGTGCGCCGCCACTGCATTGTGAGTGTGAAGCTGTCGGTGTTCCTCGCGGTCTCTGCTGCCCTGATACCATCACTGTACTATCGAAACATTCTGTCCTTGAACCGGTATATCCTTACTACTTATATACTCCTACTAAGAAGCAAACAATCGGCTTGAGCTAACAAAGTTGAAGACGTAACCAAAAGTATTGCAGGGAAACAAAGTAAGTGAAATGCTCTGTCTCTCGGGTTGAAATATTAATAAACTCTCGGTGGAAAACTCCGGGGGAATTCAGGCAAGTCCCTGGTGTCTATAAAGAGTTTACCAGTAAATTGCGCAGCAAGTATTTCCTTCAAACTTACATTTTGTCATCTCATTTAACCAAACACATTATTAGTAGCCTATTGTTATGTTTTCTTTGATGAGTGTGCATGATACGTTTCCCCGTTAAAACCTTACAATCATAACTGGGAAATGTTCTTCAGGATAATGTTTCATTTTGGTATTATTTTAAACTAAACGTAGAACTTCAGCGGACCCGTGGCGGGTTAGAATCGTTCGTGACTCCGGAGCTGATCACTCCGGTGGCGCGGGTTCGATCCCCGCATTCACCACTAAGTCTTACATTTGTAATGTGACTATACGGTAACGCTAGGTAAAGGTCGAGGTTGAGTGGTAGAGAGGACTTGTAGTCCTAACTTCGCCTTGTTAGATAAGACAAACTTTACCTTTTAGTACATTTTAGATTTTGTTGTCGAGTGTGTCTACAGGTTTAGACATATCAGACCATCACCTGCGTGGTTCGGAAGTCACGTTAAGCCGTTGGTCCTTTGGCCTATTATTATTTCCATTGGTCATTGGCCTATTAATTAATGACCCATTCTAAGGAAGAGTCGGCCTTAGTCTGTAACAAGACTACACCTCATAACTCATTACTACCACTCATCACACTCATCCTTCTCCACATATTTGCCTTAAAATACCCTCATGAGAGTGGTCGGCATCTCAAATAGTGATAGTGATTTAGTCATATTTTACTTAGCAAAGCCAACTGTCGTCGTTTACCAGAGGTATAAAATTAAGTAATTAAAAACTGCTTTACCTGAATGCAACACATATGATGCGTTATTACTTACGGTAACTCTAGTTGTTTTCTTGAACAAGTTGCCTTATAGAAGTCAAAGGGTATCGGCAGCGAGTGAAGAATGGACACTCATAAAGAAGAAACGCTGCTCGCCTTACAAATAAATGTTGCCATTCTACTTGAACAACTTGCTTGTCAATCCCACGATGTTAATTTTACCGAGTAGGCCTGCAACACTGGCAAACAGCATTTACTATACTCTGTACAGTACAGTGTTTTAAATTCTGTTTACAGCTGATTTCCCGGTTAGCAAATATTGGACAGCATTTGGAAAAACATCGAGAAACACACCACAGAGTATTTATTACACATGAACACAATATATGTCAATACTGCCAGGTGTACTGATTTGGAATCAATGTTCCGTAAATACATCGTTCTATATTTTGTCAACGTTTGTTTGTTTGCTGAACATTTAATTTGGTTCAGTTTACATTATGGAGCCAAATGCAAACATCATAACTACATCAAACAAGTTGTGTTTTTACTCGAAAACTTGTTCAAATAATAATACTCCACACACACTTCTAGTAGTTTTGTCATGAATTAATGTGATTAGGTATTATTGGCTACTATTCATTAAAATATATAATTCTGATTTGCATGGTGCAACCTTGACGAATTAGAGTGGTCATAACGTCATAGACCACTTAATTCACTCGTACTACACTTACTAGAATATTATCTTACTTATTAAATTAGGAAGATATCACATTACAATTTTGATCAACCTGACACATTTAAGTGGCCTGTTCTTTAGTTAGAGTAGAGTCATGTTTTCAGTTAGTGTTTTAGCTGGTCATATCTTCACGCTGTATTTGTTGATTGTACACAATGAATATTTTTGGAAACAATAAAGAACTGTACACAAAATGCAAAATAAAATGTGTACAGGATGACACATTAAAAATAAACGACATAGCTTTTTTACATGTTCAACTTTAAATTTCAACACTGTCTTAACGAATTAATTAGAACTATCGTATAGGAACTTAAATTGTGTGAAAATTAAAGTAGTTATTCTTGTTGTGGTTTCAAATTTTATGTTGTTCAAAATAAATACTACATAAACAGAACAGGAGGTATTATTAACGTTCATTAGTATTAATCGTATACGATAGTATATGGTGTCCAGTAATTACGGGATCTAACTTCACCAGGTGATTTGTCAGGTCATAATAAACAAAATGTTTCCTATAACACATAGGCATATCTCGCTTAGTTTTCCGTCTGTCTATCTGTCTGTGTTTTCACTAAATAATTTTGATCTCCGAGGTCAATTACGAGTGTTATAAACTAAAAACTTTGCACACTTTTTAAAATGATTAAAACCAATATTTAAAAAATAAATTTGACTAATTTTCACTTCTGTTTAAAACGGTGGCCATATTAAATGTTTCAAGGTTAATAACTCAAAACCCTTAAACTTTATCAAAAATACAAAAGAATAACAATAAGAGGCAAATGTTTTATGAAAATTTTAAGACCAAGTTTGTTGTGCTGCAATAAGTAATAACGGAGATATTAAAGTTTTCCTGAACACACTCCTCTATTTACATTTGAGAAACATATGTAAATAAAGGTTTGTGCTCAGGAAATCAAATAACTGTTCAAGTTTTTATTGTACTATCTACACTAGTAGTTTGCCCCTGTCAAAAGCAAGCAAGGGTGATTAGCGCCAATTTCTATATAAAATAAAACTGAGTGATTTAATGGTGTATAAGTGTCTATGCTCTAGTTATATAATCACGAAATCAAAGTTAATATAAGTTGAAATTTTCATGTGGTAATAATGAATACTCTTTTACATTTACAGATGTTTTACTTTAATACAATTTTACAGATTAAACAATATTCCTTTTGGTTATAAAACGAAAAAAGCCACAGTGAGATCAATACATACACTGTTGTGTGCTCCTCTCACCTAGGTCGGCAGTGAGTGGGGGAGGGGGTGAGAGGTGAAGTACGCGTTGCTAAGCCCAGTCATCAATCATCATCGCGAAGTCGGTGAGGGTACATTGATCCATCGCTGGGCGAGTTGTTGAGCCTCGAGATGACAGCTTCCACTGGGGTATTATAGATTCCATTTTTCTAATGGAGCCCAAAGTGTCGTCGTTTATCTTGTTGAACGACGTTTTGACAAACACTCCCACACATAAGTAATTGGAAACCTATTAGGTACTGGAAAACCTTATTATTCGTCGTGATACTAATTATACAGAGTGAGTTTTAAATATCTTCCCCCCCCTTAATGTTTGAAAAAGGTAAATATTTTTAAAAACCCTTTAGGAAATGTTTTATATAATTGTAAAGTTTTTGACGTACTTTGCATCACACACCCCTACCCAAAAAGTGGGGAGAGGTCCCCAAATTTTCAATACAACCCCTTGTGGCACATCAAAGGAAAGGGAATTTTAATACAAATTCAACGACGCAAAGAAAAATATAGATCTCGACTCGTTTTTTTCTAATACCCTATAAATATAACGAAAAAAAGGTTAAAATTTTAAATTTCACATACATTTTTTTAATGAATAACTTTTTTCTAAATGCTCCAAAGGGTTATGTTGTAGAGTTGCAATGTTTCCCTCAGAGGATTTCAAGACAAATTTGTAATAACAAAAAATTGTATGAGAGATTTGGCATTTTAAACCTGATTTCTTGCAAATTTTAAATAAGTTAGTATAACAAAAAACGAGTCGAGATAAAAGATTTTTCTTTCCGTCGTTGAATTTTTAAAATTCCCTTTCTTCTGAGGTGCTGCAAGGGGTTGTATTTAAAAATTGGGGCCTCCCACGTTTTGGGTGGGGCTGGGTGACGCAAAGTACGTCAAAACAAAATTCAGAATCCAATAAAAGACATTCTCTGAGGTTGAGTTAAAAAAATATGACCTTTTCAAAAGCTAAGGTGGGGCATTTAAAACATCACCCTGTTCATTATCGTTATCGTAGTGTGATTTATTCCCAAAGTTTAACTTAATCAGCGATCTCGTACAGATTTAGTGCTTTAATACACCATTTTACATTTTTCTTACAAAACCTTGTGGACAGAAAACAAATCCACTTGCAAATTAAGACATCCCTTAAGTGGTTCAAAGGTTTTGATTCAACACTCTTTGAAGTAACTTATGGTTATCAACATTTATTTTGGGTTTTGGACATCCTGAAGTTTATATTTTTATTCTTCCTGGTTTCGGCCTGATTTCACAATAATATACAGGGTAATTCAAAAAGAATGTTTCGCCCTTCTGTAACCTTTATATTAAAGAGCTTCATGAATAATTCACATGTAGTTGAAAAGAAGAAATTCCAAAGTTTTGTTTACGTACATGGAGAGGTCATGTTAGCTGTGTCAACAAGATGGCTGTCCTTCAACAGAAGACAGTTTTCAATCATGAATGTTCAAAAAGCCAGTCAGATTAGTTCAGCTGGAGTTTCGTCGTAGATTTGTGATTTCGTCGTGATTTTTCTCGTGGGGCTATGTAAAGGAAAAGTTTTACTTATTTTTCTGTCAAAAATCTAGTTGACATGCGGAGCTGTATCAGACCTGCCTATTGGCTAAACTTTTGACGATCAGTCAGGGGAGGACATTTATAGAAGTATACCAAGGGTAATAAACTTTGAAAAGTGGTTTTTTACAAGTATTTCATTAATGTATATCTAGGTAATAACTAATGAAGTAGATCTGTCTGAAAGTAAGACATTCTTTTGAATAACCCTGTACTCTAAAATCTTTACAATTAACCTACTAATGCTCGTATTGAACATTTTATTTGTCAACCAGTTATTGGAAACCGACTAGTTCACATCTCATATGAGTTGGGAACTGTATAGAACATTGGCTGGACAATGTGTGGAGCCAAGTGTCGATTTGTAGAGGCCTATAGCACTGTGACGAGTGGACCTCGTGCAGTCAGAGATAGTTCACATCTCATATGAAACTGTATAGGGCTGGACGATGTGTGGAGCCAAATTTGTAGAGGCTGAAGGGCTATAAAACGCACTGTGACAATGCCAGTGGACCTCGTATCATTTACATACTACACTCCACTGCAGTCACCTCTACAGTGTTTCACACATAGATAGTTCACATCTCATATGAGTTGGGAACTGTATAGAACATTGGCTGGACAATGTGTGTGTCGATCTGAAGGGCTATAAAACGCACTGTGACAATGCCAGTGGACCTCGTATCATTTACATACTACACTCCACTGCAGTCACCTCTACAGTGTTTCACACATAGATAGTTCACATCTCATATGAGTTGGGAACTGTATAGAACATTGGCTGTGACATTTTGAGGATAAAACGCACTGTGAGTGGACCTCGTATTTGTAGAGATAACATGAAGTATAGGCTGGACCCAAGTGTCGACTTACTGTGACAATGCCAGTGGACCTCGTATCATTTACATACTACACTCCACTGCAGTCACCTCTACAGTGTTTCACACATAGATAGTTCATCTCATATGAGTTGGGAACTGTATTTGGCTGGACAATGTGTGGAGCGATTTGTAGTGTCGATTTGTAGAGGCTGAAGGGCTATAAAACGCACTGTGACAATGCCAGTGGACCTCGTATCATTTACATACTACACTCCACTGCAGTCACCTCTACAGTGTTTCACACATAGATAGTTCACATCTCATGAGTTGGGAACTGTATAGAACATTGGCTGGACAATGTGTGGAGCCAAGTGTCGATTTGTAGAGGCTGAAGGGCTATAAAACGCACTGTGACAATGCCAGTGGACCTCGTATCATTTACATACTACACTCCACTGCAGTCACCTCTACAGTGTTTCACACATAGATAGTTCACATCTCATATGAGTTGGGAACTGTATAGAACATGGCTGGACAATGTGTGGAGCCAAGTGTCGATTTGTAGAGGCTGAAGGGCTATAAAACGCACTGTGACAATGCCAGTGGACCTCGTATCATTTACATACTACACTCCACTGCAGTCACCTCTACAGTGTTTCACACATAGATAGTTCACATCTCATATGAGTTGGGAACTGTATAGAACATTGGCTGGACAATGTGTGGAGCCAAGTGTCGATTTGTAGAGGCTGAAGGGCTATAAAACGCACTGTGACAATGCCAGTGGACCTCGTATCATTTACATACTACACTCCACTGCAGTCACCTCTACAGTGTTTCACACATAGATAGTTCACATCTCATATGAGTTGGGAACTGTATAGAACATTGGCTGGACGATGTGTGGAGCCAAGTGTCGATTTGTAGAGGCTGAAGGGCTATAAAACGCACTGTGACAATGCCAGTGGACCTCGTATCATTTACATACTACACTCCACTGCAGTCACCTCTACAGTGTTTCACACATAGATAGTTCACATCTCATATGAGTTGGGAACTGTATAGAACATTGGCTGGACAATGTGTGGAGCCAAGTGTCGATTTGTAGAGGCTGAAGGGCTATAAAACGCACTGTGACAATACCAGTGGACCTCGTATCATTTACATACTACACTCCACTGCAGTCACCTCTACAGTGTTTCACACATAGATAGTTTCTCATGAGTTGGGAAAACATTTCTGGATGCGTCCAAGTGTCGATTTGTAGAGGCAACTTAAAACACTGTGACAATTGGACCTCGTATTTTACAGTCACCTCTACCCATAGTAGTGTTTGTATCATTAAGTGTGCGTGTCGATTTGTATGAAGGGCTATAAAACGCACTGTGACAATGCCAGTGGACCTCGTATCATTTACATATACAGGTGCATCACAGAGTTGGGAACTGTACCTAGAACGTTTTTGTGTGTCTCATAGTATCTGAAGGGCATAAAACGCACTGTGACAATGCCAGTGGACCTCGTAAAACTCATCTCTTACGGGGTCGCATTTTGATCAAAGATCGGAATATTGATGCAGTAAAAGATCGCTGGCTACAAATTTGTAAACGACTTTTTGTTTTAAAGTTTCGCTATGTACATTTTAGCAATATGATGAAATTATCATCAAAGTATTTCCATATCATAATATCATATAAGTTCACATCTCATATGAGTTTCGGCTGTATAAAACATGAACTGCTCGATTTGGCGAGCCAAGAGCGATTTGTAGAGACTGATGGGCAATAAAATGCAACGTGACAACGCAATGGACCTCGCATCTTTTAAAGTCATGGTTTTATTAGGATCCTTTGTTAGAGGCTCGTTATTGCTTTGAAGCACTTGTCTCTTCATTAGGAACTCGCCTGAGGAGGTTAACCAGGAAGGTATTGTGACTCTTGTAGATGTTCTTTGTCTGTGCCGAAACTATGCGATGTAATAAAGTTTCCTAAGAAAGCGACCTGCTTGCGTGCGTGAAAACCTTGCTTAGAATCTGAGCAATAGTGTACGCATTGATTTCACCAAAAGCATTTTCAATGAAACCGCTGTGTACAACTAAGTTTGAACCAACCAAACAACTAAGAGCGAATTCTTGTTCACGCTCTATAAACTTTCAAACTACTAACTAACTCGCAAGTAGACAACTGACATTTGAGGGTACAAAGGTTTTTTCTGAACCGCAATGTAAATACATAACCGTATATTCATATTAAAACGTGATGGTTAGCGTAAAGACATTTTGTTAACTGGATGCATTATTGGGTTTCATCTTTGATAAATTATACTTAAGCTTCAATAAGATCTTAGGTTTTAGATTCCCAGAATCTAAGACGAGATTTATTCATGATTCTGATCAGGAATGAACCCTTCAACTTTCAACCAATTACAGATATTCACGTAATTAACAAGCGTTGATTGAAAGAGGAAGTTCGAGCACTTCGCACCAATTAAAATCAATTGGCATACTTTGGAAATGAAATCTTCAACTGAACGCCTTGGTAACCTCAAACGAATAATTCATGAACCCTTTAGTCCCCTTGCTTAACATTAATGTACAGTCTTATTAGTCAGTAGATTATCACCAATAACTAACTGCTTTACACCCTGTCACCCTTAACCTTTTATGACTACCTTTTAAAATGACAACCTTTTAAATGACATGATTTATTTAGGTGAGATGTCAGTTAAACAGTTTGTTGTATTTCTGGACTTCAGTCGCCATAGACAGTTATTGAAAGATGCAGTAATTCCAATCAAGGTATGCTCTTGAAGAACTTTTTACGTCAGCTTAACATGTTCAAGCGTAGTGGTTCCAGCAAAAAATGTCTTGAAGAAGGAGGATGTTCCATAAGTTTCGCGAAACGTCAGGTTGAATAGAAGAAATGTTATGTGTGAAATGTGTGTACTGACTTGAAGAAAAGAAAAGTCTAGAAAATGGATGTACTTAACCACTTTTATATTGATTGGCTATCCTTTAACTACATACAAGGTGAGTGAGGAACAAAATTATAGAAACCCTACAGTACACCTTTAAACTTATCATCACTCAAAACTTCATGAACTCTAAATAAAGCAATACAAAACGTGAAATGAAACAGTAATGGTTCTTTAAATAACTTGTATAGTTTGAAGGGTAGGATTGCCGTAATTTGAGTCGCAGAAGAGAGAGAGAGAGAGAGAGAGAGAGAGAGACAGGTTTGGGTCGGTGCGGCCCAGAGATAACTGGAGTAATATTCTGTCAGTTTTTGCCAACCCACTGAGCCGTGGGATTATTATTCCTGACTTGTTATTTGTACCAGTCAAATACTGCCAGCTCTTTATTTATTTACAACTAAAAGCCAAAGATAAACATGCACAGACAAACTAGTTAGACGTGTTGACTTTGTCATGTCAGTGGAATATGCGAGTGTATATCGGTGATCATCTTCTTTCTACTTTGAGTACCTACATGGATTTGCATGTGAGTTTTAGAAAATACTGTCAAAATATAATGATTTTGTTTTGTTTAAGTAGTCGTATGTATGCGAATTAAATAAACAATGAATCTTCATAAACCATACTGCCATAACGTATATTGTCGCCTCTCTGGTAAATTAAACGTACACCAGATTGTACTCAGTTGTAAAGTTAACTTATGGAAATTCGCGTTAGTTACGCAGAGTTGTTGCGTACGAGGACTTTTATGGGAATGAAATATTTGTTTTATCTTTTAATTCTTTTCTCACTAGGGATGAAGTGTAATTTTTTAAATTATCCAGCTTTTTGTCTAAGCTTTTGTTTGTTTTGTAAATAAAACTACCGTTGTAAATGAAATCGTACTTAATCGACCGCAAGACTCTGTATTACAAACAATTAATTATATAACAGATATTATTTTCCGTAGAAAAAAGCCTTATATTTTTTAATTTGATTGCTCTGTGCAGCTGTAATGGTTAATTCTGTTGATGAATAGACTTAATCAACTCTACAGCTGGTAAGGTACAGTATATGTGTATGAGTGTGAGTATCAGTGAGATGCAAGGGGAAGATAGGCGAGTTCTTCAGCCGCTATCTATCAACATGAGTCTTGTTATCCTGTGTAAAGTGCCACCCCTACTTCCTTCTTTACTTTTCTCTAGCTGAATGCTAGTTGAAATTTTATTGAAATGTTTAAAATGATCAGAAGTTAAAAACTGAACATAATTTGTAAAATTATTTAAATAAAAGAATTAACAAATGTTATATTGCTATGTATTTATCTAATACGGATAATAAACACATTATATCACGTACAACAGCGCCAAGCAGTCTCAAATGAAAACCATAGCTAAGTCTGTGCCGACGAAACCAACTACGTACGTGTAAGCGTAACAGTTATGCGAACACATTCACGTAATTGTAATACACGAGTAAATAAAATGGTTGTGGTATAAAATACGCAAGGACGTTGTAATTTATATGCAAAATAAAGTGTGAAATGTTAAACTGATCAAAATACAAGTTTATTAAGGCAAACCAAATAGTTAGAAATAACAAAATGTACATAAATCAAGAAGAATGCTCTCCACGTTACCACAACGACATTAGTCCAATTTATTCACGATCACGTGCTTCAAAATTCGCATGCGCGTAGCAATGTTTCTTTCAGTTTTCTTTAGAGTTGAACCAAATGTTCAAAATAAAATTAAATGACAATGTGATATACATTGTTGCTATACATTAAAAGATCTGGCCGAGTTAAAAACTTAACTCCGGCCAAGGAGTGAAAATATTTTATAACTATGATAGAATGGCTTTAATGGGAGTTATTTGGACCCAGAGCTCAACCAGACCTGTGCAGAGTAGAACCATTTCGTTTTATCATAAAGACAAAAAAATTACTTTCGCGTCAAAATCACCTTCCAAAGTAGATCAAATTCAGTGTTTGAATTTAGTATATAGTTTCCAGAAACGGTTAACCCGAAAATAGATATTCCACAACCTTACGTTCAGTGAACGATTATGAAGGGAATGTATTTTCAAGGAATAGTTTATAGAGTGGCTGAAGATGTAAATTTGCATCCTCTTGTCTAATCATGGTAAACGTCACACTCAATGCCTTAACGAAACTAGTGTAGTACTGATTGTCATACAAGATATATACAAGTGAATCTTTAATACAAGTTCGTTAATATACACATATAATAAATGTGTAGCGGGTAGCCGCTATGCAGAACCGGATTCTACATACAAAGTCGAAAATGTCCAGTAACATCCTTTTGATTTCGGATTAATTTAGCCGTAATCCGCCATTTTGTAAATTTTTGAAAATAATTAATATTCAAAACCTTTTCAGATATTTTTGAGAAACTTGGTATAAACCTTAATGGTTTTCTTAATAACATTTTCAAACAAATTTTTATCTAACCTATCAAATTTGAAAATGGTGGACATTTAAAGTTTTAAAGTAAAATGGAATCAAATTGGAATTTGACTTTAAAATTTTTAAATGGCCGCATTTAAACTTTAGTTAGATAAAAAATATTTTTGGAAAATGTTATTAAGAAAACAATTAGGGGTTATACCAAGATTCACAAAAATATCTCAAGTTTTAAATTATTAATTATTTTCAAAAATTTACAAAACGGCAGATTACGGCTAAACAAGGCCAAAATTAAAAATACTGGATATTTTCGACTTAGTTTTGTATGTACAACCCGGTTGTGCATAGAGCTACACATTTTTGTGACACTCTGTATAATGTATAGATACGCGTAATACATTCTCGCTGTTACTGTTGTTAAACACATGTTGTATACATTAACATTCACCTGTGCCAGGATGTTTCAGTCAAGCTGTGCAGTTTGTTTCAGCAACGCTATTCATCAATTAGACAAGTTAAACAATTGAGGGAGAGGAAACAAGGCAACTGATTGCCTCTACGTGAGTTGTTTGTACTTTCCAACTTGATTGAAACCCATTCTGCAATATGTATCCGCGTCTGCATGTACAATATCATATCATCGGATGTCTGTCTGCTACGAAAATTGAGCTTAACACGTTTAATATTAACAGATACTTTCAAAATGACAACCAGCTGATAGTTATGTAAGAGTACGAACCAATATTCTTGTCGTTTTGCTCTAAAACAGTTGCTTTTGACACATGTATTGACGAGTTATTAAGTTGCACTTTTATTTCCAAGGGAATAAAGGTTGTTTAATGCTTCCTATGTGATGGAATGATCTTTACGTGGCAAGGATATTAGCTGTTCCAATGGTTTTGTGTAATTGGAATGATTGATCTATTATAAAGAAGTCGACTATTGTAAATATTTACTCTATCTATCGATCTTAATAGTGTTTAGTTTACTATCTGAAAACTAATCTATTCCAAGTCGATACTAAGCACTAACTGATAATCGATCAGGATGAACTAGCGTAACAACAGCTGTTTCGCAAGTAAACATTACAACTCAGTCTTTAAAGTGTAAATGTGTTGTCAAATTTAAATAATTTTTAGTTAAAATACAACACAATAGCTGAGCTAATTTCGTAAACCCCTTTCCCAAAATTTGGTAGACATAATATTCCTTATTTATTGTTCTTGCCTTTTAACTTATACTTAACTGTCATCAACTGAAAACTATAGAAATCACTCGGCCCCAAAAGTGACAGATCTTTTGATTACTCTTATACATTCAACTAACGATCCTCGGTCCTCGGTTGAGTCTCGGATGTTAAACTTGAGCTTTAAAAGCTTCAGTCTAAAAGTAATGGTATACTGCAGCTTCAGTAATGCAGTATACCATTACTTTTTATATTGAACAAAGTTTGTCCATTGAGTTTTGAGCTTACTTAAGTGTCATTTCAGTTTGGGTCGTCAGTTCCAGATGGGCACATAGTCGCAACATTAGAAAGCTCTCAGTAAACAGTTTCACGTACTGCTTCGAATACATTGAACCAACGCCAACCGGTCGGTTCCATTTAGTCGACACGTAGATCCAAGCCGTTAAACAATAAATTAAACCACAATTGGTGCAATTGGGAATAATTCACTATGTATATGAGCCCATATTTCAGGTGATCAAATTAGATAATAGGATTTAAAGTGATGATACTAAATCTAATATGTAGTAGCAACTTAAATCAATATTTAAATTATAATGTGTAATTAAGAGAAACTATTAGGCCTATCTTTCTGCAACTTAAAAATGATTTTGCACTGGGTTACATTTTCTACATCGTTCTTGTTTATATTTTAATCATAATGCTTCATATAACTATACGTTTATTTTAGGGTTTTCAATAAATTTGAAAAATTAACACAGTAAAGGCTTTAAATGAATACAATTTTACGATACTATTTTGGCTAGATAATATTTATCACAATCTACAAATTAAAAACTGCGGGTTTTAGCATGATGTTGTTTTTTTGTTTGTTTATGAAGCCCTATTCTTGACAATAAACAGTGTCTGTTGTTGTATTATAGCCTTATTATTATAATGAAATACTATTTTGTGTTTTAGGTTTGTCAACTACACTCATCGAGTTATATGCTTCATTTCGGTAATGTACAATTATTTAGTAATAAGTATAACATGCTCATTTCAAATAAATAAAACGAAGTCCATACGGAATTTAGTAGTACATTAAAATAATATAATCTTAGCCCAAATCACCGAGTGGTTTATAGTATACATTGTAAATACGAGACTGTCGAGGCGATTATTTACTTAGACAAATTTTACTTGTTTCACCTTAGTTTGATTTTGGACAGATGAAGTGTCATATGGTTCAGTATTTTAGTATGAATTTATCTAAAGAAAGTCCTTATATAAATGTCTGGCTTTTTATATTTTCCATTTTCCGTCGTTGACAGCGTAAGAGCGGAAATTGCTGAATGGACAAACCCGGTGAAAAGATTTATCTCTTGAGAATTCGGAAGGAAAAAAGAAAAGCTGCTTGGAAAAGCACGTAAAAACAATTTGTTGAGATAACACTTCCTGTTTCTGTTTTACACCAGGTAAATATTTTAGAATTTACTTACTGTGATTTTACACTTACCTTGTAGTCGCACTTGAACTCTATAATAGATATTGAGTAGGAAGATGACACATTATATTCTAGCTCCCACGTGACATTGATACCTAGGTTATATCCTTTCTGATCCACCGGCTTTGCTGAGAGATTTGAAAATCATTGCCAATTTAATACCGTAAACAGTCGACAAATAATGCAAGCATGCATCTTGTAACTTTGTGTATAAATGGAGAGTTGTGGGAAAGCACTTGAATGTTCGATATCAACTTATTTAGTGACAGGAAAAAGGAAAAGGAATACTCCTTGGAGGCTTAGGGTATGAAAATTTAGAGACATAGTATGAATAAATATGACGCTATAAATTTACATTAGATTGACCCTTTCCTGGCTTCTTTCCTATGATAAAGTCCTTCAATCTGCGCCACGAGGTTGCTAAATCTTACGAGTTTGTTTCACTGTTTAACAAGTTAAGATTAGAAACTTATTTGTACAAATTAATGAGTCTTTCTAACACGCCAATATGCTGTTCACAAATTCTTCTACCACAAAAATAATTTTAGTTTAGGGCAAGGTTGCGAAACGTAATTCTTTACTTAGTTTTCTTTTTAATGATGACAAGTATTTAGCCAGGTGCCACAGATGAAACGTGTACTGACAGGAATGAACGTGTCAGAGCTAGACACGTATTCATGGATTGACAAACATCAATCTCTCTAACCGGAATGGGCCATACAACAAAAGCCACGTGCCATTGATGGAACGTGTACAGTGCGTTAAATCACGGACAGGAATAAACGTGTCAGAGCTATAAAAATGTATTCATGGATTGACAAGCAACAATCTGACTGCGACATGTACCGTACAGCATTATCTGATGCTATAGATTGAACTTGTGCAGTACGTCACGTCACGTTCAGACACCAATGAACGTGTCAGAGCTGTATTTAACATGGATTGACAAGTATTCAGTACGTCAACGTTCAAACGAACGTGTCAGAATGAACGTATTATGGATTGACTGACAACATGCCGTGTGCAGTACATTAGTTCAGTTCAGAAAGGAATGATTGACGTACAGTTTAACTAGATGATGTGGAACACATCACGTCAGTTCAGAAAGGAATGAACGTGTCAGAGCTAGAACGTATTCATGGATTGACAAACATCAATTCCTCTGCAACGTACAGTTTAACTAGATGATGTGGAACGTGTGCAGTACATTAGATTCAGTTCAGAAAGGAATGAACGTGTCTGAGCTAGAACGTATTTATGGATTGACAAACATCAATTCCTCTGCAACGTACAGTTTAACTAGATGATGTGGAACGTGTGCAGTACATTAGATCAGTTCAGAAAGGAATGAACGTGTCTGAGCTAGAACGTATTTATGGATTGACAAACATCAATTCCTCTGCAACGTACAGTTTAACTAGATGATGTGGAACGTGCAGTACATTACAGTTCAGAAAGGAATGAACGTGTCTGAGCTTAGAACGTATTTATGGATTGACAAACATTTCCTCTGCAACGTACAGTTTAACTAGATGATGTGGAACGTGCAGCAGTACATTAGATTCAGTTCAGAAAGGAATGAACGTGTCTGAGCTTAGAACGTATTTATGGATTGACAAACATCAATTCCTCTGCAACGTACAGTTTAACTAGATGATGTGGAACGTGCAGTACATTAGATTCAGTTCAGAAAGAATGAACGTGTCTGAGCTTAGAACGTAATGGATTGCATCAATTCCTCTGCAACGTACAGTTTAACTAGATGATGTGGAACGTGTGCAGTACATTAGATTCAGTTCAGAAAGGAATGAACGTGTCTGATTGAACGTCGTGTGCAGTACATTAGATTCAGTTCAGAAAGGAATGAACGTGTCTGAGCTTAGAACGTATTTATGGATTGACAGCAACGTACAGTTAACTAGATGATGTGGAACGTGTGCAGTACATTAGATTCAGTTCAGAAAGGAATGAACGTGTCTGAGCTTAGAACGTATTTATGGATTGACAAACATCAATTCCTCTGCAACGTACAGTTTAACTAGATGATGTGGAACGTGCAGTACATTAGATTCAGTTCAGAAAGGAATGAACGTGTCTGAGCTTAGAACGTATTTATGGATTGACAAACATCAATTCCTCTGCAACGTACAGTTTAACTAGATGATGTGGAACGTGTGCAGTACATTAGATTCAGTTCAGAAAGGAATGAACGTGTCTGAGCTTAGAACGTATTTATGGATTGACAACGTACAGTTTAACTAGATGATGTGGAACGTGTGCAGTACATTAGATTCAGTTCAGAAAGGAATGAACGTGTCTGAGCTTAGAACGTATTTATGGATTGACAAACATCAATTCCTCTGCAACGTACAGTTTAACTAGATGATGTGGAACGTGTGCAGTACATTAGATTCAGTTCAGAAAGGAATGAACGTGTCTGAGCTTAGAACGTATTTATGGATTGACAAACATCAATTCCTCTGCAACGTACATTTAACTAGATGATGTGGAACGTGTGCAGTACATTAGATTCAGTTCAGAAAGGAATGAACGTGTCTGAGCTTAGAACGTATTTATGGATTGACAAACATCAATTCCTCTGCAACGTACAGTTTAACTAGATGATGTGGAACGTGTGCAGTACATTAGATTCAGTTCAGAAAGGAATGAACGTGTCTGAGCTTAGAACGTATTTATGGATTGACAAACATCAATTCCTCTGCAACGTACAGTTTAACTAGATGATGTGGAACGTGTGCAGTACATTAGATTCAGTTCAGAAAGGAATGAACGTGTCTGAGCTTAGAACGTATTTATGGATTGACAAACATCAATTCCTCTGCAACGTACAGTTTAACTAGATGATGTGGAACGTGTGCAGTACATTAGATTCAGTTCAGAAAGGAATGAACGTGTCTGAGCTTAGAACGTATTTATGGATTGACAAACATCAATTCCTCTGCAACGTACAGTTTAACTAGATGATGTGGAACGTGTGCAGTACATTAGATTCAGTTCAGAAAGGAATGAACGTGTCTGAGCTTAGAACGTATTTATGGATTGACAAACATCAATTCCTCTGCAACGTACAGTTTAACTAGATGATGTGGAACGTGTGCAGTACATTAGATTCAGTTCAGAAAGGAATGAACGTGTCAGAGCTAGAACGTGTTCATGGATTGACAAACATCAATTCCTCTGCAACGTACAGTTTAACTAGATGATGTGGAACGTGTGCAGTTTAGATTCAGTTCAGAAAGGAATGAACGTGTCTGAGCTTAGAACGTATTTATGGATTGACAAACATCAATTCCTCTGCAACGTACAGTTTAACTAGATGATGTGGAACGTGTGCAGTACATTAGATTCAGTTCAGAAAGGAATGAACGTGTCTGAGCTTAGAACGTATTTATGGATTGACAAACATCAATTCTCTGCAACGTACAAACACAACCAGTACATTAGATTCAGTTCAGAAAGGAATGAACGTGTCTGAGCAGATATCATGTACAGTTTAACTAGATGATGTGGAACGTGTGCAGTACATTAGATTTTCAGAAAGGAATGAACGTGTGAGCTTAGAACGTATTTATGGATTGACAAACATCAATTCCTCTGCAACGTACAGTTTAACTAGATGATGTGGAACCAGTACATTAGATTCAGTTCAGAAAGGAATGAACGTGTCTGAGCTTATATTTATGGATTGACCGGTACTAACTAGATGAAACATACATCAGTTCAAACAGGAACGTGACAATTCACTCGTAAACGTTCAGAGTTTCGGGATTTGGTTGGACGTTAACATAACGATTTAGGAAATAGTACACGATAGGCGGTATTGAGGCAGTAACATACCTTTACATAGGTATTGAGAGTACATTTACACATAGATGATGTGGAGGAGTACATTAGATTCAGTTTTTATAAGACGTATTTATGGAGGAACTTTAAGGACTTACCTGTTAATTCACTTGTTAGTTTGAACGTGTCTGATAATCATAGTTTTACCCGATATGTGGAACTCTCAGCTGTTGTGAAATTCTGATGTATTTATGGTTGCTATTGACTACACACACCACGTGTACGAGATTCATTGTTTAGCTTAGGTTCCTCCCTGAGTTTTTAGGACCACATAAACAACTCTGATTAGAACTCTGTACTCGGTAAGTTCTCCTTAGAGACCTCTATGAGGGTAACATTAATAGATGATGTGGAACTTTACATTAGGTTCAGAAAATATTGGGATTACCATGAACGTATTTACAAACATCAATTCCTCTGTAACAAGTTTATCCGATAGTTCAGAAAGGAATGAACATTAGTAATTTATCTCACCGTTGAACATATACCACATTACCCCAGCAGACGACCCTTTAGGTCATTGCTGTGCCAGTGTTAGACACTCCAGGTCTCTTGTAAGAAACCTGTTTATTGTAAATAGCTATATTTTGACCAATAAAGCACTGTTTTCGTTCATTCATAATATACATCTGCTGATAAATGAAAAGACCATCAACGATAAAGGCAGTTCAGTTAGTGTTCGTTTTATGCAGTAACTGTGACCTCTTCATGTACATTGACACAATTTCTTTTGTTTACTAATGGAGAAATTAACAGAATATCATGCCAATTGGTTAGTTAGAATATCATGCAACTTCAAGTTTTACTTCGCATAAAAAAATGCACAATTGAATATTCCATCAAGTTTAGCTTTTCATTATACCTTTGGTAGTCAATCTTCAATCCTATCCTATATTTCTAGCTTTAAATATTAAATAATACAAATGATATAACAGTTCCAAACGTATACATATTTTTCATTTATATTAATTTATTATAGTAAATTTATTTGTAAATGGTAATAAAACAACAGTATTACTTCTGCACGTGTAAACTTGATAAAGCAAAATCAGTCAACGGTGTCTCTTCTTAATATAGTTACACTGTAGAGGAAATAATTGTTTGCAAGTACAATTCTATCTTTTAATATCCAGTGCAGCGATGCAAAAAACATCTCTAGTGTGAATACTCAAGTTGAAAGGAGCTTTTACCCAAAATATATCCTTTAGCTCGGCAAGAAAAGTGGTCGCCCCGAGCTCTTCTCCAGATAACAGACCCATTCTCAAATTGACATTTCCATTTCCAAATGAACATTTTTAAAGGACGCTTTGGTATACTTTTCATTACGAAGGAACAATGATTATTATGAACTATCTCATGCCCGATGCTTTCTTAGAACATATACTGATTGTTAAGGTGGCTCGTATAGTAAGTTTGTAATGGATATCGGGCTTATACATGCCTAGTTTCAATTCAATGTTTGCTAGATTTAAAATTCATAATAGTGGCGGAGATCAATTCAATTAGAAAAACGGACTTTTCCGGCCACTTCAGGAAGAAAACTACTCCCTACATTTCGGGCAGTAGGGAAACTCAACTCGTTCCCAAGGGCCTAACCTAAGCTCACGCTACATTATAGATAATACTTAGCCTAACCTTAACCTTTACGGACAAATATCAATGGGAGATAAATATTTACACACAAAAGCCTAAAAATAGAAAAAGGTTAGGCTAAGTATTATCTATAATGTGGCGTAAATTTAGGTTAGGCCCTTGAGAACGGGTGAAGGTTCCCAATTGCCCGAAACGTAGGAGTAGTTTTCTTCCTAAAGTGTCCGGAAAAGTGCGTTTTTCGAATTAAAAGGTTAAATGTTTGTTGATATGTTTAATTTAATTCACAGGTAAAAAAGGTTAATACGAGGTAAAAATAGTTTCTCGTTTTCCAAATAATTATTTCGCAAACCTTCGATAGAATAGAACTTATACAAGTATCGAATCCTAAAAAAAATCTCGAATTACAATAACCCTGAGGAGATAATTCAGTGTGTCAGGCAAGTACTGAGTACTCGCTTACATATCGACATCATGTTACGGATTAGCAGCATATCGACACCGGTATTGGATTCAACTCACATCTTATCATAGGAAATTGTATGACGTATGAGGTTGTACTTTATGAATAAGGGAAACTAGTATTGGTATTTATTTAATTATTTATTTATTAATTATATTGCTTCATAACAGGCATGCCCAATTACAATGGAACATTTGAAAACATAACAATTAGATAGCATAGATAACAGAAATGTTCATGGATGCACAAAGATACAGTATAAATAGTATATCGTTAAGGAAAAATACAACGTAAAAACTTCAACTAGTTGTCCACAGTCATAGATTCTATAAAACCTAGCATTTCTGATATTTTTCCCACGATATTAATCATGCTTTGCAAAAAATAGTCAACCTTAAATATTTAATATAATTTTAGATTTCAAAGTATTGAGTGTTAGTGTCGAAAGTCTGTTAGACAAAGTCTACCATTGAATATCTCGTACATAATAGAATCTGAACTAACTGTTAAAGTCTGTTTACTGTCATTTTCATAGTTCAGCCTTCATTCCTGTATGTCAGCGTCACTCGTTTATTTTTAATAGCCGACTGTTATATATACTATGTTTTCAATAACTCAATTAAAAAAAGAAAACTGCTGGAGTCGATGTTGACAGAAAGCAGGCAAATATCAGCGAAAAACTCAACCTTAAATAACGTTAAAATATGTCCAAAGCATATAGTGCATTAAAGATTACGTAAACTTATGGTGCACTAAATGTAAAAAATCTGTATTAAGAACAGCTTCACTTAGCATTTAAATTAGAAACCGACCCAATAATGTGGTTTGATATTCATTACTCGAAAACATTAATATGATGTACTCTGTACTATTGGTTAAAAACATACAAAACTTGAACACTTATTAGACTAGGCTCAAACATTATTTAATTGAACATACGTTTTATAGTGTAAGTGAATTTATGGGCTAATAAAAACCTCAATTTGTAATGTTATTGGTTTAATAAGAGTATTTATAGTTTAATGATATCAATGTCAGCCTTTGTCATGTACTTTGGTGGTGATTTTGCCTTACTTACTTTTAATCATTCATCTTCTTTTTTTGTCACACAATTTTTATTGTAAACGACAATAAACGATTATTATTATTGATTTGGTTAATAAGGGTAATATTAATGATATAGAAGACGACCAAAGAGTCTGCAACAAAGATATGTAGGTTAGTTTCAAATGTGTCTTTTGTAAGTAATGAACTACATGTAAAGATGTACAGTGACAAAAGCTTGGTAGTTTATACGAACCGGAAGAAAAATTCAATTAACTACGTTTAAAAGGAAAACAGTAAAGATATATTCGTTTGTTAGACAAACAATGCAGGAAATGGAAACGTTGTTCGGAACACTTGTTTTATTAGAATTCACCTGTCAGCGATCTGCTTTATGTTTGTTTGTCATTTCAACGACACATCCACACACACACTCACGTCTACTAACAGTCACTGACAGTCACAGTTTCTCTTGTCATACGTTTATTCTGTTAGTTTATTCTCGACCTGACAAACGCTCAAGGCTGTATAGTACTCTGTTTGATATCTTTTATCGTCGAATTTTCTATCTACTATTTCCAACATGTCTAAGCTTTTTGTGTCTTTTGAAATCTAAGAGGTTAGAGATTAATCTTGGCAGAACTAATATCTCTTCTAGGATTAGTCTATGAAAGCTTTAAGAATGTGAAATAATTATATCAATGTGATGTTCATAGTGAAAACTTAACAAAAATGTTGTTATTAAAATTATAACTCCTATAAGAAATATATTACTGTTCATGAGTATTGCCAGGTTAAGGGTTATAATTGATAAACTACCTTTGAACCTAGTGCACTTTAATTAAACTTAAGTAGTGTTCCAGCATACCACTTTTAAAAGTATCCTTTTAAATCATTCTTGCTGAAATAATTTTGCTTGCTTCTTTCGACTAACAAAGAGTCCCACTGATACGTCAATCAAGCAAAAACAACAAAAAAAAAAAACCCTTAAAAGTTTCTCGACCGATTAAAAACAAGTAATTAATAAACAATTTCAAGAAAGATTCAAAAATACTATTAGAAAACAAATTTTATTCCACTGAAGACCTGTTTGAAGACGATTTATTATCAACGTCAGATTACATCTAAACATATGTACATGTTAACGTTTATAAGTAGTGTATGTGTTTGTTATCGTCCATGCTATGAAGAACTGTTTTTAAACTTAACGAAATAATGAAAAGCCGAGCCCACTAGGAGTTAAGCCAAAGCCAGAGTAGAGTGTTTGACTTGGTAAGTACAAAGATAGGCCTGGTGGAAGGGTTTCCTTTGAGTTGGTATCAGAAGTGCTCTCATCAAGAATAACTCCCCTGGCGGTGAGCTCCTCTACTACACAAGTGCCCCTTATCCTCACCAGCCTCCTCGATACTGTACTGCCTTTGAAATTGAATCTCTATCCTATCCCTCGACCATAAGTTGTACTGTAGTCAATGTTTTGCCATTTATTGGTGGAATACTAAAGGAAATATGAAAGAGTTGAAAATCAAAGGTTTTAGCGTTGAAACAGTCTATCAACGTTACGTTTAGCCAGATATTTGCAAACTTAAAGGCAAGATAAGATGAATGCATTAAATTCAGAAAACACCTCCATTAACATGGTGAAATACAAACCCGAGGAAGAAATTACGTTCAGTTCACCTACTTTGTTTTAATTTATAGCACAGTTTCGTTTTTATGTTACATATTTCTTATGGTAGTTTTTTATCGATCTTTGACTTATGCAGTGCAAAACGTTATGTTGGAAATCTCAAATGACTTTTTCTGTTGTGAAGTATAGTCACATTATGTTTTAAGTATTAATAGGTTTAATACGTATACAAGGTGAGTTAAAAGTATGGATACACCCTGTTAAATTTCAAGTGGATAAAGACAGAAAAATGAAATCAGGATTCCTTTATAGGAAATAGAAATGAAAGTTTTAGTCAGTATTACTACTTTGCCATTGCCCAAAACTGGGATTTTGGGGGCAGCTCAAAATGTTGAAATGGTAATACCCATTAAGTGACAGCTCTTTTTAAAGGCCTTGGTTAAAGCAAAAGAACAGTGGAAATTAGAGCTTTCTATCTCAACTCAATACAAATTGGTAGTCTTAACTAGGTTTTACTTAATTTAAATGAGCAGCCATTTTGTACTTGTCTTGCTATGGACGAGGGTTAGGATTTATTAATGACTGCACAGGCGTGCTGCTAATATGTTTCCAACCCTATGTTATAACTGAATAATTGTGAAACATTTTCCGTGCCTAGATTGGCAATAAATACGCTGAAAACACACTTGGTTACACTCAAGTCCTCTAGGGCGCTGCAGAATGCAATACTACACGAGTTCGCATATGAGCTCTTAGCAATAATAACTGCTTAAGCGGTACAAGTACTGTATAAGCTTTCCTCATCCTCTTGTATACAGTTTCTATACAAGAGATATTTCACCCAGTTTCAAATACTCAACAAAAGTTGTAACAAATTTTCTGTCCAGTAATAGTTTGTAAAATGTCTTGATTTAATGAATTTATTTAAAATTGACGCAAAGAAACATCATACACACAACTATAACCCGCATCGTTTTCTTTGCCATAAACTCTTATTTCTTTGTTACACTTTCAATGAAAAGTTCACATTAAATGTTTATTTGATTGATGATAATCGTAAAGGTAATTTTCTATGGCATTTGAACATGTTTTAGTACTATACGAGTATGGCTTTCAAAAGTAAGAAAACTTGTAGATAACACAACTTTGATTGATTGTACCTAGTAACATTGCATTGATTGACTTAACCATTAGTGTGTAAAACATTTAGTCCATCTCGTTAAGAATAAGAACAAAATGACAATTAAAAATATGACTCAGAGTTGATGAAGGGAAAGTAAACACTTGCTAGAAGAGCCAAGGAACAAGTTCGGAACGACAAGACTAACACAGTAATGTCTTAAACACTTTAATCAGATTGTTCAGCTTGCTCTAGTCTAACAGCTTTATGACGTTGTTAGCTGAAGCAGTTTTAGAATCAACATTTTCATTACACTTATGTTTCTCAGCATCTTTGAAGGAAGCTTTAACCCTAGGTTTACTTGTCCTTAGGTGTTACTTGTCCTGCAGTTTGCTATATTATTTGTTTCAGTCAATAATAACATATGGCCTACAACTAAATGGGTAAATACTATTAGTAATGTCATTGAACGATATTTAATTACAATAAAATACTTGATTGATCGATCAAATTCAATTTTAATCAACGGACGCTGCATTTTTTATAATTTTTATTCATTTTAGTAATATTTAGTAGCTAGTGAATCAGAATATTAATAACGATGGGAAACTGTTTATAGGTTGAGTTGAACAAGAAGTCCATGTGTTGATTGGTTTACTAGCGTCGGCAAAGCCGGAGATAATTGATTCACGTTTCAATTAGCATTCAGATTAGTTCAATAGAACATCAGAGCAGAATGTTCGTACTAAATTAATTTGGAACATTTTGAAATTTACCTCTCAAAACGGTAGTTTTGAGTAAAATAAACTTGCAGTTATTCTCTTAACCGTATAACCTTCATACGTATTCATGAATAGACAAACTATAAATGTCAAGTTTAATCAAGTTGATTTACAAAATAGTTTACTCAACCAAATTTTATGTGAGTATTGTATGTATTACCTCCGGATTACGTTAATTTAATATTTTGTAATTTTACGTTAATTTAATTTAATATTTTAATTTTAATACATTTGATGCAGTTATCACCTTTATGGGGTGATTAAGTATGATCTGTGAGCTATGTAATTTCGACTTTATATAGCATGGTACTAAATTTGTATGGTAGCTAACCCAATCTGTATTTTAGTATAACCATGATGATGTGGTTAGCTTTTAAAACGTTCAAAACAAACAGTCCTACTTGAATACGCTTGAAAAAGTGGTAAGAAAATTAAATGTGTGTGAGCTTGAAAAATCTTTCAAAAATTTGGTCCACCTTTGTCCGACTTTTCATTCTTTCATGTTTATACCAATTTTTTTTATTTGAATGTAATTTTATATTTTTTTGCATTTTGATGTACCAGATTAACTATTGATAACTCTACGAGTAGCCGAACGACTAACTTTCACAGTAAATATGTATAAAAAATATAACTAGCTATTTAAAATTAATTTGTCTTAATCCTTCCACACTTTTTATATTTATTAAAAAACGTGTTTTACATGAAATCTTGCACAATTATTCATTTTATTCTCTTTTCACCATTTTAATACATTTTTACTGTGTAAGTGTAGAATAACTACAATTGATGACTGCAGGTTTGACTCTTACAGCGTATACGCACGTCAGTTCAGCCCTGGACATGACATAACAACGTGTTGGGATAGAACAATAACTGTCTCGTCAATGTCAACCCAATCTCACGCATCACTCGCTCTCCAATCTCGTCACAATCTCTCCAAATCTAACGAATAACGAGATTGCAATATTCAAACATTAATTTTGTGTATTGCAATATATGCGGCACGTAAAATCACATCAGAACGTGTTTATTAATTCGTACGCGTTATTTCCTGTAGTATTGCTTATTGTGGAAACAGTTTTGGAAAGACAGTAAAATACAATGTTGAGTAATTACGGAATCAAACTTCACCAGGTGATTTTTAGGTTTTAATATATATACAAAGAATGTCCTATAAGACATAGGCCTATCTCGCTTAGTGTTCCGTCTGTCTGTGTTTTTCACTAAATAACTTTTATCTCCATGGTCAATTAAGTTATAAGCTAAAACTTTGCACACTTGTTAATATAATTAAAACCATTGTTTCATAATTTTGAACCACGACGTAGGATATAATTTGACATAGTAATTTTATTATTTCTTTCGGCTGAGCTCATCTTCGGTGAAATGACCTGATTAACAATTCTTAAAACTCTTAAAACTCTAGAGAAATAATAAAATGTCCAGGGTACTAAGTGTTTTAATTCTTACACTTTTGTTTCAATTAAAACCAATATTTAAAAAATAAATTTGACTAATTTTCACTTTCGGTTTAAAATACGTAGTAAATGTTTGTATAAACGTTTTAAGACCAAATTTTGTTGTGTTGCGTTCATGGTAACAACAGAGTTATTAATGTTTTCCTGAACACAAACCTTTATTTACTTATGTTTCTGAAATATAAATAGTGTGTTCAGGACAACTTTCATATCTCCATTATTATTTGTTGGAACACAACAAATTCGGTCTTAAAATATTTCTAAAACATTTGCCGCTTATTGTTATTCTTGTGTATTTACCTTAAAGTCCAAGGGATTTGAGTTATTAGTCCTTAGAAAGTTTAATATGGCTGCAAACCGGAAGTGAAAATTACTTAAATTTAATTTTAAATATTGGTTTTAATTATACTAACAAGGGTGCAAAGTTTTAGTTTATAACCTAACTGACCTCGGAGATAAACATTTTAATGAAAAACTCAGACAGACGGAAAACTAAGTGAGATAGAACTATGTGTTATGGGAAATTTGCTGTTTATTATGACCTGACGAATCACCTGGTGAAGTTTGATCCCGTAATTACTGGACACCCTGTATATTATGAACGCAGTTTGGAGTTTTATACTTGTACGAGTATGTTACTAACACAAATCTCAACAAAATAAAACATAAAAGTGTAAAATAAAATGGTTGGTTTCCAGAACATAAAAGGTAGAGTAAGGCTTGAGAACTCTATTGTGTAGCTATCAAAAGTGCTGTTGGCAAAAATAACCTCTTCGAATACAATGGTGCTCTTAAGTGTCGCGTTCGCTTCTAATAGCGACAAGATGTCAATTTTCAGTTTTGCTACCTTTGTAGCAATTTCATTTTCGTTAAATCTCTTTCGAGTATTTTCTCCAAATCGAGTTTGAGACTTTCTTGTACAGCGAAACGAATGTACCGTTTTCAAACTTGCAGTAGAAAAATAAATGCTTTTTTATATTGCACTGAGACCGTAATACACTGTAATGTTTTAAGACAAATAGAAAAGAAAGAAAAAAGTACTTGTATATATTCATTACAAACCTGCAAGACTGTAATGGCGTCGGTACATAATTATGATTAGTTACAAAGAAATTTATATAATTCAATTTTCTCCATGGTTAAAGTATTTATCCACGTTCAAGAAATGGCGCCTGCATGATTTAAAACATAGTATACAAGGGTTCCAAAGCATCATTAGCAAAAAAAAAGCAATTTAAACTGGCCAATAGTTCTTGAAAGCTGTATTCGATTTTAGTACAGGTCATCTATTAGTTTAGGGCTTTGGTGAAAGTCGTTCTAAAATTATTATTCATGACGACCACTGATTGCACAAGTATATACGAGTATGTATATAATTTGAAAATAAAAAGACTGAATTGTAATGAAATAATGAGTTATATAATACAGTCAGGAGTTTAAAATCAACCTTAAAAAGCTAGTCTTAATCTTTGTTATTTTTGAAATATGTGTATATTTTCATGTGTTTTATTTTATTTTGTAAACTCAAAATTCATAGTGTTATTATTTTTGTTTCTCTACTTGTACCACTGAATGGCTTTCAAATAGCCGAAACATGTTGTGGATTACACACTTTTGATTGCCAATTCAGTCTTTTTATTTTCAAATTATATAAAAACGTTCTAAAATTAGTCATATAAAAACACACCTACCTGTAAAATAGATCACATTTGTGTATGAAATAAACTGTCGACAGCTGTAACGTGTTGTTTACACAAGTGAGTAATCCAATCTTCACTTAATTTACCAATATTATGGTAACTGGTTAAATCAAATTATTCTGCAACATAATCATCATATTATCACTGAGATAATTAACCTGATGTTAGCAAGAGTAAACTCGTCGATATCTCTGTTACACAATAGTTTGTAATATCGCTATATATCTGTGAAATGGTTATCGAAATAAGGGTAGTTTTGAAATAATCTACTTAAAAGGCATGCACACGAACAATCTTAAAACATGCCACTAAATTGCAGTTTCTTTCTGTATTGTTTGATATACCGCAATACTTTTGAAACACTTGATTGCGCATTTAGAAAAAGAGGGTTTAACAAAAATAGTATAGTGTCAAACCCGGCTATCTCCACCGTGGACGATATTTCAGGAGAGCGGAAAAATTGTCTTTAATTATATATAACCAGCGTAATACTTCGAATCAAAAATGAAAAAAAAAAACAGAAAATATAATTTAATATTTTGTAAATAACTGTATTATTCTTTTGTTGTTTGCCTTATAGCAGTTTCAATAGAAAATTGGAGTACGTCATGTGCGTTATTACGAGTCAGCCATATTTTCAACCAATTGGGCCTAAATTATTGCTCCTATTTAAATTTTTACCGTAATTTGAAAAAGGTCTATTTTTGCGCGTGAGCTTGAAATTTAAAAGACACTGTACAATACGCATACAAACACAGAAAATACATAATTTTATTTGTTTAATTCATCCAAATAATAAAACATATAAGTAAAAAATGTCCTTAGACATATTACGTATGTTATACTCAGCTATAAAATGTATAGGCTAACAATGTTTGAATGGTTGAAATCTTAATATCAATTATTCTATGATCGCCCATCGAGAAAGGCATTAACTACAGAGTTTAAAACACTGAAAGAGAATGGTTGTGACCTAGATAGTGAAATGGAACAGGTTTTACCTCTATTCAGGAAGCTGCACTGTATTTCACACAATGTGATTTTCATTTTCTGATATCAGAAGTAACTTATCCAGAGCATATTTTATACGTTCATTCAATCGTATAGGACGTTTATGTTCCCTTACAAGAGGACGTCATTGGAATTAAATATTTACCAGAGATGTGCGAGTATATATAGCGTCGGGAAAAAGTTTGGAAAATATTTAATACCTCCAATAATAGATGATTACTTAACAGATAATTAATGAATAGATGTCAGCTAGATACACTTTGCATGCAGTCGGATGTAAATGTCACTCCCTATTACGCTCTTGATGAGGCACTTGATTAACCCCACCCTGAAAAAGGCTTACTGCTTTAATATTGTGCCTAAAATTTATGTGTGATAATATTTTATATACAATGGTGTTCCGTATTCCAGGTAAACAACATTCGAAAACGTCTCTTCCCACATGTCCAGTGTAGACGGACCGCTGAAGAATGTCAAAGTAGTTTATTAGGCCAAACTAACAAACACACATTTTTATTAGCCAGGTCAAAAAAAGAAAAGGCATACATTTTTTATTGTAAGCTTATGTTGAGTGGTAGCGCATTTTAAAGGGCTTAATTAGTATAGTACAACGCTGGTTTTTCGTTGATAAAGCTGACCTTGATCAAATTAGGTTTGAGATTTTTATTGTATATATACCTGCCATTTTAGGATTTAAACACTAGCTCTAAATTCATAGCTCTTTAGTTTAATATAGCTCTTTTTAGAAGGCACCTAAAATAATTTTCTAGGCTATCTAGTGGTTGGCTAATGTGGCTGCTTTTAAAATTACAGTCAATTGACTCTATCCAAAAAGTAGAACTTTGAACAGTTTGCTTCCTGTGTAAGAAACCTTTCTTTGGTGGTACTACAATGAGGGGAAATAGTCCAGTAAAATGATGTGATGCTCTATCGTGTTTCGAAGCTCACTCATTCTAGTATATAGCTGTGTAAAAGTTACAGAAAAGCGAGCAGCGTCCAGCGGTCCAGGGTACATCAATCTGCCACCGTATTTCCTCTTACAATTACGTAGCTTCCAATAACCGCAACACCAAACAACCTTTGGCATTTTACAACTGCACATCTTTCTCAAACCAATATATCCCAGTGCTTGTGTTACTGATGCAGGGCACAGGAACTGAAGCTTTAACCAATCTAACCACGTTGTTGTAATGTTTTCATGCTGTTTAACAGCGCTCGATCGTTCATAAATGATACTAGTGATGTAGATCACAGTCTATTAAAAAGGGCCGCAATTAAAATTAAATAAGTGGTGCAACAATCCTGAACTATGCGATTAATGGCAGCTTAAGATGCTACTGGAGAGCGGCCTGCTGCTGTTAAAAGGGCCTAGCAGGGCGCTCTCCAGTAGCATCTTAAAACTAAAACGCTCTGACATCAGACTTTTAATATCATATTTAACTGGACATGGGCACTTCAGGCATCATCTACAGAAATTGGGGTTGCATAATGGTAATACTCTATGTAGACTCTGTGAGCAGGCAGTAGAAACTGCTAGGCACATCCTATTAGCATGCGTCCCTCTCTGGAGATTAGGAGAAGATGTCTACTAGAGGGGCGTAATTGGGATGAAGTTCATTTGTCTGAGCTTGGAGGAGTCACCTTGAGGCTTTGTGATCCCACAGGGGTGGGTCTTCCAGGCTAAGATAACCGGGGAAGTACAATAAACCTTTGGTTGACGTACAACTGGTTCACTACCAGCCCTACTTAATCTAATCTAATGGCAGTTGACTTCGAACACGCTTTAGCATTCCTTCGGTCCTACCATTTCTTTATTGATATATCAAAAATATGCTCTGATCTTTCATTACCAAATGTTCAAACCCTTCTGAGGTTGATACAGATATTTATACAGGGTTAGTATAGGATCCTGAAGATTGTTTTGACGATACTTGCGTATCACCCAAAACCGAGAAGGAGGGCACCGGTTTTTGGGTGGGGGGTTGGTTGACGCAAGTTACGCTAAAACAAACTTCAGAATACTATAAAAACATTTCCTAAAGTGTTTCAATTTTTTCCTTTTCAAAAATTAAGGTAGGGAGGGGACATTTAAAACTCACCCTGTATGGTATAGCGGGCTAAACTCGGTAAACTACGAGTTTCCTATTTCCGTCGACTTGCCATGCCATATCTATTCATTCAGTAGAGGTTGAACTTTGTACAATTCTTGTTTTGCCAACATTTATCGCACTGAAGTGTACAACTATGTATGTATGCACGAGTTGTAAGGACGCATTATTTATACATCTGCTGGATGTCGGTTCGGCACAAAACCACTGTCAAAGCTGACATGTTTATTAAAACCACTGCTGCCCGCAAGCGACGCGCTCTTTAAACAATGCTTTGCACATTGCTTTCCATCAATGGTTTACTGCATTTTAAGTATTGTTAAACGAGGGGCCTTTAAGATTTTTTCGGATTAAAAGATGAATTTTGGGACCAAGTGGTTCTTTTGAGCTGAAAGTTATTGTTATGCATGTAGAAAATATACATAACGATAACACATAAACCTTTTATAAAATTACTATTACCCCCTTTTATTCCGGGCTCCAGCCTAATTAAAATCATTTTGCACCCATTTTACAGTTAAGGGCTCAACGTATCTTAATTTCCACTGTCATCAATAGCTTATAACCAAAGTTTCAACCTTGAACTAACTTTTCATTTATTTTACTTAATTTAACTGTACAAATAAAAACGATTGCTATACAATACCGTTCAAACCTCAAACAACGTACGAATGCCTTGTAGTTACAACAAGTTTAATAGTTATAGTACAACAATGTTTTTGAAATGTACAACTAAACCTAGTTCCTTACACAAAGGTGCCATTCAAATCCTCCGTGTTGTTGGAAGAGACTAGGTGAAATTGTACATAAAAACAAAGGTCTTAGTAGATCACTATCCTGCAAACCGATTTTTAAAGATGAGATCGAACGGAAATCACTATTTTAAAGTTCTCAATCTTAAAACGTACATAATTTTTGATAGGGTTAACTTATTGAGATCTGGGGTTGCGGCATTGTACTCTCCTCACAACAACATTTATTTTGATGTGCACATGACCTATGCTCTCATTAATCATTCTCCTCTGACTCCTCGTACGCCGTTTCCAGGTGGTGACTTCTGGTCATTATCACCGTTAAAGGCAGTTCACTACAACTAGACATAGTGTAGCAAAATACACAAAATATGAAGCTGGTCTGGGACTTCATACAATATACGGATGAAACAGCAATACTTTATCACGTCACATTGAAATGTAAGGGCACGAAGAGACAAGGATATGCTGGTGAATGACTAGTGGTAGTGTTAGGGATGTGGGTTGTGGGGCTTGGATGTTTATATCTCACAGCAGGTCGAAGTGAGGAACATGTGCTCCATCTCTGCATCTAGGGCGCTCAGCATCTCCAATATTCGCCTTAGCTAAGATAAACATGTTACCCTTGTACTCTGTCTAGTTCCGCAGTAATGTGTACTTGCATCTGCATCCGTTATGTACTAATATTACCTGATATTCACTTATCAAATTCAAAATTCAAATTCACTAAATATTCAATATGGAGATAGGTATTTTCAATTATTTATAAGTTGTCAATTCACCAAAGTATCTCCTGTTGTATGGGCACACTGAGAAACATTACCCAATTTCCGAACTCGGCTGGATTTATTACGTTATTCTTTTCGAAAATTGTATATCTAACATCGTAAAATTGTACTCTTACATCGAACTAGTTATGCGTAAAGGACTTAAAAGGAGATACTAATCGAACTAGCAAAACGTAAACAGAAGCTGCTGCCATTGGGTATACATACAGGGTGAGTTTTAAATGTCCCCCACCTTAACTCTTGAAAAAGAAAGTATTTTTAAAACCCTATAGCCAAGATCAAACATACACCTTGGGAATGTTGCTTTATAGGATTGTGAAGATTGTTTTGACATACTTTGCGTAAAACCGTGGGGGGAGGGCCCCCCCAATTCTTTAAATACAAGTCCGGAATTGTAATACCAATTCAACGACGCAAAAAAGACTGGTTTTATGTAGTACCCATTTGAAGATAGTGCAATAAATTTAGCATTGAAGAAATTTACATACAAAGTTTTTAGTATGAAAGTATACAAATTTGTCTTGAAAATCTTTTAAGGTGATACATTACAACCCTATGTCACCTTCATGTTCACTTATCAAATTCAATATTGACTTCAAAATCATCAATTAATTAAATATTCTACATGAGTTATTAATAAGTTGTCACTTCACCAAAGTCTTTGCGAGAAACTCTAATTTCCTAACTTTGTTGCTGGGTAATTTATTACGTTTATATGTATTCAAATCCTTAAAATCTTTTTGACATCGAACTAGTTATGCGTAAAAGGACTTAAAGAAGAAGCTGGTATTGAATATTTAATGTTGTAAGAGTCATATGGGACCTATGGAATACTTGAACATAAATAAATAGAGAGAACATAGTCTATAGCTGTCAAAATAAATAAGTTGCGCTTTCTATACAGTCTGCTGTGAACACTCTGGGTTCCTATTAACTCAGCTTTATTTTGTTTAATTTGGATAGAGGGTTATTTAGGTGAATGTGGGATGAAGGGTGTGTGTTTTGATGGATGATGAGATAGTTTTGGGGTTACAAGCTGCCGACTGTTAATGATTGGGTATTAATTAATAGCTCAACGACTAACGGCTTAACGTGACTTCCGAACCACGTGGAGCTGCCATCGTGAAAAAATATCACTGCGCCCGGGAATCGAACCCGGACCGATTAGGTGCGAAGCACGCACTATACCACTGAGCTATGGCCACCCCCGATGCTGCGTATAACCAGGGTTGTTTTGTACATAACATAGCAAACAAGTTCAACTTAAAACATGATCGGTTCGTCATATACTCGTAGAGGTTTTATATCTCCTTAGTACAGGGTGTTTTTTTTAAAACGCAACCCAACTTTCAAACTTTAGTAAGTCATTTTATACGAACGCTATAAGGTCGTAAATTGTACCATTGGTTTGTTCACTTCAATATCTATCAGATGGTGTTATTGCAGTAATATAGTGGTATTGATTTGCTAACACGTTATTGTAAAATAAACGCAATCAAACATGGTTTTAGCCAAGATAAACAGTTATTGTTGAAGAACTCTAAGAAGAAGATAATTTCTTTTGTCAAGAGGAATTTGGGGTCAAGTTTACAGGTGTGAATATTCCAAACAAATCTAAAATTCACAGATTTGTAAAAGTTTGAACAAAATAGATGTAGAACAGAGGGCGGACTGTACTGAATGAAGAAATGATGTTGACAATGTTAGGGTTACGAAACAACAGAAGCACAGCATAACACCTGGATACTCTGATCTTAAACGCATACTTTGATCAGATCTTTGCGGTTTATTCCTACAATAACATAAAAATTAGCAAATCTATATTACTGCAAAAAATTCATACTCTGATAGATATTGAAGTGAACAAACCAATGATACATTACGATGAATAGTTTGAAAGTTGGGTTGCGTTGGTTTAAAACACCCCTGTATAACGCTGCATGCCGATAACTGTGTTCAATTATAGATGATCACCTTAACAGATAATTAATGAATAGATGTCAGCCAGAGACCATTATTAGTTCACAGTTTGCAAGTGCACTAAACCGCATCTCGTGATTGCGGCATTCAATACCATCAATAATGTTGTTCTGTATTATCTCTGGTAACCTCGCTAACCTCAAACCACAGTGTGTACTATATACAATGTGCTGTTTACAATATTATACACGAGCTTGTAGTGTACTTGTGTTAATGGACCCTTTAGAGGGTGATATTTTAACGGCATGGTTATGGATATGTTGAAACTGGTATGATATGGATGTTATCATTGTTAGTATTTTGTTGGTATACTGTTGCAAACCTGTAGTGGTAACAATGGAGGGTTGAGCTTTTGGCATTTGTTAGCATAATAAACCATCTGGCGATACGATGGTCTCGGTGAAGATGGATTCATTGTTAGATTTTTTGTTGGCAACTTTCAGAGAGAAACAATTATTATATTTCAAGTAACTGAAGATGGGAATTGATAATACTTGAAATGTAATCTTATTTCTCTCTGAAAGTTGAGTACATTATTAAAAGATAAGATGCCAACAAAGAATCTTATAACAAACCATGTAATAAAAGTAAGTAGGCTAACATGCGTATTTAAATACAATGTTTGTTATTTAAAAGATACCATCCAAGCTCCTGGGGTGTTTATAATTTTCGAATGGTTTTGTAATCGATCTTATCTACCCATCCCTCCAATTGTGCAAAGAAAAGTTTCATAAAGAGCTTTTAATTGAAGTGAGAGAAGTCAGCTTGTGCCGTGTCCAAAAATATACGGACGCAGGCTAAAAAAATGTAATAAGTGAAAAAAGATTTGCGGAAAATGAGAATCTGATTAAATTTACTATTTGACATCAGGTTAAGGGAACATATGGTTTTTGCGCAGCTTAAAGTTGGGT
Source organism: Matsumurasca onukii (assembly GCA_018831715.1). Lineage (NCBI taxonomy): Eukaryota > Metazoa > Arthropoda > Insecta > Hemiptera > Cicadellidae > Matsumurasca > Matsumurasca onukii. The sequence goes on along the minus strand of CM032061.1, from coordinate 10,558,082 downwards.
GCTTAGTAGGCGCGGCGCGAGTTGACATATTTTAGACCGCGGAAGGCATCCATAAAGTAATTTTGATTCTATTACGATCGTTATATTGTTTACCCATATCGTTGGTTAGTGGGAATATAAAACTATAAACATTTTACTGAGATTCATCTCTTAATGTTATTAAATTTGAACTGAAGTTTATTTGTGATTAAATTACAAAATTAAGATAAAAAAACATGTTTGTTTTGAATTTTAGTCAAAATTATGTTTCTCAAGCAAATTTAAAACCTGTGCCGTTACTTATTTTGCCTTATTTTATGTTTCAGGTAAACTGAAGAAGCCGAGAAAATAAAACAGGTAGTACGCTGTCTTGGTATGACAGCTATAAAGCACAGCAGGACAGGTATAACACAGGTCAAAGAGGACTTTCAAATGGTGATGAAACTCTAACTTGGTGAATGTACGGTGGAATGTATGCTGTCTTGGTCTTGGTAGAGCTGACAGTAATCTGTCTGTATCAAACTCAACCATGAGTGTTCACAATGGCAGGACGCTGTCTTGTCTTGGTAGGTGTGAGTTGCAGTCAGCTTAGCAGCTTGTCATGCTTAGTGCTCAGAGCTTACTCACACCATGGTGATGAAACAAGCACTACTCCCTCTACTGGCTTAGCTGCCGTCTCTAGTAGTTTCACGATAAAGATGTCAGTTAACTTGGTGAATGTACGCTGTCTTGGTCTTGGTAGAGCTGACAGTAATCTGTCTGTATCAAAGAGTGTTCACAGCAGGACAGGTGTGAGTTGCAGTCAGCTTAGCGCTGTCTTGGTCTTGGTAGCTTGTCATGCACGGCAGGACAGGTTAGTGCTCAGAGCTTACTCACACCATGGTGATGAAACAAGCACTACTCCCTCTACTGGCTTAGCTGCTGTCTCTAGTAGTTTCACGATAAAGATGTCAGTTAACTTGGTGAATTACTCACACCATGTACGCTACTCCCTCTACTGTCTTGGTCTTGGTAGAGCTGTCTTGGTCTTGGTACAGTAATCTGTCTGTATCAAAGAGTGTTCACAGCAGGACAGGTGTGAGTTGCAGTCAGCTTAGCAGCTTGTCATGCTTAGTGCTCAGAGCTTACTCACACCATGGTGATGAAACAAGCACTACTCCCTCTACTGGCTTAGCTGCCGTCTCTAGTAGTTTCACGATAAAGATGTCAGTTAACTTGGTGAATGTACGCTGTCTTTGTAGAGCTGACAGTAATCTGTCTGTATCAAAGAGTGTTCACAGCAGGACAGGTGTGAGTTGCAGTCAGCTTAGCAGCTTGTCATGCTTAGTGCTCAGAGCTTACTCACACCATGGTGATGAAACAAGCACTACTCCCTCTACTGGCTTAGCTGCCGTCTCTAGTAGTTTCACGATAAAGATGTCAGTTAACTTGGTGAATGTACGCTGTCTTGGTCTTGGTAGAGCTGACAGTAATCTGTCTGTATCAAAGAGTGTTCACAGCAGGACAGGTGTGAGTTGCAGTCAGCTTAGCAGCTTGTCATGCTTAGTGCTCAGAGCTTACTCACACCATGGTGATGAAACAAGCACTACTCCCTCTACTGGCTTAGCTGCCGTCTCTAGTAGTTTCACGATAAAGATGTCAGTTAACTTGGTGAATGTCTTGGTACAGTAATCTGTCTGTACGCTGTGAGTTGTGCAGTCAGCTTAGCAGCTTGTCATGCTTAGTGCTCAGAGCTTACTCACACCATGGTGATGAAACAAGCACTCTTGGTAGTTTCAGATAAAGATGTCTGACTTGGTGAGTAATCTGTCTGTATCAAAGAGTGTTCACAGCAGGACAGGTGTGAGTTGCAGTCAGCTTAGCAGCTTGTCATGCTTAGTGCTCAGAGCTTACTCACACCATGGTGATGAAACAAGCACTACTCCCTCTACTGGCTTAGCTGCTGTAGTAGTTTCACGATACAGATGTCAGTTAACTTGGTGAATGTACGCTGTCTTGGTAGAGCTGACAGTAATCTGTCTGTATCAAAGAGTGTTCACAGCAGGACAGGTGTGAGTTGCAGTCAGCTTAGCAGCTTGTCATGCTTAGTGCTCAGAGCTTACTCACACCATGGTGATGAAACAAGCACTACTCCCTCTACTGGCTTAGCTGCCGTCTCTAGTAGTTTCACGATACAGATGTCAGTTAACTTGGTGAATGTACGCTGTCTTGGTCTTGGTAGAGCTGACAGTAATCTGTCTGTATCAAAGAGTGTTCACGGCAGGACAGGTGTGAGTTGCAGTCAGCTTAGCAGCTTGTCATGCTTAGTGCTCAGAGCTTACTCACACCATGGTGATGAAACAAGCACTACTCCCTCTACTGGCTTAGCTGCCGTCTCTAGTAGTTTCACGATAAAGATGTCAGTTAACTTGGTGAATGTACGCTGTCTTGGTCTTGGTAGAGCTGACAGTAATCTGTCTGTATCAAAGAGTGTTCACGGCAGGACAGGTGTGAGTTGCAGTCAGCTTAGCAGCTTGTCATGCTTAGTGCTCAGAGCTTACTCACACCATGGTGATGAAACAAGCACTACTCCCTCTACTGGCTTAGCTGCCGTCTCTAGTAGTTTCAACGATAAAGATGTCAGTTAACTTGCTGAATGTACGCTGTCTTGGTCTTGGTAGAGCTGACAGTAATCTGTCTGTATCAAAGAGTGTTCACGGCAGGACAGGTGTGAGTTGCAGTCAGCTTAGCAGCTTGTCATGCTTAGTGCTCAGAGCTTACTCACACCATGGTGATGAAACAAGCACTACTCCCTCTACTGGCTTAGCTGCCGTCTCTAGTAGTTTCACGATAAAGATGTCAGTTAACTTGGTGAATGTACGCTGTCTTGGTCTTGGTAGAGCTGACAGTAATCTGTCTGTATCAAAGAGTGTTCACGGCAGGACAGGTGTGAGTTGCAGTCAGCTTAGCAGCTTGTCATGCTTAGTGCTCAGAGCTTACTCACACCATGGTGATGAAAACAAGCACTACTCCCTCTACTGGCTTAGCTGCCGTCTCTAGTAGTTTCACGATAAAGATGTCAGTTAACTTGGTGAATGTACGCTGTCTTGGTCTTGGTAGAGCTGACAGTAATCTGTCTGTATCAAAGAGTGTTCACAGCAGGACAGGTGTGAGTTGCAGTCAGCTTAGCAGCTTGTCATGCTTAGTGCTCAGAGCTTACTCACACCATGGTGATGAAACAAGCACTACTCCTCTACTGGCTTAGCTGCCGTCTCTAGTCTAAAGATGTCAGTTAACTTGGTGAATGTACGCTTCTTGGTCTTGGTAGAGCTGACAGTAATCTGTCTGTATCAAAGAGTGTTCAGTGTAAGTCTTAGCAGCTGTCATGCTTAGTGTAGAGCTTACTCACACCATGGTGATGAAACAAGCACTGCTGTAGTCTTGGTCTTGGTAGAGCTGACAGTAATCTGTCTGTATCAAAGAGTGTTCACAGCAGGACAGGTGTGAGTTGCAGTCAGCTTAGCAGCTTGTCATGCTTAGTGCTCAGAGCTTACTCACACCATGGTGATGAAACAAGCACTACTCCCTCTACTGGCTTAGCTGCCGTCTCTAGTAGTTTCACGATAAAGATGTCAGTTAACTTGGTGAATGTACGCTGTCTTGGTCTTGGTAGAGCTGACAGTAATCTGTCTGTATCAAAGAGTGTTCACAGCAGGACAGGTGTGAGTTGCAGTCAGCTTAGCAGCTTGTCATGCTTAGTGCTCAGAGCTTACTCACACCATGGTGATGAAACAAGCACTACTCCCTCTACTGGCTTAGCTGCCGTCTCTAGTAGTTTCACGATAAAGATGTCAGTTAACTTGGTGAATGTACGCTGTCTTGGTCTTGGTAGAGCTGACAGTAATCTGTCTGTATCAAAGAGTGTTCACAGCAGGACAGGTGTGAGTTGCAGTCAGCTTAGCAGCTTGTCATGCTTAGTGCTCAGAGCTTACTCACACCATGGTGATGAAACAAGCACTACTTCCTCTACTGGCTTAGCTGCTGTCTCTAGTAGTTTCACGATAAAGATGTCAGTTAACTTGGTGAATGTACGCTGTCTTGGTCTTGGTAGAGCTGACAGTAATCTGTCTGTATCAAAGAGTGTTCACGGCAGGACAGGTGTGAGTTGCAGTCAGCAGCAGCTTAGCAGCTTGTTCAGAGCTTACTCACACAGGTGCAAGCTTGTTAGCATCTTAGTTTCACGATAAAGATGTCAGTTAACTTGGTGAATGTACGCTGCCTTGGTCTTGGTAGAGCTGACAGTAATCTGTCTGTATCAAAGAGTGTTCACAGCAGGACAGGTGTGAGTTGCAGTCAGCTTAGCAGCTTGTCATGCTTAGTGCTCAGAGCTTACTCACACCATGGTGATGAAACAAGCACTACTCCCTCTACTGGCTTAGCTGTCTCTAGTAGTTTCACGATACAGATGTCAGTTAACTTGGTGAATGTACGCTGTCTTGGTCTTGGTAGAGCTGACGTAATCTGTCTGTATCAAAGAGTGTTCACAGCAGGACAGGTGTGAGTTGCAGTCAGCTTATGTCAGCTTACTCACTTGCTGAATAGTTTCACGATAAAGATGTCAGTGTCTTCTTGGTAGAGCTGACAGTAATCTGTCTGTATCAAAGAGTGTTTTGAGGCAGTCAGCTTAGCAGCTTGTCATGCTTAGTGCTCAGAGCTTACTCACACCATGGTGATGAAACAAGCACTACTCCCTCTACTGGCTTAGCTGCCGTCTCTAGTAGTTTCACGATAAAGATGTCAGTTAACTTGGTGAATGTACGCTGTCTTGGTCTTGGTAGCTGACAGTAATCTGTCTGTATCAAAGAGTGTTCAAGGACAGGTGTGAGTTGCAGTCAGCTTAGCAGCTTGTCATGCTTAGTGCTCAGAGCTTACTCACACCATGGTGATGAAACAAGCACTACTCCCTCTACTGGCTTAGCTGCCGTCTCTAGTAGTTTCAATAAAGATGTCAGTTAGTTAAACAATTTATTTAGCTAACCTTAGAATAAAATGCAGATTGGTTAGGTTAGGTGAGGTCTAAAATAGGCGCTAAAATGGCTGTTTTAGGTTTTACTGTAATGTAAATGATACTATAAATATATCGTATGAACAAATAATAAAACAAGTTATTACAATGTTACTTTACTTTTGCTTTGAGACACCGACCACTCTAGATATTTTAAGGTCAATATGGAATGATAGTGAGTGTGATGAGTCTTGTTACAAACTAGGGCCGACCGTTACCCAGATTGGGTCATTAATAACCCAACGACCAATGGAGTGGACCAACGGCTAAGAGTGACTTCCGAACCACGGCGAGTGGCCATCGTGAAAGATATCACTGCCCCCGGGAATCGAACCCGGGCTTATTTGGTGCGAAGCACGCACTATACCGTTGAGCTATGGCCACCCCAAATTTTTATTATAGGGACATCGGTCGGAAAATAGGTAGTTTACCCACAGGCCGCCATTATTTTCACTTATTTCTTTTTACCAACCACACAACTGTACCATCATCTAACTAGCTAGTTTTACTTTATTTTGTGGTATCTTTTGGTGAAGTATTTGAATCAACGGGAAAGTAGGCCTACTTTCGGTTAGTTTTGGTCATTAAATAAAGTGCAAAAATGGAGAAAAAATAAGAGAGGAAAGTCGGCAGAAACCGGGGAAATGGAAACATAAATCCAGATGTGGACACTTGTAATGTGTAAAGAGTGAGAGAGAGAGAGGGAGGGAGAGAGTGAGGTGGTGGGCAATGGGCTGTAAACTGCTGTCACCTCCAACTGGAACAAAACTGCAATAAACCACTTAAACCTGCATTGAACAGTGAACAGTGAACTGGAGGTGTTTGCATGAGAATAGGCAAAGCCCGTTGTTTACAGTCGGTTCATATTCTAGTCAATTTTCATATCTGCGAATATTTTCCCAAGAGTGCAATCTCAGACGATTCATTGTTTAGCTGTAAGATTTGCATTTAGTATCTGCGAAATATTTCTTGAGAGTTCAATCTAAGAAGTTTGAATTATTTGATTTTGTATATTTCATAACAGGGGAATAAAAAAAAATGTGAAGCATCGAGAATATAATTTTATTATTTACATACTATTGTCAAATTCCGTATAACTCTAGTTTACAATCAGGCGTGCGTTAATCCTAATTCAATTATCGTGCATAATTTAGCCCACGTAACATTCAACCTACATGATGGTTAGCGCTGACTAATTTAATCCTTACCGTGTAATAACAGAATCCGGAAATCTTTGTAAAGTTATGTTCGGCGGAGAAGGGAAAAGCGTAAAAGAGAGATAGGAAAAGAGATATGTGGAATTGAGGCATCAATGTCAGCTGTCACATTTGCCGCAAGGAACGTCGGGTCAGCTGTGGGATGACCGCACAGGCGTGACGTCAGAGCACGTCATTATCCTGTATCTTCTAGATAACATATTTATATTATTGTTTTGTGATTTTGAACACATGCCTACTCACGTACCGTCTAAATTCTTTTATATCTCAATTTGTTTAAACGCTAAATAGATAATTTATTATTAAAGAAATTTGAAGACAATTTATTTTTTTAGTAATAGATATTTAGCTTTAATACAGACTAACATCCATAAAATAAGTACATTACATTATCATGGCTCAACGAAGCAACAAGAAACATAAACTAATTAAAGTTCTGTTGCAAGTTTATAAAGCTAAAGTGCGTTGGAAATTGCAGATTGACTTAGATTCTTACACTAATGAAAAAGTATAACAACATCGCCGAGGAGTAATACTCAGTAAAACAGTATGTCAAACACTAGCTAAACAAAACTAAACACAGGAATACGCAAAATTGTATTTAAATAGGCAAAATGTGAAGGAAAAAATAATGTTTGTAATATTTCCAGCTTGTTGATTAAAAGTCGCTATTGACAGTCACATGTTTCGAAAAACATTCAGATTTAAATATTTCTAAATTTGAAGGCATAAACAGGTGGGCCGGATGGTGTAATGGTCAGCATAATCACCCGGCAAGTGGGAGTTTCGAGTTAGAGTCCCGGTTCGGTCTACAAATGTTGTCTTCATATTTCTTCAGTATTAAATTCTTTTAAGCATATTTAGGGGCCAGAAATATATATCGATGTTTCCAAAAGACCAAGCCCTAGTTTACACGTGACTAGTAAAAAAATAATACAATTTAAATATATTACGTTTTTGTGGGTAAAGTGTTTACGCTCATTTCTCAATTAAAATCTGTATTAGAAACTATTATGAAAAGACTTGTTAGTTAACTTCTTCATTAAGGGGTTAACTGATAAATGGTAATGTTATCCATGTTGGGTTGGGTCTCACATTATTCTTCCAATTACTTAGCAGTTTTCTTCGCTATTTGTACGTGGGAATGCCTTAATCAATTACTGATTAATATTGTTCTGACACCTGTGATTAACGAGGAAGATGCACTGTAATATAGTAACATCGGATATTTATGTTATATACGGATAATTGAATGAGGATATCGCAGCCAAATTGCATTTTTAGCGAATTTCGCCTATGATACATGTTTCTATGCATGTTCTATGTTTCTGCGAATTTCTATGAAAATAGAGCTTTTAATTTCTCTCGCCAAATAGAACGAAACGTCGTAGAAAGGTGCGGTCGCAATAAGGCGAAGTTAGGACTACAAAGTCCTCTTTACCACTAAACCTTGACCTTTACCTAGCGTTACCGTATAGTCACATTAGAAATGTGGTGATTGCAGGGATAGTGTATAAAGGAATTTGGTCTAATTTAAAATAGATAAATAAAAATAGTTCTGTTTTTTTATTTGCTAAGATTCACCGTAGCGCTTCTGGCTACGTGTCGGCTATCTTTTAAATTTGTCATTTACAGCGCACATTTTATCATGTAGTTTTATCTCTCGTGGCGTGTTCCTGTAATCCAGCTTCATGGAGGTTAGTTTTGAGGATGATCAAGGTCTAAAGCGGCTCAGATAGTCTCAGTGATCATCTGATGATACCCGCATCAACTCCCACCACCGTTTAGACATATCAGACCATCACCTGCGTGGTTCGGAAGTCACGTTAAGCCGTTGGTCCTTGTACTTCCATTAATCATTGGGCTATTAATTAATGACCCATTCTAAGGAAGAGTCTACCTTAGTTTGTAACAAGACTACACCTCATAACTCATTACTACCACTCATCACACTCATCCTTCACCACATATTTGCCTTAAAATACTCTCATGAGAGTGGTCGGCATTTCAAATAGTGATTTAGTGATATAACAAAATATTAGGTTACTTATAATTAAAAAACGTTAACATTTGAACATTTTAATTCACAATTTATATTAAGTACTAGCTGCCCTACCCGTGCTCCGCTACGGGGCGAGAACTAAGTATAGTGATAATAAACTGTTAAATGCATAATACAAACTGAGAGAGATACTAATCTAGTTCACCAAAATATTTCCACCAGATTTTTAAAGTTGGAGTCTCGCGCCGTTTAGTCGCAAAACTTTAAACATTATTAGACCTAATAATATCCGATTAATAATACTCGTACTTACATACGGTGCATGTTAATATAAAAATATTAATTTTATTGCTATTGTCAACTGTTAATGGAAAAGTAGTTGTCTTTTATTAAATCCTCAATAAATAATTACAACAACAAAACAAAACATAGACTGCCTCCACATGCCTAGTCAAATCCAGTCCAGGATGTCTTATATAATTTTAAATAAACTGCACATTTTCCAATAATAAAAGGTTTGTACTAGCTTAGTTTATTTAACATTATATATAATTTCCAATAAGACTGAGCTTCTCAAACCAGGATGTTTTGTTTCGAAAAGTTGATGTGTTACAGTAGTTTAACAACATAATGAGTTTTTCACTAAGAAAAATGCAGCAAGCGTTTGAAATGAAACATGTTCAAAGCTCTCCTGTATACAGTAGTTGTGAGAAACGCTTTATCACGGTTGAGTTCTAACTGACACATTATTACAAGCCATTTCCACAAACTGCCTCAGGAAATCAACTTGGCGGAGTTATGGTAATGTATGAAGCATAATACACTCGGCGATAAGGAATATTACATTAGCATTTGGTATATTCGCTGCATGTTTTCAAACCTATTCATGCACGGCAAAGTCTTTCCTTTTGTTTGTTAAAAACAAAAAACATAACCTACACCTTGCTAACTAATGACATCAGATATGTAAGAACTTTTCAAATAATGGCGTAATGATCAACTAATCTAAATTTAATGACTTCTTTGTCATGTGACAGTGTTAAATGTGTATAGTTTCATGTGTTTTATAAATAAGTAAGTGTTTTATTTCACAATAACCATACAATTATGTGCATGGTACCTTCGAAAATGCAAATAAATGGCAAAAACATACACACTTTTGTGCGTCTTATTTTCTTGCGTATACGTTCGTTGCTCCAAATACGAACAATGTTGTCCACAAAAACCCTAATCCTTTAAGAAATTGAGGTAACATTTGAAGTGTACAAAACTTTTCCCATACATTATAGTGTTAATTGAACGAACTTCCCTTATTAATGTAAATTCTCTTGCCCTCACATGTTGCGTATATAAACACAGCTGTATGTGTCTGCCGTTAGTTTTTTAGCGGGTGTTTGAACAATTAGTTTGTTTGAATATTACATACTTCTCGGCGATGTTGTTATAAGTTTTCATTAGTGTAAGAAGAAAAGTCAATCTGCAGACATTTTCAACGTAACTTAGTTTCTTACACTTGCAACAGAACTTTAATAATTAGTTTGTGTTTCTTGTTGCTTCGTTGGGCCATGATAATGTAATATACCTAATTTATAATCAAGTTAATTCTTTCGGTTCACATCTTGTCATAATTATTATCTAGGAAGTATTTCGATCTTGCTGTAAAATAGCATCTTCAGTCATTAATAGGCTGGAACTATTATTAAGTTCGGTTCAATCGTGAGAAGATTTCAGCAGACCGTAACTAGTCTGTTGAAACTGAATGAGTTCGAGTTTCAGCGGCGACTGAAGATGGTTTCCACAGCGAGACCGAAATATTTCAAACTAGTTATTATTACGTGTTATGACGCGGCGAACTGGAAGAACTAGATTTTAGTTCTGACACCGACCAAGAAATCCTATGAGTTAAGTATACCTAATTTTACGCATAACAAGACCAGATTTTCAAATTATAACATTTTTGAAGAATTACCTGATGGAAAATTTAAGGGTCCGCCTACGTGATCACCGCAGAGAAAGTCTGAACTCGTCCTCCCAAGGAACACATGACACCGCGCACGTAACAATGGGCTAAACATGGGCTTTCTTTCAACTGATGCGCCCTAACTGTCAAACCCTCCGCTTGCAAGGGTTTCGTAGAAAGTAGATAGCGCTCTTATATGAAGGCTAAATTCGGATATTTTACTTTGTATGGAAAGAAAGAGTTTATCTGTGATTATATTTGTGATAAACCTATTTTTAGCTTCTTAAATAAGGTCTTAAGAACACCTATATTTTATTATTTTCTAACTTTAACCGCTGATAGCATGAAAACTAAAAGACATTTCGAAAATAAACTACAGGGCAACCTAGATAATGTTTATTTTTCATTTAAAAGTTGTTTCGTCAAAATAGCATTAGTACTGAAGTCTCTATTTCCCGCTAACCTCTGCAACGACGCTCTCCCGAGCAGCTGACCCTAGCATTTAAAGTGATCCCTAGAACTAAGCTAGAGTGATGTGTCGCGTGTGTAAAGTGTAGAAGAGAGAGAGAGAGAGAGTGAAAGCCGAGTGGTTTCCAAGACGTAGGCCTACATTCAATGTGTAAAGAGTGGGACCAGGCCGGGGGATGGTTTATAGCCTGGCAACACTCAAGTCTCTCCCTTAGGCTCAAGTGCTCAAACATTTTATAACTTTGTTTAAACCTTTCCTCGTATGGTGTTTAAATGGTGTCAGCTGACAATACATAAATAAATTAAGTATTAAATTCCAAATTAATGAACACTATACATTTCATTAATTATTGTTTAGTAGGTTTGATGTTTATGATTTGAATTGATTAATTAACATTTGCATATTTTACGAGTCTCGAGATAATTTTAATAAAAAACGTATTCATGCTCCGAAAGGTAATGATAATTGTATTTGATATTCACATAAATAATGTTTTGCAAAACCAAACAACTAACAGCAAACTAAATTATGTACTTGTATGTTTAATTCACGCACGCATGTCATTCATTTACACATTAATTCCTCTCTCAAAAATATAAATGATAATTCCCGTTGAAAATCGTAAAGGTAATTTGGATGAAGGTAATTCTACAAAAAGGTAAATGTTGGTACTCCGCCAATTCATAAAGGCATGAGACACAAAATTTTGCTTCAACCCAGCTTTGAAAAATTGTGTATTATTTTCGAACAGTATATCCGCTGGTAAAAATTTGTAAGATTATATAAAATATTGAAAGGGGTAGTTTGGGAATAATTTGTTTAACACTCAAATTATTCCATACTATTGTGTATTTTTCTAAACTCTTCCCTGAAAAAGAAGGCTTTTAAAGCGGCAGTGTAGGATATAATCTCCAAAAGTAAACACTTAAAAGAATTAAACAAAACCAAAGTCTCACGACTGTGATGGTCATTGTAAGTAAACCTTCGTATAATACGCACTGCATCCTTTTGACGGAAAACGCAGTCAAAATGTTTATAACGCAATCATCAAAAGATAATTTCGTAATTTAAGTAAACAAATATACTGTAATTCCATAAAGTTAAGTATTGTATAATAAATATGAAAATAACAAATATTCCCACAAACCAAAACATGAAAGTAGCGTTTCAACGAAGGGCTCAATGCCTTGAGTAGTCATTGGAGAACAGATTAATTATCTTTCTATTCAAATTAGAAGTGTGGTTTCATGAAGGGGTGGATTTGACCTCACTCACACTAAACTAACTTTCTATGTGAAAATCACAAGTGCAAAGCTTAATGATGTGACCAACATAAATGTTTTGTTGTTGACTGTATTGAAAAGTTACCGGTTATCTATCTATACTATTAGTATTTCGGTTAGGGTTGTCCGGAGTGTTGAGATCTCGGAATCTGGCTGGGGTAATTCAGATTTTTTGAATAGAAATGGTCCTTAGTGTGTGGAGGGTGGGGGAAACGAATAAAATGATATAGACTTTTTATTTTTATGGGGTTTTTGAGGTCCCCAATTCCCCATGTTATATTTCTTTTTTAGTAAATATTTATTAGTAAATATCAACGGATTTGTTTGAAACTCGACACATAGTTGTATACCATTAACCCAAAGACCCTACTGATTTTGGGGTTCGGGGGGCACAATATATGGATTTGGGGAGGGGGGTTAAAGGGGGGCAAGAAATAAAAAAAATCATAAAATCGATGTGGGGTATCAAAAAGGGAATATTATGCTGATTTCAAAAATATATTGGTTGTCTACCAAATTGTTTGGGGGAGGAAGGGGGGTTAAAAAGTGGGGGTAAAACATTAAATAATCCATTAGATAGGCCGGCGGGATGGCCGAGTTTTACAAAGCGGGCACCGAGGCCGTAGGCTGGTGCAGCTAGTAATACAATAAATTAGTTTATTAGCCTTGAGTTTGTATTACTTGTAATGAAGTTAAGATAGTACAGAAAATGTGTAAAGGAAGAAAGGACATACATAATACTAAAGTGGGCACATTTAATATATGGGGGCACAGAGGCGGCTGGGACATGTTTTACAGCTTGGCAACCGCCGCGCCTACGACGACTTGGACCAACGTACTCCAGTCTATAAAATACCCTCTCCCCCCACCACACTAGTCACCCTCTCAGCGTCATTCAATTCAATATACGGCGTCTTCTACGAACTCCAGTCTGTTTTCTGTTTGATTTCGGTAGAAACAGACAAAAAAAGTGTGTTCGACGTTGTTTCGCGACGTACACTTTTCTCCACGTAGAGCATCAGACACTCTGCGATGCCCAACTACTGAGATATCCATACAAACCAACAGGTTCACTGTTAAAATTACTGTACTAAAGGGCCTTTCTACAAAGAATTTGTGATAAGTATTTGTAAACGATTCGGTTGACTATTAGTTGAGGATTAGCCTGGGACTTGTGGCGTGGTCCTGCTTGTGCATGGAGCAGATTTATAAAGTGGATGTGATCGTCAGATAAACGATGATGTTCTCGTTTAGACATATCCTCCAATATAAGTTTATTGGAAGTCATAACTTTTACAATCACACTCATTTATTGAACTTGAGATTGATTTATTAACTTGTAACTTTTGATTTTGATCGAGATTTTAAGGAAAACACGGAGTTATGCATTGTGCACCTTGCCACGTGACGTACATTGAGGTTGAGTTAAGATTTGGGGGAAATACGTACGCGTGAAGTTAAGTCCCATCGTTGAAAGTTGGAATCCCAAAATTTAGGAGGAGCTTAGGTAAACAAAAGTTGACATCTCAGTCGATTGAAACTAATATTTACAACCTAAAAATTGTGCGAATTCAGTCTTAAAGTCTATTGCGAGCTGTAGACTAAAGATGGAAAATTAATTAAACTTGTTTTGAAGATTATACATCTTTAAAATTCAGAGAATGCAACGTATTGGAACCAAATTCATTCAAAATTTAAAGAATTCGTAACAGTTTTTCTCACTATAATTGCCGTGTAAAATTAATTAATCAAGATAGTTAAAATGATGGTTGAAAATTGTGAAAAGTTGTTGTGAAGAAAAGCGGTTGTTTGAAATTGTGATAAAGTGCGGCTCGTTATTGATGAAGGTTGTCATTAACAGCCGGAGTGGCTTGGTCGAGGGCAGAGAAAGTGCGCTTTTCATTATAGGCTCTCTGTAAAGTTCTTCACACTTCTAAAGAGTTTTCAAACCAGGGTGAGTATAAAAAACATGAAAACGATGCCGAGGTTTTAACATTTCTTTACCTTTTAATCACGTTAGTGAACTTTTGTTAGCTATGATAGTTATAAAGAACTTGTTTCTCAAAACTAAACTTACATTTATAAGAGGAATTGTGAGAAGCCGGTTAAAAGAGTCAAGATGTTTTTATTAAAGCTGCATTATTATGACTCCCGAAATTGTCCTTGCATGACGTTTTATGCTTTAGATTTAAAATTCATAATATTGGCGGAGATAAATTTAATTAGAAAACCGGACTCCGGTTACTACTCAGGAAGAAAACTACTCCTGTTTCGGGCAGTAGGGAAACTCAACTCGTTCCCAAGGGCCTAACCCAAGGCTACATTATAGATAATGAGTGGTAACCGTAACCTAAGGATTAAGATGAAATGTTAACAAAGTAAGACCGACATTCCTTGAATGGTATTTACATAAAGAAAACCTAAAATTAGAACATATCTTTCTAAACTCATATAGCGTAAGTTTAGGTTATAGGACCTAGAAAACGGGTGAAGTTTCCCCATATGCCCGATACGTAGAGTTAGATTTCTTCCTGAATTGGCCGGAAAAGTCCGGTTTTATGATAAAATGTTATTTATTTTCGGTATGGGTTTCTTCTATGGATAGATGGAGTTTTTTGCCATCTTGGATTGTCTGATTGGGTTTTGTAGATTTTTCGTATACGTCATGTTAGGTCGTCGTTATACATGTTTCTACCAAGTTTAATCGAAATCGAATCATGAATACAGTATTTTTTAAACATAAACCCCACTTTAAGGGAAATTCACCCTAAAAGGATACCATTCAGGCCAGAAACACTGTTCAGGAAACAAACACACTACATTTGGCACAATCCTTATCTTCCATTTCAACAACTACTATAACACAACCTCAAATTTGATCGAGGTTGAGTGGCAGAGAGGACTTTGTAGTCCTAACTTCGCCTCGTAAAAAAGACAAGGTTGTTACCAACACTCGAATGGTTTTAGGTAATTTGTTTATTATATTGTCAAACTGTGTGCTTGAAGCTATGAGTACAACTGATGATTGGTTGACAAGTACGTATGTCAGAGGAGGTCTGGAACAGCGGGTGCAGTCAGTGTGCGAGTGACATGTCGGGATGTCGGAGACACTACCGCGATGCGATGTTCATTACCACAGAACACGCTTATCTACTCTACAAAACCAGCTCATTTTCTTTTAATGGCTCATTTCTCCCATTTACTTATCGTGTCCTAGTTAAAGTGGTTTGTTTAATCTTCGTTTATGTTAATTAAGTAGTTAGTAAGAAATAATGTGCACAGTCCACATGGAAAATAATGTCTGTTGTTCAAATTTTCTCACATGTAAACCTTGCTTGGACCCACTGCTTGATTACATTATTGAAGACGTTTTCCACAGTTTTGAGTGAACAAAAAGTACACGACGTTTCAAGATCTAAAAACTGACCACGAAACAACATATATTTCACCTGAAGACGGGGTCAGAGATCCCGAAACGTCGTGACGTTTTGTTCATTCAAAACGATGGAAAACGTCCTTAATCCTTTTCAACCTGGGAAATTGTACCATTGTCAACAACAAAATTCAAACAAATAATTGCTTGGAAAATTGTACAAATTGAACTCCCGCATGTAAAACGTCCTTGTTACTACATTTTAATAACGGCTTTCAACAGCTTTGACGAAATTTCTTTTTGTGTTAGATACAAGTTGCAAGCTACAGGGAAAAATGGTTTATTAACTTCACTTCACCATTTTTCGTTTTACAAAAATCTTCGTCAATAATGGTTATTTGAAACTTATTTACACCAGTTGTACTAAATCTGGTTCGATATAAACGTGATATATCTGCTCCTTGTACATTGTGTCATGCTTTTATTGCTTGCTCTCTGTTATTAAAACACACGAGTGCACTCAGCTGACAGTCTCGTCAGCTACAGCTGCTAAGTTTCATGTCTCCGTTACAGCGTTAGGAAAGTAATCCAGTTTTACAATCTTGGCTTCGTCACACAACTTGAGCACTCTGGAAACGTTCCAGATAACTCGCTTCAAACTTGATAATAAAATATCCACTTTATTTAACTGAATAAACATACTTTAACTTAGTTGTCTGTAATCAAGCCTGCACTTCGCCTCTCTCGCTATAGTCTGTCCGCTCAAGGAAGACGTAGCTCTGATGAGGGTAAGCGTGTTCCACGAACATACTACTTTCATTTGTTTGACGACAGTAAAACATCTTGCACTTGAGTGGACTAAAATTGTTATGTTGAAAGTTAGTTAAACTACGCTTGCTTGAAATAATTTACAAAATTGTAAACCCCAATTTTAGAAAGAGTATATCATTATTATTTTCTTAGAAACCTTGCAAAAATCACACAACTAAAATTGAATTTATTTTCATACGAACTGACAAACCCTTCCTCCCACAGGTAATTTTACCCATGAGAGAGAATATTTCCTTATCACTAAAACATTATAACTATGTAATTTTTAATGCCTTATTTATAAGATTATTTTAAACTTTTTTGTTGTGAATATCAATTCTAAACAAATTAAACACTTTTATCTAAATACCTTTGCTTTTCACATTTTAGAAAATTTTAAAATAAGTACTAAAGTTTACTTTTTTTGTATTTGCCTGTGTTCAATTTTAAAATGAACTGAAAGACAAATTAGTTAACCTGCACGAGAGCTAGTCAACATATTTATAAATGTCAGTAACGGCGGTAAAATGTAATGAATTCTCTGATCGACTCTGATGCCGTATTGCCTCCACTGAGAGGATTACGTTGGAATGAAACCAATTAAGTGAGCTTTTCTGAGGTTGGGTTATACAAATATACAAATTAATGTTGGGAACATGCTACAACGTACTATTTTTTTGTTTATGTTTTTCAAGAAGACACCTTTATACACAAATTAAAGTTTGGAAAATTACAACATATTCCAAATTACTTGATCAATGTGCAACCTATACTATTTATTAAAACTTCAATTTGAATAAATAAATATTATTTTGCTTGAAATAACTGGCAATAGTCCTCCAAACACTATTGAAACAATAGTTTTTAATTTGATTATTTCTTGTAAATTACTTTAGACCCTTTCAAGATTCTTTTGCATTGATGAATTCGAACAAGGCACATAAATCTTGAAGGTGTCTCACGTATATAATCAAAATAGAGAAACTATTGTTTGAATAGGGTTTGGAGGACTGTTGTCAGTTATTTAAAGAAATTTAAAATTCATGTCCTCATATATTTCAAAATCAACTACAAAGTTTATATTTTTAAAACTATAATAAGCCTATAATTTAAGATACAATAGTTACTATATAAATGAGTTGTTTTAACGATTGATGGAGTTAGATTTATATTCAAGGCAGGTGCGAGTATAAAAGACATTTTCTTTGGCTTTACTCTAAGCTAAGTGAATCTAAGGTTAAAATAACTTAATACGATTATCTTCGAATAACTCAGACTGCATATTTGATGAATTTGAACAACCCACGTTGGACTTTAACCTACTTAGCAACTAGTGGAAAATTAACAACCTTATGTATTTTCATTTAACATGTCAAATTAATAGTTATAAGATTTTTATTTATGTTGTTAAATCATTGGAAAATTGGGGTATATTTTGGGATAAACCCTCTTAAAGCAAAATAAATCCTGAAATATATTTAAGCTTTTTTCAACGTTTTAGTACAGGCTAAAGGCACACGTTTTGATGTTTGTTGAAACAACTGATGAAAACTTGAGTAACGTGTTACAATGCGAGTATATTGTAACTTTCTAGTTAAAGATGATTTATGTATTAACAGACGCCTATAAATATGATTTTTCATATTTCATATTCAAATTTTATATTTCAGTTTTCATATTTAATGTCTTTGGCTAACAACTGCTAAGTATCTCAATTTAAGGACGTTTATTACAAAACTACTTTCTTGGTGATTCCTAGATAAAAATGTTGTACTTTCAGTACTTAGTTAATTATTGTACGTAATCATAATAGAATATGGCAACAACCAAGGCGGACAATAACCCAGTGCGTATGAAGTCTCTGGTGAACTGTGACATGAATTGATTTGCAGCTTTGCATTTCGGAAACAAAGCTATTGAATGAATGAGAACAAAGAGTGGTCTGATTGCTGACCGCCCACTGTTTAACTTTGGCTTTAGCTTCCGATATTAATCTCAGACAAAAGATTGTTTGATTGACCAACAAAGCGCTCTAATTCATACAGTCCACGCTTGATATGTGCTATGACTATACAATGGACTAATTGATTTCATTATGGTTTAGCTGCTTCTACTTTATGCTGTGCTATAATTATCAAGTAACCCTTGGCGGACCCGTGGGGGGTTGGAATCGTGTGTGACTCCAGAGCTGATCACTCCGCTGGCGCGGGTTCTATCCCCGCATTCACCACTTACATTCGTAATGTGACCATAAGTAACGCTTGGTAAAGGCCGAGGGTGATTGGTAGGAAGAACTTTGTAGTTCTAACTTGTAATTTAATGTAATGTTAAACAAGACGGAATTCTTTACCCTTTTTATTTTTTAATCCTTGTTAGCTTAAGTTCAAAAGTATTAAAGTTTGTTTAAGGTCAAGTTTAATATTTTTTCGTTTGTTAGCTGTGCTAACTGAAAAGGAACTTTAGCCAAGTATTTACTTTATACATACAGTAATGCTCGGCTGGTAAAACATGAGCTCCTGATATTTAGTCGTAATAGTGAAACATTAATTTTAAATTTAACCCTGTATCTCACAAACGTCAGCATAGATAGCGTTTACTAGAACCATGATCCACCATTCTTTGTATATTAAAAAAAACTGAATCAGCAATCAAACAATGTGTATAGCTACAACATGTTTCGGCTAACTAAAAGCCACCTTCTAGTGGTAGAGAAAAAACAAAATACGAATTTGTTTTTTACCACTAGAAAATAGTTGTTGTGGCTATTCACATTTTTTGATTGCTGATTAAGTATTTTTATTTTAAAATATATACATATATTTGCAATCAGTGGTCATTATGAACAATATACACCTCATTCTAGGTGATATGTACAACGCAATGTACACTTCTATGTGTATAGAAAAATATAAACAGGAAATAAACGACAAAGCTCATATATACATTTCAGTAAATCATTTGAAATGTACGGGGTCTAAGCGTAAGAGTAAGAAATAGAGAGGCAACTGTGTGCATTTCTCTTTATTTACATAATGTAGGATTTGAAATATTGCTCTGAGGTTTGTAGGTTGCACACTAAAAGCTTTGCCTCATTCAAGATGATCTATTTGTCAGCACGATCTTTCTGAAAACAAGAAAATATTGCTCTTGGACTCGTAGTGTCATATGTTACGCTATGTACAATTCTAGAAAACAATATTTCACCGTGTGAAAAGTATTACCGTATAGTCGTAAACAGTATACATAACAAGTTGACATTTTCGGGTTTTAAAAATAATTCAGCATATATTTTAAGGACCATAAAGAATATAAAAGTGAAAACAGGTCGATATACAGCCAATGGTGCTGCCCTCGGGGTCTTCGCAAGCGAGTTTTGTGTTACCTAAAATCCAAAAACTTGCAGGTGAGCCTACAGGAAACTAAAGATTTTCACAGTTGCTAGCTTGTACTATTCCAGAAGCAACCTGGGTCTACAGTATGATGCCAGGTACAGTAATAAATGGAATACAAACCCACCGATCATTTAAGACAACAACTGTAGTTTTATCTTTGGAGTTTTACATAGAATTAAACTATTGATATAGGGGCCAAAATATAGAATGTAGGTGATATTTCATGGGACTCGTGACGTGGTCCTGTAATCCAGCTTCATGGAGGTCAGGTTTTGAGGATGATATAAATTTAAAGCAGCTCTGATAGTCTCAGTGATCATCTGATGATACCCGCATCAACTCCCACCATCGTTTAGACATATCAGACCATCACCTGCGTGGTTTGGAATTCACGTTAAGCCGTTGGTCCTTGTATTTCCATTGGTCATTGGGCTATTAATTAATGACCCATTCTAAGGAAGAGTCGGCCTTAGTTTGTAACAAGACTTCACCTCATAACTCATTACTACCACTCATCACACTCAACCTTCACCACATATTTGCCTTAAAATACCCTCATGAAAATAGTGATTTAGTGATAGTGATACCCCAAGTACATCTATATCGAATACTACTGCTGGTAGGTGGGGTTAGAGGGATGTGTACTCAAGGTTACTTGTGTAATATATGTATAAGTCAAGGCCTTAGCAGACAGATTCTAAGAGAAAGGAGACGTCGTTTCTGCAATCTTCGTTTCTGCTGCAGCTTCTCTCTTCCACTCGTTTAGCATTGGGAATCAAAAAATACTGGTAAATATTGTTAATAGAATGTTGTGTCATTCGCGTTTACATTTACTGCGGATATAGCGGGTACTCTCAGCTAGTTGTTCTGTAAAAATATTTGACAACAATCTTGATAGCTACACTACAGTTAGAATAATTTTGATAACTTAGACTGGGATATAATTTCATAACGTAATTTTTTATTTGTCTTGTTTCCCCATTACTATAATACCTGATTCAAAAAGGCAACTTTGAAAATTCATATAAATTTTATTAAACAAGGTACAGAGCTGGTTTTGGTGTTGTTTTAAGTAAAACACTCGGAAGTTTTTACCGTAAACTAAAGAATGTGGCTTCCGTTGGTTATTCTGCAGACATCCCATCGGTAGTAGATTTCTTCCCAGACTGCACTAGTTTTAGGGTAACTTGCTCAGCAGCGAAATTTTTGCTATAAGTTTACGTAGAGGGCCGGCAAAGGAGGTACGTATCACATCTTTCATGAAACCCCAGAAGAAAAATCTAACGGTGTCAGGTCTGGACAACAGGAATGGGGCATGCAATTGGCGCTTCATGGCCAATCCATTGACCTGGGAAGCGGTATTTAGAAAATCCCGGACGTCAGTCAGATTGTGGTGGTACACCATCTTGCATAAAAGAAAACGTTTTGTTATCCTCATCGATCTGTGGTATGAGAAATTGTTGCAACGTATTAACGTACACTATCCCATTGATGGTTCAAAAAGGCCTTCCTAGCAGACAGACCAAAAACGTTCTAAGAACATGTTGTAAATGGAGACCTATAGTTATGCGTGTTGGTTATGTGCTTACTTGGTATAAAATTACGCTGAACTGTTGTCGCAGACTTCGATTCTTCAAACCAAAACACATAACTAGAATGCTCGGGTCCAGTGAGAGCCATCAGTCAATAAATAGTGTTTTCTTTTAAAGTTTTTCTTTACAACACCAAAACCAGCTATTTTGTTATAAAATTATATAATGTTGTAAAGTCTTAAAAGCAGCGGGACGTCAGCTTCGCGTCTACATGGTTATTAGCGAACCACAATAAAACAATTAACATTCATTGTTTATTATTTAGGTAATGATATTGTTATTTGTGTTATATTGTCCTAGGCTTTATCAAATTATTTCCAATTACGCTTTCAACCGCTTCGTCCATTCTAAATCAGATAATACAGTCTTGCTCCTTGAAAATAACTACAATACAGCAGCCATCACTTCTATAATATCGAACGCAAGTAGGCTTATTGACAAGTTCCAATTGTAGACCGGATGTTGTGATTGACTCATTACCTGAGCGCAGCGCAGTATTGATGACGCAAGCGCAGTAGCTCAGCAGTTGATGAATGACGGCGCCGGCGCAGTGAGTGACCTTGACCTGCTCAGCACTTTCACTGTATCAGCACGGCCAAGGTTCCCGCCAGCTGTTCACTTTCCATCTCATCTCACCCAACTGCTTACATCAGGCGCTCTTGTAGATCCTCAGGTTTTCTCCACATGTTTCTGTAAGCAAAACATTGCAGTTGCGTTTTATGGGAAGTATATTGGTAGTTTTATGTGTAACTCTTTGCTTTTTATTTATTTTCCAACGGCGAACAACCTTTTTACATAGTACAACAATACTCCTGCAAGATAGATGATACTGCAGATAAAACATATAATGGTAAATTTTATGACACAATTACAGTTAGGCTTGCTAAAATACCTACAAAAAAGATGCCTCCACGTGCATTCTGTCTACTAGCATTGTGCTAGCACGATAAAACGTAGGATAGTTTCAAAGTTTAGCAATAATAAATAAGTGGAACAATAAATAACTATGGGTTTCAAACTGTTGGAGTTTGAACTATTATTGCAGACATTATCCGTCATTTAATGGGCAAGGAGCTCCCGACGTTTCGGGATCACTCTTCAGACAGAAAACAACGGAAAGCAATCTTAGCTCATTTCCAAATTGTGCCCCTTCGGGGTACAATCTTCGGTGGTCAATGTCTTGGTCCCTACCTCGTCACAGAAACTACTTTTTATGAGCAC
The DNA here is from genome assembly GCA_018831715.1 of Matsumurasca onukii. NCBI lineage: Eukaryota > Metazoa > Arthropoda > Insecta > Hemiptera > Cicadellidae > Matsumurasca > Matsumurasca onukii. The sequence continues at coordinate 10,535,740 of CM032061.1, read as the reverse complement.
CAGACATTCTATTGTTCCATAAAAATGTACAATAAACTGCCTTTCAACTTAAAAAACAACTAAAATTGTTTCTTATTGAACAGGATTTTTATCGTGTTAATGACTTTTTTAATTTTAAATTTGATAAGTGTAAATTATGTTATAATTTGTTCTTACATCCAATAATTTATTTTTGCCTTAATTACTGTGTAAAAAATGTTTGTAATATTGACGTTTGTCATGCATAATTTTGTTAATTGACAATAAAGATCTTGAGTTTGAGTTAGAATGCAAATCCCAAAACGTCGTAGACGTCTTGCTCACTAAACGAAGTCAAACGTCCACAATAAAGATTCAAACTATGTAATACTCGTACTTCCATCGTCAGCAATAATCTCTTAATAAATAATTCAGATTTTAGCTGGGCAATACTAAAAATATCTAGGAATGAAGAAAGTCAACATGAATGCAGTATAATCGTACAGTAAATATCTAGTGCAGTGCTCCAAATCTAATACGACTTTAGTCATCATCACTGTAATTGGAGTCATGGGCTGTCCCATTTTAGTTTTGCAGAATCCTTTTTATTGTCAATTTAGTTGTTTTTAACTCTTTTCTTTTTGTAGCTACTGTCTAAATAGTGTTGTCTAGGAATTAATTGAACCAATTAATCGACGAACAGAGCGCAGAGCTCTTTGGACCAATGAGTATATACCATCACAATAAACTAGTCTACAGGTCACTTACTATAGTTCATTATTCTACTGGGTCGCTTTAGGGAAAAACAGACACACAAATTCAAAATTCACATGAACACCGGATATTCGTCTTCTGTTAAGCGGAATGTACATAATTGTCAATTTATTGCCCGGACGGTTTGTAAATCTAGAGCAATGTGCTGAGCCATTACTATCCTAGAATAATTACATACGACAAGCTACATTTCTAAAATTCCATATTGTTAAAACCCAACCCTTAACTGTGTTTGTCAAACTTGACCATTAAAATATTATTATTTTCCTACCGAACAAAATCTGCGGCAATACAGATAAATATGATATAAAGAGATTTTGACGTGGTGTTTTATCTTTACGTTATAAATAACATATAAAAAAGGGGTTCGGTGATGTTAGCTTTAACATAAGGGTTAGATTCAAAGTTAATTAAATCTCCAAGGGAGAAGTTAGTAAAAATAAACCTTGTCGAAGGGCATAACTAAAAAAAGTTCTTTAAAAATCGGAGAATGAACACTTTTATATAGAACACGTGTATTGTTTTTTCGTAAATTTCATTCCTCAGGTAGTCAAGATACAAGGGGACACTTATTAGCAATGTTCCAAAACGGTCTAAGTTTGAAAAGAGTATATATCATGTACATTTCGTAACCAGCTAAACCTAAACATTTGAATTGATACGCGTACCACATTATATGACAGAAGAAAGGTCCTATACCAACTTGATTTCAGGATGAAAGGGGTTATCAGTATTTGAAACACATATGAATAGGTTGAATGCTGCAGCCGTTATAAGTGTTAGAACTCAGCCCAGACTGTAGAATTTATAAGGGTGCGTCAGACCCTAGAAAAATAGAAAACTCTGAAAATGTCGATTACTTTTACCCAGAGAGTTATATTGATTGTGATGGAACGATTGTGATGAATGAAGGAAACATGGCAGTGTTTATTGATAGACACAAAGCCTGACCCTGGCGCGTGTTGAACAATGCATTGAACCGCAGGAAACACATGAACAATGATTGATAATAGCCGGCCTAACACTACGCTCCAATACACACGGGTTAAATATTAGTCGTAACTCGGCTCAAGCTGAAGCCGCCAGTTAAAGTTAGGGTGAATGTGTTTTGAAGTGGATAGATTTGTTGTATTTTGATTGGATTTTATGGCTTATTTTATGTTTTGAGAGTGTTAGACATGAATCTGAAGTTTCCTGGCAAAAGCTACTTTTGGCCAATAGTTTACACAGAAAAACAACGCAACGCTGAATATATATTTTGGCACTTATTTAAGCCAGTAAATATGATTTAAAACGTTTTGTTCAATGGGTCTACTCTAATACAGTCTACATCCAAATGCATGCTTGGAATTTTTTTAAATAGTAAGTTGTTATAGTACTTGTTTGTCTAAAGAAATGCTCGAAGAATACATTATTCTAAAAATCTATCTACTGTCCATTTAGGTTTCGTATTTCATTTAAGTCCTACTGTCTCTGTGTTGCTTCAAAATATTATCCTTTAATTTATTAAAAATGGCAACGACTGCACAATTTATTAAAACATTCATACTTCACACAGCAAAGCATTGAAAATCTAAATGTAGCAAGAGTTGGTGTAAACAATTAAAAGTAAGAAATGCTTATGTACAGACTGTTTTGTAATAACCCTGCCATACTGTACTTAAGTATGAAAAACACACATTACGCATTATTCCAAAACGCTTTATAATTTGGCCACTAGCCGCCATTTTTATTTGTTAGCAATTGAGAAATTAGGAAACGTAAACTACCATGTGTAGCCCAATTGAAATAACAATATACCCGTAAAGATATAAACATGTACTTTTTAAACTAAATTTAATGACACATCTAGTTAGTTTGAATATAAGTTTAGAATTAACAAGGTTACAAGCGTAAATATTGTCTTAAGAATATTCGTTTAGTTATTAGTTGGAATTAATTGTTTTAAAACAAATACTTTCGGTCAGTCAAATTTATTCCGCTAAGTTATTTATCAATTAACCAATTTCATCAAATACAGTGTGATTTTCTTTTGTATTGACTGGAAAACGTAGTATTAAAATTAATATTGTCGTAAATTACACTTTACTATGTTTTTGTTTGTTTTCTTAATACACAGTTTTAATCGACCGCACTTTTGATAATACAATTGATTATTTATTTATTGTAAGTACTAATTCAATGTATGTAAAAAAGGTTTCTTGGTTTCAATTATAAATCAAATCTCGAAAACAACACAATTACGCTCCAATATACTCGTACGGTTTACTTGTTCTTAATTTGTTTAACAAATATACTTGTAATAAATATTCGCAAATATTATTGTAACATATGCACTGGCCTCTGAGGCAGTAAATAAATTAAGTTTATTGGAAGATTTGCAGATATGGCAAATAAATCTGGACTGACTGCAGAGAAGATTGAGAGGCATGTCGAATAGATATTCCAGAACAATCTCGGTAAGAAGATTTGCCTCGTTTTTCCGGCTTAGGCTTAAACTCTCGTGTAAAAACTGCTTCCGCTTCCGTGTTATTACATTTTCGAGTGGTGAGGATTTCATATGAACCAAGTAGAAGCTGGAAAGTATATTTTAAAGCTAAGCTTAATGCAACTATATAGTTAGTATTACTGACTATACCAATGAATAACATTCTATTACGAATTTCCAGCTATATGATGTACAGGGCGTTACCAAACGATGCATTAGGTTTTGAACCCCGTATATACGTTACAAACTACAGTATTGGAAAGCATATAAATGGAAAGAACATTTGTAAGTTTTGTTCGATATTTACAACGGTTTTCAGCAAGTCGCCCCTTCCTAATTAAACGATTTGAAAAAAAACCGTAACGCAGCTCCTTAGGCGTTGTTTCGGATGTCATATAAACACCTTTTACAGTTTATATTGTTACAAATACAGGTTCTAATTCAAATACCCATTTTGGAGACAATATTACTGTCAACAAAATGGAGTCAAATCCATAGCTCGAACTTGGTCCGTTTGGTTTGAAAGCTACGGGGGTTTTACTGCACATTGGGCAGTTTGAAATTTATCTCTGATTGATTATTTTTCCTTCCTTTGATGACTTTATACCAGTAGATTTATTTGATCTACGAAGGGTCTCAACATCAATCCTGACAATGTGAAACTGTCGGGCCCATATGTAACCCCTGTTAGAGCTCAGGTTATAAGTTGACAGTTACTTCTGCCATGTAGATACTTTTATGAAGCTAAAATTAAATATCATAGAATTCAATGGTGTGTTTCAATTAATAAAAAACTATTTATGAAAAATCTTCTTTATGTTCGAACATGTTTATTGTGTAATTTTGCAAAGTTGACATGATTCATACATTTCTATGTAAAGTTGAAATATAATTTTAAATGGTCAGGACGGTTTATAAATGTGTAAAGTGAGGTATATTTTGTCCTAGAGCAACGATTGTGTACCGTATCAGTACCGAGATCAGTACAGCGTTTGCAGTTACAACATTGCTTTAAGTTATTTTTCAAAACAAATCAAAAAAATGATACGTTCATAAATAGGTATTCAAATTTCATTAAAACCAACCGTAAATAAACTTAATGTTGTGTACAATAATTGTATCCAATTAAATTTCGTTTAGGTAATCAAATATTGATATTCATGTTTGAGAACACAAAACATTAGTTTCCATTCGAGTGGTTCATAAGCGAGTGTTTGTACAATCCAGCCGTAACTTAATTACTGTTTTGCTGTCCGATTTTATTTCATCATTTCAACATTACGATATCAAAAGGTATTTACGTTTTATTATATTTATTTTGTAATGGTTACATGTATTTTAATTTTTTCACAATTTTATTTTTTAAGGTTAAGTGGTAGAACTAAGTTTCAAGCCCTAACTTTATCTTCGATCAAAAGAATAAAGACGATATATTATTATTGTTATCTTCTTCAACGTTAACCCGTAAAGTACCTTTCACTATAAGGTCAACAGATTTCAATGTAAGTTCTTGAAGTGGAGATTATTGGCAATTCGTACTTTACAAATATTTAAAATTACTAATTAGGTGAATATGTAGTGATTTTTCATTTAATATTGTATAATATTTATAAAAAATCACTATATATTGGCCTTTTCTTGTAATTTTAATATCTGTAAAAATTTCAATGTAACAAAACTTTAGTAAAATTTAACCATACACTGTAAAATTTAAAACTATTTGATCGCATTAAGTTTAGAATGGTTCAGCAAATAATAAAGCTTTCCGTTTGATTTAGAATATTGTCTCAATGCTAAAAATAATAACATACCACAGCTGTTGTAACGTATACATTGTTAATATTTACTGTACACATTGACGGTACAAAGGGATTGTTGGCTTTTACTATTATGCATAACGTTGCTTTGATCAGGCAAAATGCCGAAGCTCTTTATCAATACTTTGTGAATTTTCAAGTGTTCGCCCGTTCGTTTAAAATATCAACAGCTCTGCGGCCCAAAGCATGAGGAATGATCTGGCAATGAGCACTGCGTAATGAAATCAACCGTAATCTCTTTCCTGAGCTCTCAGCCGCAATTAGACTCTGTTATGGACATTAGAGGCCCATTTGGCTTTGTCTAATGGTTGTTTATGCACCGCTGCTTCGCCCATATTCAACTCTGTAGATTTATTTGCCTGCTATATCTGAATGGGGGCTTCGCATTTTAATTAAATTGAAAACATTACGCTATGAACTAGGTTTGAAATCATATATTGAGTGTACTATACGAGATACAATTGCACATAGAAATGTAAACCTAACAGCTGATCCCTGCATAAACCTGTCCAGTAAGGTTAATCCGGCTCGGACTGTCGCATGTGCAAGATTCTGTCAGTGTAATACCTGATAGTATAAACTGCAGGTTTTATAATGCCATGGTTGCTAAAGGTTCTCTCTATAACAGTTGAGATTTCAAGGTTCGTGAAGTGGAAAATAGCCGCAGTAGCGCTACCTGGAGCGTGCAAATGTTACTATGATGAATAACGGCCCGTGAAGAAGTGCCTCCGGTACAGTAAATGGTACTTACTATAGTAGTTGCTTTGACGAGCCTCAGTAGCTCTTCAGCTAATATTTCAGGTATTCATTGCTGTAGTTTTCACAATGAATATAACTCATTTCCTCCGGCGATTCGGTACAAATTTAATTCAGTTTTTGGCTGTTGATATTTTATTATTATCTGAGTTTAAAATATTATGCACGACATTTTCCATCGTTAGTGAGCAAGAAGGACACGTCGGTTCGGGGTGTGCCATCGGCGTGCTCTTCTTGTTAACTACCTAATGGTGAAAAGTTACCGCAATAATATTTTAAACTTAGAATTTCTACCATTGTCAAACATAGAATTTGTCAGCACATAGGACTTTAATACAGAATAATCCCTTTCCACTAGGATAAAATCTTTTGGATAACTAAAAATGTACAAATAAAAATTAAATTAAAAAGAGGGGTTCTAACATGCAATTACAAATTCGCACTTTAAAGCTTTACAAATGTTTTTTTTTAGTTTATAAGTGTGAATTCACATAAATAAATAAATACACAACAGTTTTGAACAATAAGAACTAGTTGTTCCGGTTCAAAATAAATTTAATTGCATGGGATACCATGATTGTTGTTGATGCGTTATTTCCATAGTATTTACATACAAGAATCATTGAGTATCCTCATACATATTGGAGCCTGAACACGTATTTACAATAACTCTTGTGCTCAAAGCTAACATTTTGAAATATTATAAAAACTATGATTTCTAGGTTTCTGAGGACCTATTATGAATTAATTACCTTCTTTGAAGCCAAGATCCTGAATGAAATTAGAAGCTAGATGCGGTGCTGGATGACGATAGTTTCGGTCTAATAAGACCATCTTCAGTTTGTTATAAAGACGGATTGTTATAAATACAAAGATTTCAAAACGTCGAACACGTAGATTTCGGAGGTTTCAAAAGGGATGATTGTGTAGTTAGATTAAGGTTGTTGTCGGGTGACGCTTGGTGAGTTTGTAATATCAGTTGCCTACTCGATTAATGTTCTTAAAAACGGAATAAAAATCAACTAAAATAGTAACTTACCCAAGTCCTAACTCTACCAATGTGAATTCCTCGCTGCCTAAGCCGCAGATTCTCCTAAAAGCATCTGTCACAAATCCCCAGTTTCAAGTTGTCCGAACTGGTTGTAGATGTATTTTCCAAGTCAGGCTCCAGTCAGCGCAGTCAGTCAGCTCGGTCTCAGCTGACTGGTTGTGGCTTCCAGTCAACCGAGAGTCGCCATTTCTTATCTGGCGGGAGTAATCAAGCAGCTCCTGAAGAATCTGGTGGTTAACCGACTATTGGGAGCGTAACCATGACGCTTTCTGAATCGACAAGTCTGGCCGACACACTTAGACCCAGAGGACATAGACAAGAATACAGTAGAATCCCGTTTAACCGAACTAATGGGGCAAAGTTGTTTCGGATAATCAATTTTTCGGTTAAGCAATGGTTATGTAGTTTGGGATGGTTTTTGGCTCATTTAAATAACGTACACATGTTTATTTAATGTATAAAGCCTTTTTCTCTTTGTTGTGTGAACCACAAGAACAAAGCTTCATTGACCTTTTCAAAGTCTGAAATTTTCGTTGTCTTATGGTTGGGGATTTTGTTAAATGTTCAGTAAGTTTCTCCTTATTCTTCATCCAGTCACTTACAGTTGAAACACTAACATTGTATTCCGCTGCCACACATCAGAATAAAGCACCGTTTTCAACACGTCTAACGGCTTCCAGTTTATCGACCATGTTGACGACACGTTTTCTTTTACCGGCTATTGTTTTGAAAACTGCTCTAAAGTAACTTTATAAGATCCTTAAACTTTCACAATCAACATTAAAAACAACCTAAGTGTGTTAAAATAAAGCAATATTAAATAGCCGTACTAAAAGCTAAAGAATTGAGATGATTATACTTTCGCTAGTGTCTCAATGCTTACTTGTTGAATAGCACAACCCAACTGAAATGACAAGGTAGGAAATGAGTAAGAGCACAGGTGTGAGTAACTGATGAGTAAGAGCATAGGAGTGTGCAAGGGTGTGAGGAGGGGTAGTTACTAGTTTCTAGGAACGTCAACTTTGCACCGTTGGGCAGCGAGAGGGCAGTACGGGCAGCCACGTAATAGCCACCCTCAGCGCATGGTTTGGGTTTTACTTAAGCAATTTAGCGTTAATTTAACTTTTTTTAACAATTCCGCATCCGTTTTCGTTAACCCGGGTTTCGGTTGACCGAAGTTTGGTTAAACGTGGTTTTACTGTATATTCTTCCACCCACTCACATTACACAGAGAGTCATATCTCAACACTAAATGCAAAGTTCACGAGCTGGATAAAGCAGAATGAAACTTGACGTCACGCCACTAATGTTCATTAGATGAATGCGATGGCTGAGCTAAGCTGAGTGCTCAGAGTTCATTTAACTGGAGAAGTTTATATGAGGGATTATACGTAAAGCTGGAGTATTACTGCAACGTAACCTATTGTTTGGCCGCCACTGTTGGAAGAGGATATTGCAGTTGTGCATTTTAAACTTAAGCTCTTCACGTACTGTATTATCTTGGTATTATGTATTGTTACAATTCATTGGACCTGAGTTGTCTGTGAAATGAAATTGTTCTGTTCTATTTGTGAAATCAGGTCAGTTTAATACTTAACACTCAGTATGAAAGCAAAGAACGTTGAATGTTAGACCGACAATATAGTTTTTGTGTTTAAAGAGTCACATTTCACACTTTTGTATTTGTTAATGTATACATTTTAGAATACAATTGTGTTGACTACTACTACCCTTAAGGCAGAGCTCAATTCCACAAGTAAACAATTTGATATACAATTTAAAACTATGATCCCAACTAATTAGAAGTTTAGAAGTTTTTATAAATTTCCCCAAAGAGTAAAATGGTTTAATAGGTAATGTTTCAGTTGTTTTCTTAACAATATCTTTTGGACATTCGTTATCTAATCTGTTTTCTTAGCATGAAAAGATGTATGTGTTTGTTCCTATAATTTTCGAATATTGAAGGAACGTGGCAAAGTTCTGGTTCGCAAAGTCAACAGATCTCATTATACTTTTATGCTATGTAGACCTACACTTTATTATAATGTAGACTTCGTTCATCTAAACTGAAAGTGTCTATTTATCATAAGGAAAGGTATGGATCGAGATCGCTGTACGATCACACTTTATATCACTAAATCACTATTTGAGATGCCGACCACTCTCATGAGGGTATTTTAAGGCAAATATGTGGTGAAAGATGAGTGTGATGAGTGGTAGTAGTGAGTTATGAGGTGTAGTCTTGTTACAAACTAAGGCCGACTCTTCCTTAGAATGGGTCATTAATTTATAGTCGGACCAAGTTAGTGATACCACTGGTATACTTCTATAGGTCTTCTATGGTTTGACGTCTGAACGAAATAGTAAACTAACACAGACTATACTAAATACCAGTTTCATTTTATAGAACATCTATATTCAAAATTTTAATTGTACATGTTTTTAGTACTTCTGTTTATAGTAAAACATGCATTTGATGTAGACACTGTCAACGGAAGGTGCTGGTTGCATGATTCGACATTTAAATTTACTCGGGAGACAGCAATAATTTCTGTAATTTCTGAAACGACCGGCAGTTCCGGGACACTTTTCCCTGGCCAGATTGCCGATCAGGTACAACCAGCAGTTGAAAACGCTGATAGCGGTTTGTCCTGCGCTTTCTTAGAAAGTCTATTGTTCAGGTTTAACAACTCAAATTTATTTTACTGTTCCTGAACACTGCCAATTTACGTCAGGAAATAGAAATATCTGTCATTTTCTAAAAACTAGTTTCAGTGATTGCTGTATTAGAGATTATTGCATAAAGTCAACTTTTGTAAGGTTTTGTGAACCCTAAGCATAGAAACTATAGGTCCATCCATTTCCTTTTTTTCGACATGGCTGTAGTATAAATTCGACACAAAACACAGCTATAAATTAAATAATTCTAAAATTATAACAATTTATTAAAATTAAGAGTCCATTTGCCTTCTAGTTATAAAGAAGTGTGAACTACGAGGTTTAATTATTACTTGTACAAATGAAACATTAATCGTGAGGCCAGCTCAGTGTTGTCAAGTCAGGTTAATCTATACAACACTTCTGAGACTGTCTGAGGTGCAGGATCCACTTACATTAACGATGTTATCCCTGTCTTAGCCTTGACATATTCATTATACATTGTGGCCAGACAATTTAGTTCCAAATAAATAAAGTGTTGATAAATAATTAGTTTGTTGTAGTTTATCATGTACACATTTTTATTTGTTCTAACATTGATTTCCTTAACTAACAACCTTTGGGTACTTATTTATAATTTGCTTATTCGATCTTTTTCACTCACTCGAATTACCCATTCTAGACCTTTTGTAAGTCAGGTTATGACCAAAAATAAGTTTCAATTTGTACAGTAATTTCAGTTTTATGCTTTGGTCATTCATGAATAAAAAAATATAAAATTCTGGGGTGTCAAACATATTTTTCTGTGTGAAATATTAATTTTTCTGCGGTACTACACGCCGACGTAGGCAGGAGTTTTATGTGTACGGAACTTGTTTTCTTTGATTTTAGGCACGATTCCCGAAAGTTGCTTTGTTTTGTTTATATGTTGCAAAGGAAAAGTTGAATATGTCAGTTAAATCATTTTACTTATCATAAAATTGAAATAATTACTAGATTTTCATAATTATTACAAACCTTTTGAGTAGAAAAATTAATGTAGCTTAAGTAGTTTTAATTTTCATGTTTAAAGGTTACTTGTACATAAAAAGGAATCATTTTTGGGTTTTCAACGCCCATAAAATATAAACAGCTTATGCAACATAACAAATGATAACCAGGATTGTAGGTAGTGCTCATGGCTACAATATTAAATCTTACTGATTAATAATCTTAACAAATTTTGGGAATTGTATTAAATATAAGAAAAAAGTGTTATAACAATGTACAACTGTTATTATGTATTATAAAAATCTTATAATAATGTATGAAATCGTTCAAGCGTAGTACAAAAGAGGCTACAAGAATGAAAATGATAGTTCTTAGACGCATCCAGTATAACAAAAATATTAAAATCATAATACACTGAATGTGAAAAAAGTGTGTGCCTGAAGCCTGGATCTCTGATTAGCCTCAGGCATATTAAGACTGACTGACTGAGCTGATCAATCACAGCTTCAGATACAGATGTTCATGTCAGATCTGTAAGCTGTACATGTGCGTGTGTGTGTGTGTGTGTGTGTGTGTGTGTATGGTGTCCAGTGTAGCGGAAGATTCCGCCTCAGCAGGCTAAACAAATACACTTTACCGCGGAATTCGCAATCGTACCCCCCTTCCTTCGCCTCAGCAGCCCAATGCCTACTTTCATTGCTGAACCAGCCTTCTTCTGTATTTCTGTAAGACCTCTTCGAGCTCGTCGTGTTTTCATATCAGTACTTGTATAAAGCTGCTTTAACTGCGCATTTATTAAAAAGAAAGGTTTAAAGAAGTTTTGTCATTTTTTGTGCGTGTATCTTTTGTCATTCTATTGGCTTCCTTCTTGTCTGAATACCCTAGCAATCATAGTCCCCTTTTTATGTACAGTTTACGTACAGGATACATACAAAAAGTATCGGAAAAATATTGGCAGCCATTTGTATGAGTATTTATTATTTTATTAAGTTTGGGTTGCCGAAAAATACCCTTTTTGGATAATGGTTTCCTCGTTAGTCGAAAACTAATTTCCTCATGAATCGGCTTCTAAGGATTGTTTTAAAATCTGTGTTCTGGTGTTTTAACGAGTTTTAAGCGTCGACAAATTAATACTATACCCTTGAAATCTTGAATAGATATTTTTGCTTAGAACTAAAGATAAAATCGAAAATACGGTAACATGTTTCTAAATAAACGCTCTGTTTACCTTTACCTGTAAAGTGGTTATTTGTTTTCGTATAATACTTTTTTTTCTCAGTGATCATCTGATGATACCCGCATCAACTCCCACCATCGTTTAGACATATCAGACCATCACCTGCGTGGTTCGGAAGTCACGTTAAGCCGTTGGTCCTTGTATTTCCATTGGTCATTGGGCTATTAATTAATGACCCATTCTAAGGAAAAGTCGGCCTTAGTTTGTAACAAGACTACACCTCATAACTCATTACTACCACTCATCACACTCATCCTTCACCACATATTTGCCTTAAAATACCCTCATGAGAGTGGTCGGCATCTCAAATAGTGATTTGCCATACCGATTAATCGATTAATTCAAGATTAATTTTTAATTAGTCAAGATATTTACAGAAACATATAACTATACCTTTGGCAATACTTTTCCCGGTAAGCAGCAAAACTTAAGATAAGCTCTCAAGTGCAACCTGCTTAGCAAATTAAATTACGAATCCTTTGGTACTAAAACTCTGTTGGGAAATAAATAAGTCTTACGTTTTCCTTAAAGCTCAATCTTTAGAGCCGATGTTAGAACGAAAATTGTAGTTTCAAAAGTGATCTTTGCTCTTTCCTCCTCCCTGCTCGGACCGATGTGTTGATCCGAAAAAGTCAGATAGTACTGTATGAGTGTCTAGATATAAACATAGGACTTCAATAGGATAGTGTCTTCCCTGTACTGTACTCTAGAACAGAGCTATCGATCTTCAACCTTAGTCTAGCCACAACACAGTGCCTTGTGGTTTGTGGCCAAACTTAATACACTACCCTTATGGCCGTAATCATGTCCCAATGTGCATTGCTGTGACCCATTTAACACATTGGGTATTGATTTTACCATTTAATTAAGTAAGAGCATCATTTAAATGACGGGGAATTCAATTAATTACTCCGAATAGCTGTTCCATGAACTGTATTGGTTTTCATTCACGAAGCAAACAAAGCAGGGTTGTATGTATTTTGAGGGAATTCCCAACCAACTACATACACGAAATTGCTGACTTATTCTGAATTACTAAGCCAGGTTCGCCCCCACACGCTCGCTCGCGGGCCAGCGTGTGGTAAATGAAAACTAAGGGAATTTCTTGTCCTTAAGTACAAACGATACAAATGAAAACCCGTTAATATTTACTAATATATTCAAAAAAAAATATAACAACTACTTAAAATGATATTGAACTGACTTTGCATTAACCGAAATACTAATGTTTGTGTTTGCAGGTTACCTGTGGCTGAGAAAATCATGACCACACAACAACTCACTCTGAATTGAACTGACTTTGCATTGTGTTTGTGTTTCACCTGGAAAATTATTAGGAATAATAGACATTAGACCTATACATAAATAGTTTATTGTTTTAAAATTATTTGTGTAAATTATCTTTACTTTAATTAGTATATAGACAGTAAATTGTCAAATATGGCTTAAAAAATAATTGTTAAACTAAGGCCAAAGTTGGATGGTTTTCACTGCACACAAAATTTGATTAAGCAATAACCGTACGTAGAATTAATTAGTGTGACATTTATGTATACCTCATTCAAATTTGTGTTTTATTAAAGTAGTTTTATTATACATATATTCGTTAATATAAACTCAGTCCTCTATTCTAAATTTAAATTGTTGAAGTACCTTTAAAATTAACGTTAACTTTCTTTTGCAGGTACGCTGAAAAGAGTTTCTCTCCTTACATGAAGAGAAGATGGTAGTGGAAATATCGATTTGGTAATCTCTTTAGTCTTTAGATCACTAAGCTGAGTACATATAAAGTGGTGAAACACATTTAGAGAAGAACGTAAACAATCGACCAATTCCTACTTAAAAGTTATTCAACCCGAATGGAATGAATGGATTAGTTCACATTGCTTACTCGTTTGTATATTCGGATTTGATTGTACGAGTTAAGTGGGATATTGGTGTTAGCTTTTGTTGCGTGCTTTAGTTCAAGACCACCCACAATGTAAAATTAATTAAACGAAAGATTGTGTGCTTGTGTTTTATGATTTAGATGATTACTTATATTCCTTGGGAGGTTAAGGGCACCTCAGCTGCATTTTCTTGCAATTATTTTTTGTAAATTAGTTAACATGAAGGAACAAAGAGCACTTTTCGACACGCGTATATCTTAGGCGTAGTGTAAAAATAGACATAATTTATTAGTGACAAAGTAGTAGACTGATATGAAGAACAAAGAAACACTTTTTTTTCCTAATGAGGTACGATACAGATCTACACGGTTTGGTTAGTCACGCGTCAGGTTGATGTAAAGACTGCTCAGTCTGTACCAAGCATACCAAGAGTAGTGTGTAAGACTGTTTATGCTGTACACTTGTGCAAAGTAGTTAGACTGAATATGAAGGAACAAAGAGCACTTTCTCTGAGGTACGATACAGTCTACACGGTTTGGTTAGTCACGCGTCACTGGTTGATGTAAAGCTGCTCAGAGCTCTGTACCGAGCATACCAAGTGCAGAGTGCATAGTAGACTGTATGCTGTACACTTGTAGTGGATTGCAAAGTAGTAGACTGGATATGAAGGAACAAAGAGCACTTTCTCTGAGGTACGATACAGTCTACACGGCTTTGGTTAGTCACGCGTCACTGGTTGATGTAAAGCTGCTCAGAGCTCTGTACCGAGCATACCAAGTGCAGAGTGCAGTAGACTGTATGCTGTACACTTGTAGTGGATTGCAAAGTAGTAGACTGGATATGAAGGAACAAAGAGCACTTTTGATGTAAAGCTCTGAGGTACGATACAGTCTACACGGCTTGGTTAGTCACGCGTCACTGGTTGATGTAAAGCTGCTCAGAGCTCTGTACCGAGCATACCAAGTGCAGAGTGTATAGTAGACTGTATGCTGTACACTAGTGGATTGCAAAGTAGTAGACTGGATATGAAGGAACAAAGAGCACTTTCTCTGAGGTACGATACAGTCTACACGGCTTGGTTAGTCACGCGTCACTGGTTGATGTAAAGCTGCTCAGAGCTCTGTACCGAGCATACCAAGTGCAGAGTGCATAGTAGACTGTATGCTGTACACTGTAGTGGATTGCAAAGTAGTAGACTAGATATGAAGGAACAAAGAGCACTTTCTCTGAGGTACGATACAGTCTACACGGCTTGGTTAGTCACGCGTCACTGGTTGATGTAAAGCTGCTCAGAGCTCTGTACCGAGCATACCAAGTGCAGAGTGCATAGTAGACTGTATGCTGTACACTTGAAGTGGATTGCAAAGTAGTAGACTGATATGAAGGAACAAAAGAACACTTTTCTCTGAGGTTTGATACAGTCTACACGGTTTGGTTGAGTCACGCGTCACTGGTTGATGTAAAGCTGCTCAGAGCTCTGTACCGAGCATACCGAGTGCAGTGTGTATAGTAGACTGTATGCTGTACCCCTGTAGTGGATTGCAAAGTAGTAGACTGGATATGAAGGAACAAAGAGCACTTTCTCTGAGGTACGATACAGTCTACACGGCTTGGTTAGTCACGCGTCACTGGTTGATGTAAAGCTGCTCAGAGCTCTGTACCGAGCATACCAAGTGCAGAGTGCATAGTAGACTGTATGCTGTACATCTGTAGTGGATTGCAAAGTAGTAGACTGGATATGAAGGAACAAGAGCACTTTCTCTGAGGTACGATACAGTCTACACGTCACGCGTCACTGGTTGATGTAAAGCTGCTCAGAGCTCTGTACCGAGCATACCAAGTGCAGAGTGCATAGTAGACTGTATGCATTGACTGAGTCTGTTGTGATACAACAGCATTATTTCTGTAGTCGTACACAAGTCGTATTACATTTGCAAGTATTATCATTTTAAAGCGCTCTTAGAGTGCTTTTAAAGCTTGCAAAGCATACTCTCGAAAGTAAATACATTCTAACGTTAAAAAGGATATTCTTCATCTTACTCCTTACTTCTGATTTTGTTAGCCTTTGAGCCATGTCATCCTGATCATACTTTCAGTAGCCCTTAACAAGATCGTTGTCTAGAAATATTGTTTTTCTCTGATAGTCAACGGGAATTTAGCTTAGGGTAAATGTTCTTGAAAAGGTTTATTAGTACGTTTAGGGTTAAACTACTTTACCAATGGTTTATGTCGGGGTTAACGCCTAATTGGATGTAACGAATAGTTTGAACCAAACTAGACATAAACAGTATGTTCATTATTCTGAACGAGTTTAATCTAGTCGTTTTACAGCTAGTGTAGCTCTAACACAAAATCATCAGACGTACGAGTACAAGTCTACGTGAAAAGCGTGTGTAGTTTACTGTTTAACATAGAGGCATAGGTGAAATATGGCTATCTGATGTTGTACAGTTTCAATCAAAATTTGCCGCTCAATCCGTACTCAGCAACTCTGGACTCAGCCTTTCATCAACGCGTGAGAGGAAGGGTTCACTTTAACAACGTCCTTTCACCGATCTGCCATTCTCTTTGTGCATATACATAACTCTCATTGATTGACCTAAAGCTGAGTTCTAGGCGTGCCTCTTCCCTTGAAATGCCAAACTATGGTATGCCGCATATGGTGCTAATACGGTGTCTTGTGTGTGTTAGTGAATATTGGTATAAACAAGCATTTTAAAGGTACATAATGTTTAATTCTTTAAACCTTTAGGGTAAATAAATAATTATACTAGACGCTGTTATATTACACAGAACGGTTTTAATTACTTTTCAAAAGGATTTACACTGATACAATTATTATGTAACCATGATGTCTTTTAGATCTGTTTAATAGAGAGAGGAAAACCAAATTGTCAATAAAAACTATAAGATAAACAGTGTTACCAACTATATTAAACTGAAACTTACAAAACATTATTCCCGAAATAAATAACTAGAAATTAGGCCTATAACTGCGTAACGCCTGGTTTTAGAACGTTGCTTTAATATTTCGTAAGTACCCTTAGTGATTACTTTGACTTCTCAAAGATTTACTCCTTTGAACTCGAATAAAAAGCAAAAGAGAAGGCAAACAGGCTTGAATAATTTCCTTAACGGAATCAATATTGGTTTGATAGAAGCAAACAGAATTTCAGCTGAATGCCTTCTTTGAAGTAACGCTTTGATCTATCGCTCACTTATAAATGTAGAAAGTGATTAACAAACAAACAAGCTGTGTTAGAAAGTGTAGTGATAGACAATGTTAGAACACCCACCAGGACCAGAGAGTAGACATGCCGCGGAACCTGAACCCCCAGGATCCGGGACCGGTCCTGACCGCCTGATGCAGTTCAGGATGTAAATAGAGCATTCTCGTGTAGGGGTGCCTAGATATCAGGCAATGGTGAAAGGTTAACAGCTTGTGTTTAATTTACCTAACAACAATTTGGTTTGAAGACGGATTACTGATCTGTGGTTTGAGTTATTATATTTTCAGAAGAATTTATACATTATTTAGGGTTCTTGAAATCAAATATAAATTGTATCAGCGAATCCGCGGCGGATTAGTATCGCGCGACTGCGGAGCTCATCACTCCGGTGGCGCGGGTTCGATCCTATACCACCACTTACTATGAGTAATGTGACTGTACGGTGACGCTAGGTAAAGGTCAAGGTTTACTGGTAGAGAGGACTTTGCAGACCTAACTTCACCTTGTTAAACAAAAAAACTTTAACCTTTAATTTTTAATTTATATAGATATAGTTTTCTGTAATAGGACAACGTTTCTGTAGATGATATTCAGCATTGAATCCAACCCTAGACAGTAGACATAATAAAGGATTACCTTTTGTTTAACCAAATAAGATACTAGTATATGATTGCATATATTTCTTAACCAAAATTAATATACTACAAGTTTGTACGAACAATACAAATGTAGGCCAAACTAGTTAGTCGTTTTACGAAAAATGCTGAAGCAACGTCAATACAACGTAAAATATAGAAATACGATAAGCTTAGATTTGATTTAGTTCAACGTAAGGTTTATAATAGCCACCAAAATTAACTTCAAAGAAACTTAAATTTACGCAAAGAAACCCCCTCTCTATATGGAGCGTTGATGCCCAGTGATAAACTGTTCAGTCAGCTAGTGAAGAAATTCATCCTTGTTAATTGGTATAGCTATGTAAAGTAGAATATAGAACTTTAAAAAGTTTATTTCACATCAATGTAACACAACAAAATGTGTTTTTTGTTACACTATGGTGAGTAAAACACAAACGTATTTAATTTCCTATTTGAAAGCACATGTTGTGCACTCTTTATTACAATAAATGACGGGTTTATTTTCAATACAATCAGATGAGAGTGGTTTCCTAGAAACGGTGGACGTAAAGTAGCGGTTGAAAAGTAGTTAAGGTTTTTCTCACCAGGTGACACATTTTGTTTGGAAACAAACAAAGTCTAGCTTGTCCATTACTACATACGTAAATTTTTAAACGGTAAAAAACAACATGTCACAAAGTTGTTTTTGTTACATCTGTTTAAAGTATTGTTACGTATACCGTCGCGTACGATGGACCGCTACAATAACGGCCGTAATTTGCGGTGAACTTTTTCTAGGAAACCATTTAACTAGTTTTCACCGCTACTTTACGTCCACCGTTCTCTAGGAAAATACTCTCATCTGTTTGCATTAAAAAGAAAACCTCACCGTCATATCACGGCCGTAATGTAGCGGTCACTGCTTCCTAGGAAACCATTGCTTTACCCCATTCAATTAAATACATCATAAATAATTCAACGTTGTTACAATTAAGTTGTAAACAATTGAGACATATGGTAATATTAAAAATACATTTCTCGCAAAGTAGTGTAATTATTGATATAAATAAACTGTACTAGACACTCGATTACCCATAATGCAACCTATAATGCAAAATCTTAAGTGCTTTGGCATTGAATCACAGAAGCTAGCAAACCCACATGAATGATGCCCACTCCACCTCACTGAAGTGGTTTGTTGGTTGCAGGCGTAATGGTAAATTATTGAACCCCAAATGACCGTGTGGCGTCAGTGGAATAATTTAATCAAGGAAAGTACACTGCTACCGCACTCGCTAATTGAACTCAATGATGTGTTTAACTGTTGAATACTTTCCTTGCAATCAATCAGTTTGTATAAATCACTAAATCACTATTTGAGATGCCGACCACTCTCATGAGGGTATTTTAAGGCAAATATGTTGAGTGTGAGTGGTAGTAATGAGTTATGAGGGTGTAGTCTTGCAAACTAAGCCGACTCTTCCTTAGAATGGGTCATTAATTGCAATGACTGGAAATACAAGGACCAACGGCTTAACGTGACTTCCAACCCGGGTGATGGTCTGATATGTCTAAACGATGGTGGGTTGATGCGGGTATCATCAGATGATCACTGAGACTATCTGAGCCGCTTTAGACTTTATCATCCTCAAAACCTGACCTCCATGAAGCTGGATTACAGGACCACGCCACGAGTCCCAGTCTTGTAATTTTATACTTACTTGAATCAAAACGTTTCTCATAACATTACTGTATACTTTCATTGCAACTTGATTAGAGTGAGAAAGTCTTGGTTTAAAGGATATCGGCTGGAATATATATTTAGATATTGCCAGGAATGTTTTTCAACCAACTAATAGTTCTGTGAACAGTAGACCTCGCTGCCAGTTCTTAAAATCGTCCAAATATGCCTACTTTCGTATTTGTTTTATAGCGTGCTTTAATTTACTTAGGCGTTAATTACAAATTTTCGATTCAACCGATGATAAAATGTATGGGTAGTTAGCCAATTGTGACAAATAAAATGCGTCTGAGGTTAATTAAATGTTAGATTTTGTATTTTAGTCTAAAGGTATAATTATGACGGCTTCATCATTTAAAAATAAAGGTTCGATTTAAATAAGCATGAATAAATCAAAACTTTCTATGACTTTTTTAATCCAATAAAGTGTAAGTCTATTGAAAACTGTGCAAATATGTAAACATTGTACTGTAGATAGAAACAATTCAACTGGTGGTTGGTGCTAGTTACCGATGATAATGTACATTTAAAAAAACAGCCCTTTGTACAGATTTTGGAAAGACAAATTATGTTTTACTATCACATACAAGTATTAAGTTGTTTTTGCATGAACAACGATCTTTTAATCTACGGTCCTGAGACACTTTACCTAGGGCCGTTTTTTCAGCTGAGCCTTAACCGGCGGAATTTAACCGGCCAACCAATAAAAAAGCTGGATATTTTTTCAGTTAAGTTTCTTTTGATTTTGCATTTTAGTGTTTTAGTGTTTCAGTTCAAAGAGCTGGCTTACATGGAGTGGCGTCCGCGCGTCAAACCACCCAAGACGTGCATTTGCTCTAAATACATTTTTGTTTGTTCTACATAAAAAGTGGCCCTACATAACTGTTTATGCCTTAACCTTCGGTTTTAGAACAAAATAACACAGGACCATCTGTGAAGAAAATGTAATTTTACTGCCTCGATTCGGTAGTTGAAAGTTCCATCGCGTTGTTTTGTCAGTACTTTGAAAACAGCCGCTCACTTCATCTGCCTTCTTGGGTTTAATGGTAGCCATATTGAAATGATAAGAAGCAAAAATACTCATACATATGTCGTTTCCCAGTAAAGCAAGTCAGTCCATCAGTGCGGCTAAAACTTTGTAACAAACACTCAAAGACACACAAACACACAGTATGCCAAAAAGGCGAGTTGAATCAGAGACATTCACTTCGCTCGGTCAACTTAGAACTACTTAGAACCCTCTTTGATCAGTCTGCAGACTGTTGTACGTTGCGATCCTGAGGAGAAAAGGCACGCGGCGCGGCGCCACACAGTCCCACTCACCTGGCTTAGCGTAATGGTGCAGTTTCCCACATGATTTGTAGTGCTAATGCATCTTACATACCTGCAGTGCATGGTAGAGTCTGACCTCGTACCACTCGGAGATCGTTGCACTACTATGCCACAGATGAAAAGCAAAAGGCGGATATAAGAGTGGTAAAAGGTAAAGTTTGTCTTGTTTAACGAGGCGAAGTTAGGACTACAAGTCCTCTCTACCACTCAACCTTGACCTTTACCTAGCGTCACCGTATTAGTCACATTACAAATTGTAAGTGGTGACTACGGGGATCGAACCCGCACCACCGGAGTGATGAGCTCCGGAATCGCGCGCGATACCAATCCGCCACTGATCCGCTTCGCAGTGGTCACAGACGAAGAGTACGCCAGGACGAATGAAGAAATGTTGGGTTGAACAAAAAGAAGATAGGACGAACTTAATTAATCAAAAAGGCAGTCTAATGCAAGTCATAAAAATAAGAGCAAATAATGACAGACGTTTTGAATGAAGTAAATATTTATCAGTTTCAAGCAGTGTGTAGTAGATATTGCGAGGTGGTATGGTTGATAGCAGGAGAACTCAAGCATACAATGATTGGAGCCTTGGTCGGTCGGAATGATGGATGACAGGACAGTGATTGCTGGTGGAGGTTGAATTTAGAAGGAGGGAGAATCATCTACACATAATATGCTACTCACACTCGTCTACTCTTTGTACTGTATATGCAATATTTTTGCTAAGCTCTCATTTACCTATCTCAAAAACTGTTATGTATAAAGTTCGTTTCACGCATATAGGCCTTAAAAAGGCAACTTCCATTAAAGTCATTAAAATACCTGCTTTTTAAGAATAGTAGGCTACCAGATAACATGTTTGCAAAATCACGATTTGTATTAACAGGTTGGAAAAAGCTAATGTTAAACAGCTGTATTAAATTGGCTTAAACTGTCGCATCAATAACGTTTGGATTTCACAATCAGCTAAACTAAGATTTCGGCGTAAAAACTATTTCCACCGTCATCGCGATATGACTAAACGGGACGTTCATATTTTTGATACACATGGTAGTTATGATATTATACAATATAGGTGTTGCACAAAGTTCACCCGAAATCGGATCATACTGTTTTTTTAGTATAAAAACTCAATTTGGGTGGGAAACGCCCCCTCCAATTAAAAGGTCACTTCCAGTGGACCGAATAGCTGGTTAACGAACTGTAGGTACACATTTGAAAAATGAATATAACCACCGGAAAGTACAAACCCCCAAACCGTTTTGTTCTACGATGTTTCCTTCTCTCTAGCGATACAATGAATAGCTTGCTATAAGGAAAACCTGTTTGGCCAAAAGGTCAATTATGAAAAGAATTATCAATAAATTGCATTGTCACGCTAATAACATATTATTTAATTAGTTACTGAATTAGAGGTATTCAATAAACATATGTAATTATTCTCCGTTCCAATAAGGAAAAAATGAAAGGTATAATGAAAGGAGGTATGAAAGCAGCAGCATTCCTCGGCTCGCGTGTTCTAGTTGGGCATCTTCGTGAAAGTAGTTTCTTCTCCCAGTGTAAAAACGAGTCAGGGTCATTTGCTGACCGGTTTGCATAATGATGCAAGGCGGTGTGGCGCTCATCAAACTGCTAATCTTTATTACGTGTTCACTGAATTGCATTCTTCACATCTTTCCTATGCAAATATTATGTTTCGTTTTGCGTGTATTTCTCAATTTACGTTTCCATGAACTGATGTGATTTATTGTTGTGGGCCGTTTCTCCTGCATGAAAGCTGTTTACATACGCGTATCAATATACTTCACAGCAGTAGGAATACTACGAATAAACCCTTTTTACTTTCTATAGAAATGTAGGCTATATCTTTTCGTAGGCGGACCCGTGGCGGGTTGGAATCGTGCGCGACTCGGAGCTGATCACTCCACTGGCGCGGGTTCGATCCCCGCAGTCACCACTTACATTTGTAATGTGACTATACGGTAACGCTAGGTAAAGGTCGAGGTTCAGTGGTAGAGAGGACTTTGTAGTCCTAACTTTGCCTCGTTAAGAAAGACAAACTTTACCTTTTTTATATCTGAAGTTCTCTATTTTAACTATTCCTCTTCGTAATAAAAAGCAACTTGTTCACTTGTTTTAAAATTACTTGAAAACAAAGTTCTGTGCGAAAGTGTCTAACCACACTTTCCCACCCGCTTTATCTCAAGTTTGAAGCAATCTGCATTAGGCCATTGCCTTTGTCAACAAATTACAGTAACATCGAAATTTCCCAAGGAATTCGGGCCGGACGAAATTGCCGCGAATTGAATCAAGCTTATTCGGCAGCACCTGTTTAGGCAACAAGCATAGCCAATCAGAAGTTGAACCAGAGGTAAATTGATTGTTGACGTGGTGGAGAAAGCCACGAGAGCGGATGTGAGTGTTTCTGTGGTCATCAGAGTACAAAGGGACAGGGAACTGTGGAACAAGGACCGAGATTCCCACAGAGTAACAGCTACAGACAGACACACACGCTTAACTGATTACTTGCGTGCTCGACTCTCTCCAGTCTACAGTCCCCGCAACATTCAATTCAGAGGAACTTGTAACCTGACTGATTGAACATTGACAATTTCGCAATGCTGCCGAAGTTTAATTTTGTTGGTTTGGATTTAGGAAAACATTGTATTCAATTTAGGAAAACTGGCAATGTTATAACAGCTTCAAACAAGAGCCCCACGTAGTTAGGGCTTCGATCGTTTTATCAAGCATAGTGTGCTATTTGTCTATTTTATCGTCGTTCAATCCAATTTACTGGAAGACAGAACAGTAGTTACCCTTGATACATAAAACACAATAAATTGGCTTCAGATTACGGAAACGATATCGTAAACTCTAGCATTGTGTTTTACCCGACTTTAATTGGATGCAGAGAGCGTCATCAGTTTTACAGGTGTGTTATTTCATTCAACAGTCGGTATTGTTAAACTCCCTAACGACCCAATACATAGTTCGAAAGGAAAGTTCACGATATGTGGTGATGAATCAGATTCATAGTCGAATATTTGAACTATGATGTTCATGACTTACTTGACACATACTTGTTACATCGACAATCTTAGAGTTTGATGATGGATGGTGATGGTGAGCCTGGTCTTATTACAAACTAGGGCCAAATGATCCCAGATTGAGTCATTAATAAATAGCCTAACTACCAATGAAAATTTACCAACGGCTTAACGTGACTTCCGCACCACGAGGAGCAGTCAGGGTACCGCAGAGCCGGGAATTGAGCCAATGAGCTATGACCAAACTCTGAATACCCAACAAGTAACTTGCAGTTAACAGAGTAAAGTGATGGTTGAATGGGCGAACAGTAGATTGTAGAGCGTGAACAGTGAGTGAGTGAACAAGCAGCAAGTCATCTAATCTGAGCTCGCTTAGTGAGGACGAGTTGAGCCGTCATCTTCACTGTCTGCACCATCTAACACAGAAGAATATACTGTATTCTATGGTCTGCATCTTCACCGTCTGCACACAGCACACGCCACGCCTTGGTGAACTGACACTTCCAGAAGAGGTACCTCAAATTTCATTTGCATGAACCTATGTAATCAACAGAAAAGCTTCGGAAATTGCTCAAGTTGTATTATTATAGTGGTCTCAGAATACGAAATCAGAATTAATCTGAGTACTTGACTTAACTTTATCCATAGCAGAATCCAAACTAGTGATACACGAACTTCTTGAAATGCAGTAAAAATAATGGTTGCGTTGTGTTTTCCCAATGTGTGATAACATAAGTTATTATAATCAAATGGCTATAGTTTTCTTTGAATGTTTTACAGTTATTTTGTTTTAAGTATTTAAGTACATTGTAAAACAATGTATATAATTTTCAATTTACAAAAAGCAATTTTGATTTGATTTTTATATGTACTTAAATTTGGAGGAAAATTGTGCATTAATAATATACTAAACCGTTTAACTTTAATTTTTGAACAGTTTCAAATGTGCTTAACTAATCTGAAGACTTAACTCAATTGAAAATTAAGAAGAAAAACAAGAACAATTAATAATTAACTCAAATTTTAGGAAATAACTGAGGGCGAAGCAAGGTTGTGGAACAGGAAGCTTTGAATTAACATGACGTGGTTGGCTGAAATGAGATTGTATGCTTAGTGAAAAGCTCGTAAATCTAATCTTTTAGAGTTAAAGAGTTCCGAAACCTGATGGAAACCTTTTGATAAATTAAGCATAGGAAACATTTGTATTGAACCCCCAAAATTTAAAACCTTTGGTGGAATACCTAGCAGAACATAACTAGCTCCGAACTCCCAGTGAGTTGATGTTGTCTAAGCGTACACAGTATACACTACACAGTATGTATGTGTGTGTATATGTGTGTTTGTGTGCAGTAATTGTCACAGAGCGTCTCACCAGAGACAATCCCGCTCATTAGTGTAATGTACACATCATTAACGGTTCACAAGTAAGTTACCTCTAACCACAAACCTACACACTCCCCGCCCCCACCCCTCGCACAGTACTCAAGTGCGATTGTGGTTTCTGTACCAGGCTTGATCAACAACTGAAACATACTACCTAATGTACTAACTACAATGTGACACTAAACAATGGTTAGAATTATAATAAGTGACTCTGGTAGAAATGAAAAGTTAAGTGGAATGAAAACATCCACATATAAGGTACATATACCTTATTGTGTATGCGAATAGAGGGTTTACTCTCTAATTAGCAATCTTAGAATATAAAAATGAACCTAGTTGTTGTTGGAATGACTCAACAACGGCTTCACAGATTTTAACCAATCTTTTTATATTCCTAATTTTTGAAAATTTTACAATAGAGACGTTGATGACTTTATTTTGCCCATTTTATGCCTATTTAGTAAACAAATAATTCGGGTGACAAATGTCCAATAACTTTAATAAACATGTTTTTGTGGACAGGACAAAGTATCTTGCGTGAGCTAGTAGCCTACGTAATCATTTGAAAAGCACTATTGCAGCTGTTTTTGGTAGCTCACAAAATGTATAAAAAACAATTTTCCCTCCAACAAACCCTTTCTTGGAATGAACAAAATGTATACAACGAATTTCGAGCCATGTATATAACTCTAAAACCA
This sequence comes from Matsumurasca onukii, assembly GCA_018831715.1. Taxonomy (NCBI): domain Eukaryota; kingdom Metazoa; phylum Arthropoda; class Insecta; order Hemiptera; family Cicadellidae; genus Matsumurasca; species Matsumurasca onukii. Next base: position 10,510,074 of record CM032061.1, on the reverse strand, counting down.
GCACAAAATCTAATTTAAAAAACAACAGTGATTTCCTTTTGTTATGACATGTTTTTTAGTAACATTGTTCATTCTTTAATTTCTAACTGAGTATATGGCGTCTACAAAATAAACTTGTATTGTTATGTTCTTTATTTGTTTGTGTTTTGTAAACAGAAAAGCGATTAACGTATCTCCTTTAATATGTACATTTAAGTTTGAAATAACCCAAGATGATAGCCCGAAATGAAGTATCTTGAACAAAGTGTGGTACAAGAAGAATTGAAAATTAACGGACCATTTGTTGATACACGACACAAAATATGCTGATAAGCAAGCTGGAATATATGTTCTACAATAATGTATGATTACTACTTACTACAACAACAATACAAACAATAATACTGCTGTAATAAAGGTTAGTACCTACCCGTATATATTCGAGAGGTGCTACTGCCAATATTACTATTGTAACGTTCATGGGTTCAGAGTACGCTGTAGTGATTGCCATACAGAACAAGCCAAGACAGGTGATTGGAGAAGGGACTTCTTACAAATCAGTCAATTACTGTTACTTGTTCGATTGATTCGACTTTTAACGCGATAACGTTGCAACACACACAACAAAAACACAGCAGTTTGCACGTCTCCTAACCAGCCAGTTGTCAGTTGTGCAACACCTGCATCTATAGGAAAGCTAGGTTTAGACTTTAGAGATTGTTGCAATCAGTACTGTGTAAGAGTTGTTAACAGTGAAGGTCGCACAATCCCGAATCAATAGTTATTTCAATTTATGTGACTTTTTATCGTGCATTATAACAGCTGTGTATGCTGCATTACACAATGCATATGCCACGTAGTTCGGTCTTAATAGTTCTCATTGGTTAATCTTTTAGTGCCTTTGTCGACATAACGAGATAAATAAGTATTTTAAGGCTATGTGGTGAAGGATGAGTGTGATGAGTGGTAGTAATGAGTTATGAGGTGTAGTCTAAGTGATTCGAACTAAAAGACTTTTGACACGTTAAGCGTGAAAGTGACTGACCAGTTTAATGTGTCGGCAGGTTGTAAACATAACCTTGACACAATTAATCGCCACCTTAGAAGCTGGAGACATTCATTGTATGTTAATTATACCTACGACCTGTATCCACGTCTACTACAGCTGACAGTGGTCTCGTGCTTGTGCGTGCGTGTGTGTGTGCGTGTGTGGGCGAGATCGTGTCTTCACATCACTTTCTTCGGGAACACTTGTGAGACTTTGTTCAAATATTCTTCTCTTCCTTGCTCCGAAGAAGGAATTCTCTAACGTTTCTATTGACGATTAAAATTTCACACCACATGGCTTGGGCTGTATAATTCAAAGAGTCCTTCATCGGGTTTTGAAAGGCGAAACAAAGGACGACCCCAGATGATTCTTAGTCTCCATGAAGTAAGGAGGAATGTTATGTTTTTAGATTTTTGTTGGAGTTTGAAAAAGAAGAAACCTACAACATAGCCGAAAGAACATAACAATAGAATGAGGTCAGCTTTCGGTGCGCTAACCTTTTCTGAGTTGGGTTTCTTTCCTTTACAGTTCTTATAATGTATACAACTTTTAAATTAGAATTATTTCACATTTTACCCAAACTAATCTTTAAATAGCCTTTCAATCAAAATAATCCTCAAAACAGATTAGCTTAACCGTTTGAATTGACAGATTGAAAGCCACTCATTCACTAGTTGATTGGATTTACATGAAATAAAATAGTAAATATTGAACATTGAGTTTATTGCTTGTCTGAATGAACTACAGATATGACATACCTATTATAAACGCATTAAATACATACATACTCGTAGACCTAGCAACGAACAGTACACTAAGAACTAGAAAGTGTATATACACTCACCTCTATGTTCATGACATTTTATCGAACACTACATGCAAATTTAATTTTAACAGCACCTGTATCATCAGTGTCAAAACGTACAACTTTAACCATAAAGATAGTACCACCGACAAAACTACTATTCATAATACATGGTGTCCAATAAGTAAAGTGCCAGACTCTAGAAAGGTTATAGGTCATAATAAAGAGAAAATCACGAATACTTTCCCCATAGATAGGTAAATTCCTGTAGGTGTCCAAACGTTATCTTTACAGATTTGATCGTAAAACTCACCGTTTATTCGCTATTTAAGGTGTAAGCCAAAATTCCCTAAAAAATTCATAAAATAGCGCCGTTTTAATGCCTGCAATGATACGTTAGATCATGCTGTTAATTTTCCATAAATTCTTACTTGGATACAAATGGTAAGTTTACCTCCGATAAGTGGTTTAATATAACATTGGGAGATAATAAATACTCAGTGAAAAATATAAGAAAGCCGCCACTGGCGAATATCTGGTTAACCAAGCGTTTTGCACTAAGAAAAAATTGTATTCTTAATTTTCTCTTATTTTTATTACCCATATAACCTTTTAATATTTATCAGAGTCCGACACTTATTATGGGACACCCTGTATAGTAAAAATAACATGTTTTAGACAATCATTGCATTTTGGGTGAAAATGATGCTCGTTGGTCAAAATTACAATTGTGCACGTTAAAATGTATTGGAAGTAGTGTGAAAACAGGGAGAAGTTGGAGAAAATGTAATCCTGCACTCAAGCTTTAATACAATTAGCGTACAACATTTAGCAGCTGCAACAGCCATACACCGCAAAGCTTTTATCCATGGCAAATACTTTTATATACGTTGCATTTTCAACTAAAACCAGCAACGTGAAATGAAAGCGACTGTATCCATTAATATCATAACTAGTGGCAGCTCAGATTGTTAACCTAGATTGTTATCTTGAACTACTCTGCCGGTAACTGAAGCATAAAGGTGAAAGTAACTGTTCCTCTTTAACCGTTTCTGTCACTTTATGAAGCAATCACTGATATTATGTCAGCTTTACATAATCCAGGGTCGGACAATCCCCTTTACCTCAGCCGTCACTGCAGTGTACATTCATTGTCTGAATGCTTGAACGTAACAATGATATCGATTTCTGGTAGATAAAATACATCTTTGGGAATCTATGAAAAGTAGTGCTCTTGTATGTAAACATTTTGAGGCTCTTTGGTTCTGCATAACAACTTAGAGTAACTAAAGACATGTTTGTGGACGGCTGTTTGCGAAAGGAGCAGACTTGACTTGAGTGTATGCGCTTGAGTAGTATTTCATCACTTCAGTATTAGATTATGCGTATTGCTCTTAAAAGTGTACTAAATTAACGGTCTACTAAGCTTCTGCCATGGAGTTCAATTGTTCGTCTAATTTTGACGACTAAAGTTACTTCATTTAGTTTAGGAACCCTGAGATTGTATGTATATAGACTAGTTTTCTAATTTTAGGTAATTTTTCTCCAAACCTTTTGGTGTGAACTCCAAAACTGGTGTGAACTGTAAGTGCTTGTTGGTTGAGGTTGTGGAAGTTTCTTGACTTTATTTTTCCTTAAATTTTAACTATATATACAAATGAATTATTTTTAATTTTATATCACGATTAGGCCTATGTTTGATCACAACTATATTTTTAACACAACCAACATTCTCCCCAAATTTCCAACGAAACACGTATTTATATACATAGTACCTCTTCGTCACCAGTTAAAACCCTTTGCTTTGCCCTCGACGTTCAACTATAGTGGTTAAGTGTAGAGAGGACTATAAAGTCCTAACTTCTCCATGTAAATAAAGTTTTGTTTCATTTAATTTTCATTTCAATTATCGTAAAAAACATAATTATGCGAAATTATTCACATTTGTGAAACTGTAAATAATTTCACCGTGTAATTTTCCAGTGACTTGAAGTACTTACAATACCAGTTACGTCCAGGTCCAATCAGCTTTCCCCAGAGCTATTTGCCTGGATAGCGTAAAAAGAGCAATACCGTGCGCACGGCAGGACATACCGGGACAGGACAATGGCTGCTGCCGTGCGGATCCAATGTGTGGGTCACAGTCCTGCTAGACAGCCACTATAGATAGTCTGCTTCTCATACAGTGGCGCAACTCCTGTGTAGTGGCAACTACTGGAATTTTAATATAAATGCTCCAAACTTAGTTCTGGCTAGCTGCGAGTTTCCGTTCACCCCGCGGCGTCGGAATTATTAACTTTTCCCTCTTTTAACATTCGCTTCTGTTCTATTTTGTAGTTAATGAATAACTTAACGTTGTAAACTCTTTCGTTTTAATTAAAATCTTGTGTTAATTATATGAGGCTAATTAAGTGTTAATTAGCTCAGTATGCATTCATTTAATACAAAATGTAAATGATTTAGTTGACCCGTTGAATAGTTTTTTGTGTATCCAGCTTTTTTGGAGTTTTAAAAATAAATGTAACCTCAGTTGTTTTATCAACATATATTACTCAGCGCACTGTGCGTATTTTTGGTAGCGTCACAGTGTCTAAGAAACGGCCGGATAGAGCTCGCGGGACGTTTTACTAGGAAAGAGATTTTATTAACTTTGGGAAAATTTGAAAACTATACTTTAATGTACTAAAATGTGGAATGCTTGTCTCAGGAGGCATATACAGTACTTTGAGATTTAAACACCGACCACTCTTGCAGACTGTTAAGATTTCATTAATTAATCAACGCCCAATGAAATAAACCAATAACGTGACTTTAACCAAACCACGTGAAAGTTATCAGGAATAGCTGCAGTTATAAACATTAAGTTGCGACACAAAATAAAGTATTTATTCAAAAATTTCAAGTGTTCTTCTAGAAAAAACTAGTTTTTATTTTCTAGTAAACATTGTTGACGAAAGTACAGGTTTTAGTGTTGATATGCTGGAGCATCAATAGATCTATGTCTCTAGAAAAAACATGCTCGTTTTAAGTTCATTAACTAGCATAAAACGTCGTTTGTAGTTTTACTCCATGTTATAAGCGGCCCCAGAGTTGGACCCGCAGCCGTCGATCCGGCTTCTCTTGACAATAACTGTATTGATATGTCAAGTCTTAGGAAAAATAGCCGAGGTTTTCTTAGAGTTAGCTAGGGGCTTATAAAATAACATGGATATATAAAACTGTATACTAGTATATAGTTTAGTATGCTCATGTTGCACGATTATATAACTTCTCGTACTTAGTTCATATTAAACTACGCTACACAAACTGAGTATCCGAGGGGTTGTGTAGTTTAGTTTGCGAGAAATCTCGGACGCTAACTACTCGGGATAGTTGATTGATTAAATTTATACTTGGCTTGACATCGTTGCGCTTGAGGTCACATTCTCAGTTTGGACTCTAGAGAGGTTACGAGTTGTGTCTAGCTCCTGCTCCTCGGGCGCAATCTGTTCAATGTACCGTCCCAAATGTTTTCAGATTTCTTGCACTAATTCCAACGGCAATATGGAAATCAAGTCTAATTTTTTTGTCAATTGTTTACAATCTTCACTTTTGAATTTGCTTGGTTTACTTAAAACACACCTTGCCCAGTAGTGTATTATACCATACTCTGTATGATTCATTTTTAGCGAATTCCATAGAAAATAGAGCTATTCATTTCTCTTCACCACAGAAGAGGACATGTTGTAGAACAGTGCGGTTTGCAGCTTTGGGCTTCTCAACTCCTACCTCTTCATGCCAAACCAGAAAGTAAAATAGCCATATAGCTAGTAATAGCGTAAAAAGGTTTTGTCTAATTTAAAAAAGACAAATGAAAACTTTTTTAAATTTTAATAGAAATTTGCTAGAGTTTGCCGTAGTGCTTGCGGCTATGTATGTTTCGGCGATGTTTTTAAATTGACTAGTGGTCGCACTGTTTTATATTATTTACCGGTTAGTTTTATTTGTAAGTCTCGTGGGAGTTTACATGATGAGCTGCTGTCGAGAGAGATGGAGAGGAGAGAGACTGCGTGTTTCCGTATATGAAGCGTGCAATCCAGGAGCCGTGTGGAGCGGGCGAGAGTGAGTCTGCTTTCTCAAGCACATGAAGCACATGCAGTATGTGAAGTGTGGACTGGGAGTGTGCACACGGGGAAAGTCTCTGAGACTGTTCTGTTCTCCTGGTACTGTATCATCTCTAAACGCACATCACACGCGTTGACCACTGACCAACCGCGGCGTCCCTCTCCTCCTCGTAACCCTACCCATGGCTTAGTCTACGGCAAGTCTTGTTTCATCGTTGATTTTTAGATCAACTTATTTCAAATTTGTTGTTTTTGTTGACCTAGAGGTATCTTAAACCACGGAAATATTAGCTTCAAGCCGAGTTTCTTATAGAGTAGGTACTCAACAGGGTGCAGTCTAGCCAGTTGTGTTAACCTTGAAACCTTGAATAAGCCTTTAATTTTGTATGTAACGTACCTTGCAAAAAACCTAGAGTTAAGCCTTAACCTGGAAGAGAAAAGAGGGGTAACTGAATGTGTTAAATCAAACTGAATACAGATAAACGTACTGTTTTCATATTTGTTCGGACCTGAAGATAAAGGCTTTGCCTTTGAAAGGCCTCGTCTATTAAAAAATAAAATATCGGTTTTGATATTTCAAACTTCTTTTATTTTTTAGAAAATATTCTTCTGTATCCTAAACTAAATTCATATTAGGTCTCTCGTCTAGAGTAAACCTGCTGTGTCAGTGGGAAACGATGTTGTATTAACCCTGCGAGTTTGACCCTACACAAATCTGGCGGTGCCAAAATAATTCAAATCTAAAATGTCCTGGTAAAAGTTCCTTTTTCTGAAAACAGATGTATCTTTTCTCCTTTAGAAACCAAAACTAAACCTTAAAAATCCTTAAAAATTTTGGGATTTGTTTTACATGCATGACCGAGTGGACTGAATGTCCTTGTTAATTTAGAATTTGGTACTCAAACAACCGTACAACTGTCATGTTACATAAGCTACTCTGGCCAAACAACAAGCTACTGTGTTCCACTGTTCTGACGTAAACCTTCCTTTATTCTTACTTTCATTTGTCTTAATTTCCTTTATTACGTAAGCTGTAAGTACCATAGAGCTCTTTGTAAATGTAGTTTATGCAACACATTTGTTCTTGTAAATCTTCAACTTTACGATTTTTGTGCAGGTAAATTAGTTAAACACAATGGGTCTGGACGGAAATAAAGGCAACAAGTTTATTCTTCGAGCTTTATAACTCTGAATATTATAGTATTTTAGCATTATAATCGTATTATATAGTGCAAAATATTAGTCCGTAAAACAAGAACTAGAAAATCGGAAGACTCTTTTTTTAAAATAAGTTGCGTCACAAGCTCATTTATTCACTTTTATGTACCCAATTCATACTGGAATCTAGTATGATTTTCGGGAGATAATAAATTAAATACTTAAATTTATTATTTATTTAAAAAAAGTAAAGTTTGTCTTGTTTAACGAGGCGAAGTTAGGACTACAAGTTCTACCACTCAACCTCGACCTTTACCTAGCGTCACCGTATAGTCACATTACAAATTGTAAGTGGTGACGATTTCTCTCGCGCGCGATCTTCGACCATATTTAATTCTGTACTAGTGAAAGGGTGGTTACTTTCGAGCATCTTCGACCAATGGCTTCATATGGGAATTACGGCTTTGGTCATACTCAACCAATACCTTTGAGCCATTAATTAAAAAAGTATTAGCTTCTCCAATAGGAAATAATTAAAATAAGCTTGCTCGTATATTCGTTTAGAACTACGACGGAATCATGCTAGTGTGTACAAGTAAAACAAATTGCGGCTCTGCCTCGGCGTATACAGTTTTTTTAGTTTCAACAGCGCTTTGCCTCGGGGCTTTGTTAACATAAATGTGTTTATATTTTAATAAAATTGCAAATTTAAAGTAAACAAGTTTTCTATTCGTTCCTAGAAAAACAATTTAGAGTGCCTGTTAGTTCACCATCTTCTCCTTATAAATGTTGGCTACCTTGTGAGAGTCATAGTTACTTCCGCCGTTCCGGCCGTTTTTTATTTTGAGGATGTTCTATGGATATCAAATGTAGCTAAAGACACACTGCGTGATTATCTTAACCCTTAAACAAAGTTTCACTGCCATAGTTTCAGCCGATTTTGACTTATAAGCGTTCCAAAATGCCTAAACATCATTTTCAGAGTCCACTTTGGTCCCTTGGTATTTATTTTGTGGAGGTTGCATGGATATAAAATATAACTAAAGACACACTGCGTAATAGGCTAAACCCTTAAACGAAGTTTTACCGCTATAGCTTCAGTTGATTTTGAGTTATAAGCGGTCCAATATGCCTTAAAACGTTACAGAAAGACAGACAGGAATGTTTGACGCCATTTTCGGTCTTTGCAAGAAACACCAAATAACAAAAACCGATGGATTCATTGCAATGTACAGACTAAAGTCTTATTTTATTTATATAGATTAAAGAGTACAGTATTAAAATGTATTGGACCGAATATTAAACAGATAAGCGACATGCAATGTCAATATTCTTGGTTGACTTGTTTGAAATATGACCAATTAACTATCCAAACAGCGCTGTTGGCTTTACCTGAGTACACAGGTCTGTCACTGCTCCGTGTCCTGGGTATACTGGGTATAGTTGACCCAGTTGCCTTGTCCTCGCTGTTTATCACAACTGATATACAGTACAGTCAATATTCGTCGATCAATCATCCTGACTTCATTTATACGTTTAGGTTTGAATTAAAATGATTAAAATGTTAAAAACTACCGATACTCGTAGTAACATTTCAAAGAAAAGAAATTTAAGGTTGAACTTGAAAGTAAACACGTAAAGTTCGTCTTGTTTAACGAGACTACAAAATCTTCTCAACCACTCAACCTCGACCTTTACTTAGCGTTACCATATAGTCACTTTATAAATGTAAGGTGAATGCGGGGATCGAACCCGCGCCAGCAGAGGGATAAGCTCCGCACACGATTTCAACCCGCCACGGGTCCGCAGGGAGATCATGAAATATGGTGGACAAAAATTATCAAATGCCCTCTTTGTTTGAAGTTTAGGGTTAACGATGGGAGGATTTCACACTTTGAAATATTGTTTCAGAAATTTTCCATTTTGAACAGTGGGCAAGGAGTTCACGATGTTTCAGAATCTTGTTGATTCCGTCTCTAGGTGAAAAAAACTAAAAATACTATTTATTTATTTATAGCTACTAGCACAAATAGTCTAGTGCATAGACTTTACAAAAAAGGGTTACAATAAAAAATCATAAAATATAAAGACAGATTCACTGAGTAATTTAAATATTATCTTCCAAAAAGTGCTTGATGCTGTAATAAGATTTTTCTATTAAAAACGGTTTTGAATGATCGTTTGAATTTTTGATATTGTCTTCTTTCTTGATGTTAAATGGTTTGGTTGTAAAATTTTTAAATGTTGTAATATGTTTGTTTTTTATAAAAGCTTGTATTGAAGTTCGATATTACTAAATTAGTATATTGAAATTAGAAAATGAGCTAACGCTATACCTTTGGGCTAGCTCATTTTATCATTTCCTTTTATACTCTAGGTTCTCTTTCACCTGAAGACAGGATCACAGGCTACGTTGTGAATTGCTTGCTCTTTAAACGTTGAAAAATGTCCGAAATCGTAATTCAAACTCTGAATAAATGTAAATAAATTTATAATTACTGCATTTAGTTAAATTTTAAGGTTGAATCGTAAATAATCATAAATGAAAATTTAGTTTACAACTTAAAAGTATGTATACAATTAGTAAAATCAATGTATATAAATACTTCACACATTTAAGTATGTATTGTTTTGTAGCCTATGTTGATGTTATTTGTAACCCTACAGAAAATCACATCAAAACTTCAACGTTGTTCAAAATATAACGTACATTAACAAGGTAAGTGAAGGAGGCATCAAAGGTAACGATGCTTGATAAATCTTTGAAACGTTGGTTGTGTGTTCAAAGCTTTTAAGTGTCTCGGGGTTTCCAGATATACACCTTTGAGACTTTGAGTATCTCTCTCATGAAATTCAGCCTAGCTGCTGCTCCATGTCGGAATTAAATATTTAAATATACGCTGCTCACGCTGCGTATTTAATAGCAAATTCTTTCACCATTAGTAAAACTCAAAAACAGTATTATACTCAACAAAGAAAAGATCTAAGCTATTTTGGTTTCGTGTTTGTTAAACATTGTGACGATGATGGAAATGCTTACAACTAGTTTGCAAATCGCGCATTTTCTTCAGTGCAAAGTAAGTAAAAGAAGCACTGAGTAAACGTAGTACAGTGTAACTGGACACGTCCGTCCTCCATAGATCTGGTTACCAGGATGCCGCAATTGTGGGAATGCTTTACAGAACACTTTGCCAGTCAGCATACCATCCGACACTTGACGCACTTGTGTAATGCATGTCTACCAGGTGCTTCCGACAAACATGACAGACGAGCTCGTGTTCTCGCTATAAAAAGTCGAATAATTTAAATAGATGTGCTTATCAATATTTCCCCCGAAGAGTTGCTGAGCAAAGAAACTGTCATTTGTTAGGAAATGGAAATATCAGGCGCTTAAACAAACCAAGATCATTAATCACAGCCTATTGAGACATTTTCTTTACACTTGCAGTTGAGAAGTCAACACCTTCAACCTTGACCTAATTCAAGTTTTTTTTTTTTCACATTATATGTTCATATTTAGATGTAAAATATCTAAGACGTAATTAGATTAATTGAGCTAGCTTTATGTATAATCAGCGTAGCTCATAATTTAACTTCTCATCACCTCTATGCTTCTTAAAAACATGGCGATTACGCACTTGGTCGACCCCCACACAATTGTATATCACTAAATCACTGTTTGAGATACCGACCACTCTCATGCGGGTATTTTAAGGCAAATATGTGGTGAGGGATGAGTGTGATGAGTGGTAGTAATAAGCTATGAGGTGTAGTCTTGTTACAAACTAAGGCCGACTCTTCCTTAGAATGGGTCATTAATTAATAGCCCAATGACCAATGGAAATACAAGGACCAACGGCTTAACGTGACTTCCGAACCACACAGGTGATGGTCTGATATGTCTAAACGTTGGTGGTAGTTGATGCGGGTATCATCAGATGATCACTGAGACTATCTGAGCCGCTTTAGGCCTATATCATCCTCAAAACCTGACCTCCATGAAGCTGGATTACAGGACCACGTCCATACGAACATTACTTAATCTTAAATATTCACTCACCAAATTCGTTCGATATGTCAAGTTTTACTTCAAACTTGACCTAAATGTGTATTTTATTATCATCGTCTATTTTTCCGGACACTAGTCACATGTGTACAGGCTATGTTGCAACATCTAGGAGGAACCACCTGCAGAGCTGCATCCGGAGACGTGTGCCCAGCGTTGATACGAGATAAGGTGAAATGAATAACATTTGCACAAAACGAGAACTGTGAACTGTGTCGGTGGTTGTTAGTAACGGTTACTGACTGTCACGGTGACTGCGTACATGTAACAGTGACAATCACCTGTTACTGTAGGTTATGTAGAGTTGTGCAACCGGTGATTCCATTGTACGAGTAACTTACTGGCTGACCTCAATCTTGCTAATTGTTACTCACGAAGCGAATTTTCATTTATTACAAATATATCAGGAAATAGAGCTATTTGTTTCTTCCGCAGCACCATATATATGTGAAACCACACTACAAGACGCATTTTTCTCCGATTTTCACGGAATGTGGTGCACATGTTCCTTTTGCTAATGTCCAGATTAAGTTCTTTAACCAGCAAAATCGGTCCACCAGAATTGAAAATTTTTGGGGGCCTCCCTCAGGCGTTGAAACTTCTGAGGCGTTTCATTTCAGCATAAAATAGGTTGTATGCTATAAACCCCATTTTCGAGGGACGCGCCCCCAAAAGGTCACATCCAGAGTTAATATAAGCAATGCCTTTTTGTGTTACGCTATTGAGGGAACTCACAACCTGCGCATAGCTAATTTCAGCGTTATAGCGCGAACATCCGGTCGATTTTATCTTTTTTCTACGCAACAAAATTAGGCCTCGGCGTCTGTGGTACAACCGGTTACCGATTTTCAGGCCTTCTCGGGGTGTCAAAATTATGAGATACTCGTCATAACTATAATCTAGTTCTTCCGGTTCAAAATTCATAATTGGGTTGAGATATTTCGGCCTCGCTGTGGAGTACCATCTTCAGTCACTGATTGGCTGAAGATGGTACTTTTCAGCGAGGCCGAAATATCTCAACCTAATTATGAAGTTTGGACGCGGTGTGAACCGGATGGACTAGATTCTAGTTGTAACACCAGCCGTGAAAGCCTAAGAGTTAAGATATTCGTCAATTGCCTTTCATGTTTTAATTGTTCCCATTAAAAAAGGTAAAGTTTGTCTTGTTTAACGAGGCGAAGTTAGGACTACAAAGTCCTCTACCACTCAACCTCGACCTTTACCTAGCGTTACCGTATTATCACTTTACAGATACTTGTTAATTTTGTTAATATAGAGAGGGTAGCACAGCTATTACAATATCTCAAATGAATAATACCTCTTAAAAACAATTTTATTGATTCTTATATTCAAAACTAAAGACCTCCAAAAAGTTAGCTTAGTCCTGAAAACCATCTACTGCAGAGTATAAACTTGTACCAGGGTTAGAGCTCAACAATGAAATGTAAAGTGAAACACGAGTTTCTCGTCGAGAGGCCAGAATAAAATGTACTCCCAAGCGAGAAACATAAAACAAACAGAGCTTGACGACAATCTGGAGTGATGAGGAGTTGGGTTTACCAAGCATTGTGCTGTGCATATTGTTCCCGGGTAACGACGTGTACTGTGTGCACTATCCTACCTGCTAACTACCCCTGCTTGTCTCTCCACAAACATACGCGTACTTGGCATATTCCTTTCCGATACTTTAAATTGTAGGCTACGTGAATTTTCAAAACCATACAAGAACTTTTATACTCCAAAATCAAGCATTGCGAATTATTTTAAAATTGGGGTTTCGGGAATATTATAGAGATTTTCTTTTAAACCTCTTAGATATTTTAACTTTCCCGAATTGTACATCTATGAGAATTTTCTTTTCTGTTTGGAAAATTGTAATTTAGTTTAAGACCAATAAATTTACAAACTTAGTACTATGCAAGTTCATACTTTAAACGGTTGATGATACGTTCATCATAGATTGCATATTTTTGAAAAGCTTTCCATCACAGTTAAGTGAAAAACACTGAAAATATACATAAGGACGCTAATGGCTTATGTGTAGGAAAGCTCGGACTACTCTATTGGGGAATTTGTATACCAGTATTTAAATATTAAATAATTGATTTTTATTAAATAAAATTACTACTTACCTATGGTCCTTTTCAAATTCTTACAAATACTAAGGCTACTATCGTCTTAGCCGTACCAAAAACGCTACGTGTTGTTTTAAGCTTTTAAATGCCTTATAGATTTTTTTGCTATAAGATATTTGAACAATCAGTGATTTAGTAATCGACAACAAACTATATATTTAGTAATTCAGAATCAGTCAGAAACAATTATTCTCTTAAATTAAACGTTTTTGTCAGGAAAAGCCCTTTAAACCCTTGTTGCAGTTGAATTCTATCTTTAACTATTAATTAACTATAGTATGATGTTAACAATTATGACGTGTTATGACGTTAACTATTAGCTATAGCATGACGTTAACTATTATGACGTGTTATGACGTTAACCATTGCTCTCCCGTATGCCGTTGAGTTATAAGCGATAATGTGAGCTCTTACGCGCACAACTCCTCCCATCCACTTGATGCCCACACTGGGAACGTGACGTCATAGAGTTTTCATCCACTAAGTTACTGATGAGCCCCACAATAAGTAAGAGTGCGTAGTACCTGTCGGCCATTTTGTTTTTGTCCCATAATAATAATGTAAAAACAGGCATTTTCTTGACACACTTCACGCTTACAACTCCCATCAGATCTTTTTGAAATAGGTTTTATTTGAAAGATATCAATGTAATTCAGTGACTCCGCTGACCACATTTTTGAAAATTTTATTACTTTACTAGTAAAAACAATCAAGAAATTCAAATTCAAAGTTCCTTCAACTTTTGGATTTATGTCATGGTTTTATAAAAGTTGAAATGGAAATTCGGCTCAGTTGAGTCACTAGAACAATTAATGCATTTTAAAACAAAGTTTATTTCATACAAATCTGATGAAACTGTAGGTGTGAAGTGTCCCAAGTGTCTATTAACTCGTGGCGTGGTCCTGTAATCCAGCTTCATGGAGGTCAGGTTTTGAGGATGATATAGGTCTAAAGCGGCTCAAATAGTCTCAGTGATCATCTGATGATACCCGCATCAACTCCAACATCGTTTAGACAAATCAGACCATCACCTGCGTGGTTCGGAAGTCACGTTAAGCCGTTGGTCCTTGTATTTCCATTGGTCATTGGGCTATTAATTAATGACCCATTCTAAGAAGAGTCGGCCTTAGTTTGTAACAAGACTACCACTCATCACACTCATCCTTCACCACATATTTGCCTTAAAATACCCTCATGAGAGTGGTCGGCATCTCAAATAGTGATTTACCCAAGAAAATGCGTATTTTTACATTGCTCTTACGGTACAAAATTCAAGGTCACAGCGACTATGCGCACTCTGCGCTCACAGACAGCTAGCTACTTGCGCTGAACTTGCAGTGCACGCTCGACCAATCACATTGTTCTTACCCAGCACACGTGCGGATGCATTTCTCGCTCTGTACTTGGCCAAGGAAGCGGTTATGTGCAATCATATCCTTTATCCTCCGGATTCACTTTCCTCTGTTATGCTTTCTCTAATCTAACACATTCACTCCTTGTAAAACATCGACCGGGAAAGGAAAGTTCTTATTTAGCGTGCAGAACGTGAGATCAGAATCACCATGTCAGCAATTACTGATTCGGGGATTCTCTGCAGAACTAACGTCGTTATTGTTGAAAGTTTACAGGTGACGTGATTTTAAAATTAACCTTAGAAGGCTTGATGTTTTGCTTGACTAAGATCGACTCTGCAAGGACGTTTTGCTATTAGGTGATGCACGAATCCGTCTGGACATTAACAAAAAAATGGAATGATGTGTAGTGGCACATGGTACATCTACAATGGTATATTTATGTACTGCGGATAACCTGCAACTGAGGTAAAAAATGAAATACTAAGGTAAAACAGCTACTAAGGTAAAAACAAACGTTTTTAAAAGGCAACAGATATTGAAGCCCTGCGGAATTTTTGAAGTTCGTGGTTTCACTTGTTGCTTAGCTAGAGTATCGTTTGCAGGATCAGCTGTTAATGTTATTAGAATGTACAGTTATGATTACCATCACGTGCAGACCGAATTCAGCTACTAAGTTCTGGTTTTCAGCTGGTATTGAAGTGTATTATACTCAATATATTACCAAGGAATATGCGTTTTGAGTGTCCCAGAATCCCTAAGCTTAATATCATGTAATACAGGAGGCTTTTTATAAAACGCAACCGAATTTTCAAACTTAAGAAAGTATTTTTACGAGCGCTATTTCGCCATAAATTGTACTATTGGTTTGTTCACTTCAATATCTATCAGATGGTATGTATTTTGCAGTAATATAGTGGTTTTTATTTCCTAATTGGTTGTTCTTGTAAAATAAGCGCAATTTTTTAGCAAATATCAAAGAATGTTTATTGTTGAAGAATACTTAAGAGCAAGATCATGTGTTTTTTTGTCAAGAGGCGTTTGAGATCAAGTTTTCAGGCGTGAATAGGTTATTTGCTTTTGTTGTTTCAAAATTCTTAAATATGTTTTAGGAGAATTTTCTAAATTAACCTTAACATCCTCCATTACTTCTTCATTCAGTACAGTTTGCCCTCTGTTATGTTTTCTGTTCCTACAAAACCTATTTCATTAAACTGTTTAACAAATCTGTGAATTTTATATTTGTTTGGAATACTAACACCTGTAAACTTGACCTTAAACACCTCTCAACACACAAAAACTTCTTGTTCTTAAGACGTATTTTTAACACTATTTATCTTTGCTAAAACCTTGATTGTGTTTATTTTACAATAACATCAAATTAGGAAATCAAAACCACTATATTACTGTAACAATACATACCATCTGATAGATATTGAAGTGAACAAACCAATGATACAAACTAGGACCATACAGCACTCCTAAAGAATGACTTACTGTAGTTTGAAAATTGGGTCGCGTTTTAACAAAACACCTTGTATAATAAACAACAAATTAGTGATGACTCTCTCGCCGATTAGAACCTGTAGCCTACTTATTTTCCTGAAAACGATCCATGTTAAAGTAACAGCTTTGTTTACCGTAAATGCTAAGGGACAATGTAACACAACTCAAATCTTTTCAACGTTTTAATTAAAACAAATGTATAAATGAATGTGTATTGTGATTGAACTGATTGTGTGGGCACAACTCATTGAGTTGAAAGCGTGGTTGAATGCAGCAGCAGCAAGCAGCAGCCTGCGCGCCACTCAGCGCTTGAGGACTGATAGGCTAATCAATTCCACCAATTGCAAGCATTTCACTTTCACTGTCAACTGTCACTGTTCTCTACATTAATTAGTTCTGCCAGCTTGTCCTTCTCTCCACGTTCAATTTTAATTAGTTGTTTCGTTAAAACAGTTAAGTGTTTTTCTCGTAGAAATATAATTTAAGGGTAATAAGTGTACATACATTTAAATAACGAGACTAATGAGCTCCAATGTTGGATGGTATGTACATTTTAAAACTTCATAAAACTAATATTAATAATTTTTGTTCGGTTGACAAGACCTTTCAAAATTAAAGCTCTCTTGAATAAGCTAAGAGACATGACGAAGAAAGCTTTGTGTTTGAAATATCTTGTGAACCAAATAAAAATTAATATTACCTGTATGAAGTTTTAAAACTTATTATGACGTTTAGGATGAAAATTTACGTTTGAAAACTTTTATTTTGAAGACATAAATAGGAGTGTCGGATGGTGTTAAGGTTAGCATTATTTCATGGCAAGTGAGAGAGATCTGGGTTCGAGTCCCGGTTCGGTCCACAACAACTCTTTGTGTGTTTTATATGTATAAATGTACCTAAACCCTAAACCTTGAATTTGAATTTGCTGAACCTTTGTATAGGCCAAGGGTTCACTTGGTTTTTACTTTGATCTTTAAAAAACTATTTAATTGTTATGTTGACTTAATGTTTAAATGGGCAAACTATTGTAATCAATTGGAATTCAACTCACATTTAGTTTGTATAAGTTTAACGATTCTCTAAACCAAAATAAACCTTTCGTAAAATGCAGTAATTTTAAGACATCCCAATCGGTTACATATTTAATGACGGAAATCCAATAAATTACTGATACAGGATTAATGTTCCTGGTCGGTAACACGAAGCAATCATAAATTGCGATTGTATTGTATTGGATCTAACAACCAGTGGTTTCATTTCTTGTCGTCGCCGGAGGTCGAGGTAAAAACGATATTGGATTCTGCCCAATATTATCCCCAACACCCAAATCCGTACTTATCTTAAACACTTTGGCCCCTTTTTCTCTTTATCCTTTCTGCGAATATCTCTATATTGTCCAGGCAGGATCTGTATTGTATATATTTGGAATATTTCGGTTTTCTAAACACGAAGTAAACACAAGTTACTGTTACTGTGTAATAATCTTTTTAAACAATTCCGATAACCATTATCTTTTATTTAAAACTTGTTTAAAGGTCAGCATTTTAAAACTAATGATTAGACACTTTTATGAACAGCCTTATATAGGGAAACTATTATTAAAAGTTATAATTATTTACTGCATTTATTTATAGTATTTCACGAAAAATGTTTAAAGACATGTTCTAAACGGCATTATGGACAAAACGACACAACTATTACACATTACAATTATCAACACATTTTACTAACAGTTATTTCTGTAAAATGCCTAAAGCAACGTTCTAACTGTCATAATATATCATTAGACATACATCCGGAACTGGTTATTAGTACGTTTAAAACAACCGCAACAAACGCACTACCTACAAAAACAAAAATTAAAAAATAGGCGTGATGACTATTCTCCTATCTGACAAGAGATGAGTATTCCAGTGACGACCTTGACCTTGGCTGTACCGTGTGGCGTGTACTGAGGTCTGGGGCAAGGTCAAGAGGCTGATAACACGTTGTGTTGTGGGTGAGAGGTGGAGACACTTTCTCCTCTATGCATGTCTTGTAATGTCCGAATACACGGACTACACAGTACCTTTCTCTCTGTACTGACCGTACAACGTACAACGTACATAGCGTGGCATTACAACAGCTGATCTCGTACCTATAATATACCACCTCACGTGTTGCTGCAGTAATTACAGCTCTTACTAATTATCTAAAGTGGTAATTACATTTCCCACATAGTTAAGTTTTTCAGTTGACAAATCTACAAATAATTTACCTTAACAATTGATTGTTATTTAAGAGAAAGTAAAAGAGGCTCTTCTGAATTAAGTAATTATAGCGATATTTACGCCGAAACTAAAAATAGTCTTAAGAATGCTTCCTTTATATTTTGGTCTGTTATACGCGTTAGAAGATTTTCTATACGAAACTTCTTAAACTTAGTTAAAAAGACTAAGTCACGTTGCTAATGTATTTTAAAGTTAAAAGGTTAAGGTAAAGTTTGTCTTGTTTAACGAGGCGAAGCTAGGACTACAAAGTCCTCTCTACCACTCAATCTCGACCTTTACCTAGCGTCACCGTATAAGTCACATTACAAATGTAAGTGGTGACTGCGGGGATCGAACCCGCGCCACCTGAGTGATGAGCTACAGAGTCGTGTGCGATACCAATAGTTAGTGTTGATTGTACTATTAAAAATGTCAAGCCATTTGTTCATTGCATTCGTACATAATGAACGAATCTTGGCCAGGATTCCTTTTCAGATATCGGTTTCCTGGTACCGACGATAACTTGGAATAAGATATTTCAGTTCAGAAGGAAATCGAGGTTCGACTAGGGCAAATAAAAAGGAGGACATGGAGCACTGCATTCCCTGCATATCAAACTTGTTATTCAGCTTTGACTCTTTCCAAATGCTCTCGACATGGAACCTGTGACACAGAGTTGAGTTGTTTGACACAAATCGTCAGCTTCAGTACACTTGCTGTACTGTGTTCTATTGTCATGTCTCCGTTTAATTCTCTAATTGGTTTCATTTCTGTTTTAGGTGAGAGCTGTTGCAGTTGTGGCTGTTTTGTAAGTGCATCATTGTGAATGTGGCTACATCCTGTGAGTAAACGTATACAAACTCTGTTCAAAGGTTATATTATACATTTGAGATAGTGAATATGACTACAGGGTGAGTTTTAAATGTCCCCCTCCCATCATAACTTTTGAAAAGGAAATATTTTTTAAAACCTTTAGGGAATGTTTTTATAGGATTCTGAAGTTTGTTTTGACGCACTTTGCGCCACCCAACCCACCCAAAATCTGGGGGCCCAATAAAAAAAAATAAAAACCCCCCTTTGTGAGACCTCAAAAGGGGACGACGCTAAGACAAATTTTGATCTCAACTCGTTTTTTTGTTATACTAATTTAAAGATTGCTTGCGTCATCTTTAAATTGGTATAACAAAAAAACGAGTTTGATCAAAATTTGTCTTAGCATCGTTGAATTTGTGTTAAAGTCCCCTTTTTTGAGGTCTCACAAAGGGGTTAGTATTTAAAAGTTTGTATGGGGGGGGTGACGCAAATTACGTCAAACAAATTTCAGAATCCTATAAAAACATTCCCAAAAGGTTTTGAAATATTTTCTTTTCAAAAGTTAAGGTGAGGACATTTAAAACTCACTTTCTATGTACTATAGAGACTACTTAAGTGTTGGGTTATGTCTTAGATATTAAAAACTTTCAAACTGTACTGTTTTAAAATCACACGGATGACGGATTGAAACCTTATTTCGTCTTTTGAATCCGTTGTTTCATACTCTTATTAACAAGGTGTATTTTTAATGTGCCGTTTTAATAAAAGCAGGTCTTTGAGCTCATTTATACTGTGTATAAAAACAAACCGTTTATAAACTATTTGTCGATACTACGTTATTTGTCGATACATAAATATTGCGCCATATAATAATTATGAAAACGTAACTAGCTTGATCTAAGAAGAAGGTAACCCAATGAAATGGTTGTCACACATGCTGGTGTCTAATAAAGTCGTCTATGTAACAGGACATTTCCTTGACCCAGAGTGACTGAGTTGCGTGGGTCGAGGCCTTGCCGAGTCCTCAGTCAGTTATGAAGGACTTTGCATCATCGTATTTGCATTAATCAATGTTTGCTGAAACTGCCGGTCACCGCACTTCATTCAAGTGTAAACATCTGCGTATCTGATTTATTTGTTTTTATTTTGGTAGCTTTTTGTACTAATACTACTTTAAGTAGTGAATATAGGCCTAATCACATAGTTCTGTGTGAGAAATTTAAAATAAGTTTGGTGCCAAAGAATAGACAGTAAAGTCCGAGTTAATTTTCGTAGAAATAAAAGAGACTGCATTGTGGCATATCGCATTTCATCAGTGAAAATCAGTTGCCGTTTATTCTGTGCGCTAACTGTTGTTTTGTCAATGAGATATTGTGAATCATAATTATTAAACTGTAATGTATGTAATATTTCTACACAAAATAATAGAAGTCAAAAAGATTGAATTAATATTTGACAGTTTTGCTTTGTTAAAAGTACCTAGGACTGATCGGGTGGGCCTTGTTGTTTTTTATCCCATAAGAACAATGTAAAAACAAGCATTTTCTAAACACGTCTTACTCCTGCAACTTTCAATAGAAGTTTTTAAACAAGTTTTTAAAATTCAAATAAGTACTACAGTTACTCTGCCGACTACTTTTTCGAAAACGCTAAAAGTTTATCAGTAATACAAGAAATCAAAACAAGAAACTTCTTGACAACTTTCGACTTTTGTTGCGGATTTATAGATGAGAAAATTGATATTCGACTCGCCAGCGTTACTGAAGCTTTTATTATTTTAGTAGATATTATTAAAATAGTTTATTAGTAAAATCCAAAGATTATATTGTTGGAGTGAATTCCCCAAAAATGCATTTCATTAGTAATATAAGTTTGTGGGTAAGGTCTGAAGAATTCTTTGTAGTGTTAGAATCTCAACCAATAAAACTAATATTATTCGACAATGTTTGAGTTCCTATTTCAATAATTTAATTAGCTTCAACACTCAAACATAAACCCAAAATTAATTAAGATCGTGGATTATTATCAGTTAGCTAACCAGATTTGAAAGATGGACGTTTCGTAACCAGGGACATCTCAGGCCTTGCTCAGACTACAATCTCCTCCGTCCAGCCGTGAAGAAGAACACGTCCAACGTCCGAGCAGTGTCATCACACTAGCTACAGCTACAGCAGGGGCAATTAATCCCTCATCTCTTGCAGTCCTTTCAAACCCGCCTGCTGTGAAGTAACTGTTGATGTTACGTGTAGATCTCGGACCTGCTAGCTTTGGGCAATCAAATTCCTCTAATATTTCACGGGGGATTTTCATGTACACTGTATATAATGTCTGTAATATGGTATCTATATCTATACTATTAGTATTTCGGTTAGGGTTGTCCGGAGTGTTGAGATCTCGGAATCTGGCTGGGGTAATTCAGATTTTTTTGAATAGAAATGGTCCTTAGTGTGTGGAGGGTGGGGGAAACGAATAAAATTATATAGATTTTTTATTTTTATGGGGTTTTTGAGGTCCCCAATTCCCCATGTTATATTTCCTTTTTTTTTAGTAAATATTTATTATTAAATATCGACGGATTTGTTTGAAACTCGACATATAGTTGTATACCATTAACCCAAAGACCCCTACTGATTTTGGGGTTCGGGGCAAGGATTTGGGGGGTTAAAGGGGGGCAAGAAATTAAAAAAATCATAAAATCGATGTGGGGTATCAAAAGGGGAATATTATGCTGATTTCAAAATATATTGGTTGTCTACCAAATTGTTTGGGGAGGAAGGGGGCACCGAGGCCGTAGGCCAGTGCTCTCTCAGCGAGCGTGCAGGGGTCTGGGGCGAAGCCCCAGCTTAGTTTAAAATAAAAAGGTTCTATTCAGCTAAATTTTTTAACTGTAGAAGGTATATCAATTTGACTTGCCATTCTTGTCAATTCAGTTCGAATTCAAAATGCAAACCAGTTTTCTGAAAATTAATACGTGTCTATACTATATCTTCGATACAATTGCGTTGACAGTGGTACTACAGAATCTAAAATACTACTTATTTCACCAATAGAAGTGTTGAAGTTGCTTAGAAACAATTTCGCAATAATGGTTTATATAGTTTAAGAAAAGAACTTCTTATATCCTCCAACGGTTCTAACGGTTTCGGTACAAGTTTTAACTGCAAAAGCTGCAGTAATTGAAAAGTTAAAAGTTGCCGTAAGCTATAAGATCTTCTTAGAAAATAATTAAACGCGTCCTGGCTTAACCCTGCCTTCAGTTTTTGTAGCTAATATCAATTTAAGAGTTTCTTTTTCATAATTTCATACTTGACTACTCGTCACAAATAATCTCAATACTCTCAACATTTTCCAAATTCGTACACATTTTTGAACACTGTATATCAAAACAATGTTTAGTTTTCAATTATCAATTAAAGGAACTGAAAGTTTGACTAAGTAACTTTGATAATTGTGAAACTTTTTTTCTTCCTTTTATGTCTAAATGTTTTTTATAACCTCTGATTCACACAAAATTTCAAAGATATTTCTTTATCTTTAACCGAAGTAATGTGGGTGTCTAAATACATTTGAAATGCTGTTTTAATTTGAAATGCTAACCTAACCTAGCTAATTAAGAGTACAGTAGTATTATCCTCGAATAAAATTGAAAAATCTCCAGTTCAGGAAAACTTCTATGATTGCGCATTGACTCATGTTGCTATTATTTGGCTCCTTATATACTTGCCTTTTTTATGAATTCATAGTTTGTGGACTTACAGAGTTCTTATTGCAACTTCTACTAGCACAACGATTTACTCGTAGTTGAGTTGTGTTAAAACCCATAAAATTCATATGTTGTTCTTGAAAACAATAAATTCTCTCTCTTAATATATTAATATTACTCTTTTTGAATGAATAAAAATGTTTAGCCCCATGCCGTGCATGTATTATGGTGATTTGAGTATGCATATTGCACTGCATGTTTCAAAATACAACTTAAGTTAATACTTAATCATAAATACCCTTATTTTGCATTTAGTCAGGTCTACCCAATATGCTAGGACGCTAGGTGTTTACTATTTTACTCGGCTCACAACACTATGTACATAAAAACAAATTTTGATCCCAAAAATGATTGGTTTCAAAGAATTGTCTTCCTGGCCTATAATTAATATTTGTTAGAATTATAATATATTAGAAGTATTGTTACGAGTATTATTGACAGATATCGCGATATGCAAGAGTCTAGTGACGGGTTAGTGTATTTAGGTCTGCCAACAAGGGTAGACATTGATATTCAAATTGATGATGGGAGTTTGCACATCAATGTCTGCATAAGCATGGCAGTTATCCCAATAACGCTTCTCTGCTGCAAACATATCAGAGTCGTTGATCAAACGTGGCAACATTCAAACCAGCTGCTCCTATCACCATACCACCACCACATTCTGCTTCGTCAGTGGCGTCTCTCTCACCGATTTACCACTAGGTATAAAGCTTTAGATCACATACACTGAAGTAGCTTTGACCTCGTCGCTGTTGCTAAATAAATACATACGAGTAAATTAACCTTTCATTGCGGAAACGTAATAGTTTGATGTGCAATCGTCACTTATCAATAATAGCGGAATATTTAGAGTAAAGGAGGTTAGGTTAACTCTACTTGTATCCAACATGACTTTTACAAACATATTGTGGTTTCGATTTTGTTAACTGGTATTTGTATTTCATATCAGTATGAATATATGAACGGTGTATTTTTATTATGTTTTAGAATGAAGAATAAATATGATTTTTACTTTTACAAATAAAGTAAAGTTTTACAGACTCAGTAATCTGAAAACATTTTTTAATTTCATGGCCGAGTCTATAATTTCTGACCATTTCCAAACTTTAAAATTATATCAAAATAAAATGCTGTTGTTATTGTTTACTTTTTACATGTACTATTCCAGCATTTGAAAGCTATTAGGAATGATCGAAACGGGACGTACAAAATTTATGAAGTGTTCTTTTAAATTACTAAGTCTGTAAAACTTAACTTGATACAGTGGTTATACAGTGAGTCAATGTATAGTTTATTAGCTATTTTTCACCGCTTCGAATTAAGCATTTGGTTAGTTCCCTTTGAGAGTCAAAGTTTTGAATACTTTTGGTAAGATTAACAAGTTTTGAATACTTTTGGTATTAAAACACCTTTGACTGAATTTGGTAACCAGTTGGCTGAGAAGGCTAACATTTGGGAACTACCGTTCTGCATCTCCCACTTCGGTAGTTGGAGCTGCCTCTTGTTTCATAAGAGTGAATTTCATTTCCTCTTACGTATCATGTTGCGCTTTGAAAATAAGACAAGTTTCGAGAATGTCAAGACAAGGTAGTGCCTTCAAATTTTTGAACGATGGTTTGCACGACTCTCTTCTTTTGAGCTTTGCAATAGTCCAAATAACTTTTTTTTAGAAAAATTAAAAAACAGTTGCGCTGATCAATTATTAACTTTTAATTATCAAAGAACCTCATAAGGCTGAATTCGTAAGAAAGATGTGGATATACGAGTATATATCTATAATACGCCGTCATCAGTACCTGACTCAAGTGGAACTCCTCGTATCCCGTATTACGAGTATTCTAGTTTATAAAGCAACGTATTGTGATCAACATAGGCCTTTGAATATGCCTTTACCTTTGATATGACAACCTTGGAAATGCCGCCATGACAGCGTCATAATGATGCTTTGACGCCTTTGAATGGACGGCTTTCAAAAGCTCCTATTATCATTTTGACCAAATAAAAGCAAACTTACCTCTGCGTATATTGTTGATGTACACCTTTGGAATCCAAATTGGTTTGACCGTGGTAGTTTGTGTTTTCCCATAAAATTTGCGATTCGGATGAGCAAAACCTTTTGAAACACTTTGCTAAAACTTGGTAGGATTGAAATCGGGCGGTAATTTTATAAGTAGAATGAGGGTAAAAAAGGTAAAGTTTGTCTTGTTAAACGAGGTGAAGTTAGGACTACAAAGTCCTTCTACCACTCAACCTCGACCGTTACCTAGCGTCACTGTATAGCCAATCAGATAAAGTGCTTAAATATTTTTCTCTTGTCGTACTTTGTTTTTTGTTTACATATTTGTCATACAATAATCAGTTTAAATAAGTGTTGCGTAACTAACGATTCCGCAGTAAAAGTAACGGAAGAAACAGTTGCTCCTTCGTGATAAGTCTGAAATGTAGCACGACTATTAACTTTTTCATTTCGATTAGAAATATAAAATAATTATTGTTTTCATTTTCTACTTTAGCGGTGAAATCAATTGGCAGTGAACGGATATTGGACGAGAAGACAAATGAAAGCGAGTGAAGGATATAACAACTGTTGGCGTTGGTTGTGGCCAGCTGGGCAGTTGACCAATGACCATAGCCGAAATGACCGGTGATTGGAGCTTGGGTCACGACCCACGGCACATAATCATGTTCTTCCTCAGATAGCGATACAGCGGCGAAACCGACTTTCCCCCATTTCATCCCATCGTCCAGCTCTTTTGATTACTTCAGATTGTTTTGTGATTTCTTTATCAAAGAATGACTTTTACATTTGATTTTCAAGGTATAGAGGGAGGAAAACTTTATTCTTCAAAACATTATTATGTAATGCATTTGCATTTTTGTTAAATAGATTGCAGCCATGAGAAATTGTTATGATTTAGAATTTTTTTTAGATATCGACTTCTGAATAAAATTATATATAAAATTAATGATAATCGTTTAGGTTCTTGTTCATATAAGTTTCCTCAATGAAAATTGTTCTTGTAGAGAATATTTAAAGTTGTAAGATAATATTGAAACATTGCACTAGTCGAGTCATAGATTTAAAACAATTTGGGAGTAACCTTTAAGTCTATTTTTTAGTCAGACAGCTGGACGATGCAGTTTTATATTTAGAATTGGGTTGTTTGGCAATCTGAGCACAGGTTTAATGGCACTTTTTCGTTCATTGTTTTTAAAATGAAACCATTATCCTCAGGTCGCTGCAAATGTATTAAAGGTTTAGTTGTATTACAACTAAAAGAAATCTTTCACAGATTAATACAGATTACCATCGGGACAACCCAGCCGAACATCGTTGTTGTTATTGGTTTTCAGCTTAGTAAACAGTATATTATTAGTCTAAACTGTTTGGACTTATTGACTACATGATGACTGTATTTGCCCAGTAATTGAGTACAAATTCATAATAATAATTGAAGATTTCAGGGATATCAACTTTAATGAAACATTATGCCTTAAGAAACCTGTTTATTGATGTAGCTAACATTAGTAGTAATACAAGTGTCAATATTTGTTATAGAAAGCATATATTATTATTAGTCTAAACCGTACTTATTGAACATTATGACCGTATAGTAATTGAAAAATAATAGGAAATAATAGAATATTTCAGGGTATAAATTACTTTGAACAAAATAAACCTTGATTTAAATTGATTTAAATTAATTCAGGAGCATTTAGAAACTTTAATTTCGAGAGTATAACTAATTAGCAACACCCGGTGTAACTTACGAATGAATTATATGTGTTTTGCGTATGAACGCTTTGAATGGTCGTATAAAAGCGTGAATGCATATTCGTACTAACCAGACGATCCTGCAGGCAATGGTGACAAGTTGGAAACAACGCAGTTAACAAGAGTTACGAAACTGTTTTATCGTCTAACAATGACACAGCGTCATCTGCGTATTTGTTCTGTTCACTTCTCTGTTTGTGCGTGTGATCACTTGTTTGTTTGTTTGCTTACTCTGTGTTTTATGGCGTTTGTTTAATGCGGGCTGTTTTCTTGTTTTTGCACATAATCATGTTTGCCACTAAAGCTGTAAATCATGTAGTAAACAACAAACACATGAAACAAATTGATCGTTACCCGCATGAGTTTTACAGAAGTGATTGGTAGAGCGTTGATAGTTTGGATAGTAAGGTTATAAATTCACCTTATTTATTTCGTGCTATATGTTAGCTGTTTTAGTAACTACTAGCCGAGAGTAACCGCCTTGAAGCTTGTTAACATAGTTAAGAAAATTGCATATATATCCTAGAATAACAATTTAGTTTGCCTGTTATTTTACCATATTCTCCTTCCTAAGAAGAAGGGAGGTGAGTCAGGGCTGCCCAACCTCAGATTTAAAATACCTGGCGCATCATGAGCCTGTTTCTCCACACTGAAGCAAGCTTTCCGAGCAAACACTAAATCACTAAATCACTATTTGGTTGATGCCGAGATACAAAAAATGTGGTGAGGGATGAGTTTGATAGTGGTAGTAATGAGTTGTTATGAGGTGTAGTCTTATTTACAAACTAAGGCCGACTCAGAACATTAATTAATAGCATTTACAAGGACCAACGGCAACGTGTAGTGGATTAAATTAGGAGTAAAGCTCGTTTGACCTATATCATCCTCTGACCTCCATGCTGTCAAAACCAGCAAACGGTTAAATATCTTTTAGAAGATAAATTTTAAAGCGGTTTCTAGAATTTCACGGGTTTCATTAGTTATAGTATTGGGCCTATAAATTTTCACATATAATGAGGTCTTATCAATGACCGCCATCTTGAAAATAACAAAATTATCAAATATGTTAATAGCCTATGTGTTGGCCAGGTATATAAGCCACATTCCTGTAAAAATGCATTAAAATTGGTCCTGTGGTATTTGCGAAATTGAGGAACAGACAGACACACACCATCTCATATTCATATATTTATATAGATATAAATAATCTAGCTTATAACAACACAACCTCAGGAGTTACAACCCCATTGTTATTCAGGAGGTATTCAAATGTTGTGTGTTATGTATAACAATATTGTTGCATGTGAAGTGAGTATTCCTCACATTGACATTGATCATGCTCCCGTATGAAGTGTGGAACTGTGCGGTTTGTAGGTTATCAACATAGCTCTAATGTAGTGCTAAATCAGTAGTACAGTACCTACTTGTGATAACACTGGTTACTGGTTAGTGTTTGTGTTTACAGTATAGGGGCGCCCGCCTACTTGCCTGCATACATGCGGCCATGTACGTCACACCTTGCTTGTAAATTTGCTCCCAATTAATTAGCACCAATTTCTTTTAAATGTGGTTTACTCGTGTATCGTGCAGCCCATTTATTCTTTCTGAACGGAAAGCTTGAGAAGTTGAGTGTTATATTTATACAATGCTTGTTGTCTTAGTTATTACACGTGAAACCAATAACCTCCGAAGTAACTTTAAGTGGTATGTTCAAAATAAGTTATAATTGTGTATGCTTGGATTGTATCAAACTATCTACAAGAAAGCTTATGAGTGTACGTATTTCATATAAAAATGATTGTGGCCAGCAAGCCAAAATAAAGTAGCATTTGTTACTAATATTGGTAAATTATCTAGTATAGGGCCAGCTAAACCATTTCAACTTTGGTCAATGGTTCAGATTATTCTAATTTTGCTTTTAAGCAACATTTACTATTTTAGCCTCTTATTCTTCTTAGTCTAAATCAGCGACGTTGGTTCCATCGATGCAAAAAGGACAACTCGTCCAGGTCGCAGACACGTCTCTCTGTTTCAAAGCAATCCGGGAACTCGAACACGTGACATTTTGATGACTTCAGCAGTTCCATGCAACATTTAAACGAGCTCAACCTCAAACGAATCCGACAAAATCGTCTTTCATTCGCTTTAGTTTTTGACGGAAGAAATAGCTTTCGTAATTGGTAAACAGACAGTCTTTAAGAGGATTAGTCATCCAAGCAAGAACCCATGTTTAAGGTAAAGTTTGTCTTGTCCAAAAATAGTCCTTACCACTCAACCTCGGCCTTTACCTAGGTCACCGTATTAGTCACACAATACTTGGTCGACGACCGAATTGGGAGGTCGTAAGTGGTGACTGCGAGGATCGAACCCGGCCACCGTTTACTGAAATAGTGGGTCGCGTCGATTCAATACCAAGTTTATCTTTTGTTTCAATCCGCCAAGCTGGTTCGGCTCTAGTAGGGTTGTTCCTTATACAAGAAAAAGGCAAACCTGGAAAAGGCTGTGTCTTTTGAAGAAGGCAATGCTCAATATTTCCTGAAAAGGGTAAGGTAATAACTTTTAAATACACTTTCTAAACCGCCTATTTTGGCCAAATTTAACATTTTTTGCTAATATTATAGCGTAAGGTATAAAACCTTAGGTTATACAAACCTAGAGACAACCTTTGAGAACATAGAAAACAACTTTTATAATCTCTACACCAAAAAAACTACGAGAGCATGTTCTGAGCAACTTTTTGTAGGGTGATCAACCCTAAAATTCTAAATCACTTCATGTAGAAGCTTCTAATAACTATTATCAATTACCAAATGGTTTGAATTAATTTTGATTCCATCATAAATGATCCAGTGTATAAATTGAATTACAACGTACATTTAAGACCTCTTGATTGCCCATACCAAACATATTACTTTATACAACCGATGAATATAATGAAACCCATTTGACATCAGGTCCATCAAACATCTCGTCCCTCCCATTCATTCGCTGTTAATCATCTGTCTCCCAGGAATGTGCTAAAACTCGTCAGTACTGTAGAAGGTTTCTGCATCGTTGAACGCCTTGGGCGTTGGAGCACTTTGAAGGAATCTGGCAACCGTTGACCCATTCATTCTCAGCTTATCTGTCAGGAATGTAAAAAGTCCCTTCGTGAAATTCGTCTTCATTAACCTTATACGTCTACTCAGTCACTAACGTATTTCAGGTACACATGTTGGACTCGACAACGAACCCTTGCAAGCACCAATGTCTCCCTGATCACTACAGATGATGTAGGAGAGATCAGCAGCGGCATCATCAGCATCTCAAGGAACAGAACAATCAGCATATCATCATTGTATCATCAGTCATCACTCACCGGGAGTCACCGTATCCGTCATCGTACATCGTGCAACGCCGAGATTCCGCATCTGAATGTAGAGTGTATGGAAATTGCAATATTGGCTGCCGCTGCTCCTTTCTATTCAGTGAATATCATCCGCCTTGGTTTCACATATCAAGCATATTTCACGGCTCAGTGATACCAACACTGTTAGTCCCATTTCTTCTTCTTTACAGTGAACTTTTCTGCGCACTGTATAACATGTTTGAAATGTGAAATGCAAAATTGAATTTTGATTAAAGTAACGTATTTTGTAAACTTGTTTCTATTGAAAAATTGTTTTAGAAAGGATTTACATAGCGATTATTTATTGGTTGGTTTGTGTGATGTTTCAGCCTGAAGAGAACCGAGCCCTGAGGTTGAAGGAGGGTCTGATAGCTGTAGAACCCAGTGAAGGCTTGCAAGACACCTCGCCCGCGACAAGCTCGCAGCCCACAGGTAACCCTAACACACCTTTCTACTTAGTACAAGGTTTTATTTATGTACCGTAGGTAGCAATGTTAAATAGAACGATGGGAGCACAATATAAAACCAGTAAAAGGCAGACAATCTAGCCGATACAACTGTTCTATAATATTGAGCGTTTATTGCTACTTTGCGTCAAATGAGCTCTTTTATTGACAGCAGCGATATTGGCTATTGGCATGATCGCCAGACCGTTAACATGTTCATTCAGTCGTTTTTAAATGAGTTTCGGCTGTGAAGTACAGATTTTGATTTCGTATAGTATTCATTTGGGTTTTTGGAACTGTCAAGAACCAACCAGTGACAAAGATTACGTTTGACTGAGATTTAGAACCGTTTTAGACTTAAGAGCCACGTTAAATTGAACCAGCATCATTTTGAAAAAATTTGGTTCATCAAAAGATTTTTTAACATAATTTTTAATGCAATGTTATGACCTATTGACGCCAAATTGTCATGACAGTCTTTCTACAGCTGTGACCTTAACGCAGTCACACAGTTAAAAGGTAAAGTTTGTCTACAAAGAGAGGCGAAGTTAGGACTACAAAGTCCTCTCTACCACTCAACCTCGACCTTTACCTAGCGTTACCGTAAAGTCACATAACAAATTGTTAGTGGTGACTGCGGGGATCGAACCCGCGCCACCGGAGTGATGCGCGATACCAGTCCGCCACGGGTCCGCTCACACAGTTATATTGGTTGAACTTGGTAACGCCAAGGCTTGTTACTAAAACAATGTTGTTCTGTGTGTCAGGTATCGCATGGAACTACTTTGACGAGCGCGGGTACGTGTCGGGCGGTGCGCTACGCTCAGGGGAGGATCCGTACTCGCGCAACAAGTTCAACCAAGCTGCGTCCGACAAGCTGGCCAGCAATCGAGACATCCCCGACACCAGGAATGCCATGTGAGTACCTCAACATAAGTGTTAGTCTAACATTTTACATGCAGGGTTCGTACACGGCCTCGCTTTGTTTATTTGTTGTCCTGGAAAACTTGAGTTTGGTTCAAGAATTTTTATGTCCATTCAAACCATTTCAGCATGTTTAGGCCGCTCGTGAAAAGGTTCGCCTTGACAGCAACACTGTCTCACGTGTTTATGGGTTTCTTCTCCAAGATTTGTGGTGACAAAGGTTTCAGGTGCTCTCGTCAGAAAATAATCACCCGTAAGAATTTATACCAGAAATCTTTTTGCTAATGAATAATCCTGAAATTTTCTCATTTTGCTCTCCTCCTGTATAAATTCTTAGATAGGTACTAACGAGTACGAAGAACGTTGCGACGGACTGTATGGGGATCGTGAATTTTTCCTGAGTCTACCGAAAAAGTCTTTTAAAAATTTCAACCAATGTGTTTCTGTGAGAGTTAAGCTTTGTGAATTTCTGAGGTCTTAAACCTATTCGAAACCAACCAATTAGAAGAAACAATATGCACGGTTATGACACGAGGTGTTAAGTTATTTTTCCCAAAAATCATAAATTGAAAAATATCTTTCAATAAACTCCCTGAAGACAGTAAATCTAAGCTGTTAAAAGTGTGCTCGTTACACTATTGGTTAGTTAAACGATAAATAAATATTTATAGTCCATAAATAGGACTATATTATTTTCAGTATTACCAATTTAAAGCGAAGTATAAATTGATAATACGTCTTAAAAGTTAGGACGTGTATCAATAAATAGTATCGACTTATTATTCTTAATCGGTTTAACCTTGTTGGAAGTAACTTGATTAACTATGTTTTCTATTAGTGTGTAGATTTTAGAAGAAATTGGTGCAAATGTTTATTTTAAAGCTATACGCTGATTTAAGAATTCATGAAGGTTTTGTTCTACAAACACTGTTAAGGAAAGTTGTACTCTTTTCAGCTTGGTCGCAAACAGCAAAACAACTTCTTGAAAGGCATGTTTGCGGTGACTAAACATGTACGCTTAGAACAAAACGTAGACCATATTTACTTTGAACGACTAACATGCTAAGTAGAAATAATATAACTTCAAGGTAGATTTTAAAAATTACCATTTACTCGTTTACTAATTTAGGAAATACGCTATTAACGTTTGCTTCGTCGCCGATGTCAGCTTGATTCACAATACCAAAGTTATGTTGCCTAATGTTGACCCAGGCTCTAACTGGAGAAAATGCTGAAGTCAACTTAGAATGACACAATGGTACAATCAAATAACAGTTTATAGCAAGAAAAGTCGAGATGGAAACTTTTCGCCAAGTCAACAAAATGGAAAGTGAAAGTCTTTTCTAATTCAGAGTCGTGTAATCTGTTTAGGGAGTTTGTCCCTTGATAAACTTAGCTAATGCAATTCTCCGGCCCAAGGTTTCTCGACAGGAATTCTTAACTGGAAGCTTCAACTCTCACCTCTGACCTGGCGCCTGCCTACACTACACAGTTACACGTGTTCCACGTAACACGTATAGCACACAACGTAACAACTCGTAAGTGATTTGTACACACTGCTCACTGCCACTGTTTAGTGCTACTGCTACTCACAAGTACCTTGTTGAGT
This sequence comes from Matsumurasca onukii, assembly GCA_018831715.1. Taxonomy (NCBI): domain Eukaryota; kingdom Metazoa; phylum Arthropoda; class Insecta; order Hemiptera; family Cicadellidae; genus Matsumurasca; species Matsumurasca onukii. Next base: position 10,476,952 of record CM032061.1, on the reverse strand, counting down.
TGAGTTGAGGAAGGTTATGTTACAAGTCATCGTACTTGTCACTGTTTACACTACACAGTTACACGTGTTCCACGTAACACGTATAGCACATAACGTAACAACTCGTAAGTGATTTGTACACACTGCTCACTGCCACTGTTTAGTGCTACTGCTACTCACAAGTACCTTGTTGAGTTGAGTTGAGGAAGGTTATGTTACAAGTCATCGTACTTGTCACTGTTTACACTACACAGTTACACGTGTTCCACGTAACACGTATAGCACACAACGTAACAACTCGTAAGTGATTTGTACACATTGCTCACTGCCACTGTTTAGTGCTACTGCTACTCACAAGTACCTTGTTGAGTTGAGTTGAGGAAGGTTATGTTACAAGTCATCGTACTTGTCACTGTTAATACACAGTTACGTGTTCCACGTAACACGTATAGCACACAACGTAACAACTCGTAGTGATTTGTACACATTGCTCACTGCCACTGTTTAGTGCTACTGCTACCTCACAAGTACCTTGTTGAGTTGAGTTGAAAGGTTATGTTACAAGTCATCGTACTTGTCTGTTTACACTACAGTTACGTGTTCCACGTAACGTATAGCACCTAACGTAACAACTCGTAAGTGATTTGTACACATTGCTCACTGCCACTGTTTAGTGCTACTGCTACCTCACAAATTACCTTGTTAGTTGAGTTGAGGAGGTTATGTTACAAGTCATCGTACTTGTCACTGTTTACACTACACAGTTACACGTGTTCCACGTTGAGTTGAGTTGAGAAGGTTATGTTACAAGTCAACTTGTCACACGTATAGCACACAACTGTAACAACTCGTAAGTGATTTGTACACATTGCTCACTGCCACTGTTTAGTGCTACTGCTACTGGCTAAAGTTGCCTTGTTGAGTTAGTTGAGGAAGGTTATGTTACAAGTCATCGTCTGCCTACACTACACAGTTACGTGTTCCACGTCACGTATAGCACATCGTAACAACTCGTAAGTGATGTACACATTGCTCACTGCCACTTTTAGTGCTACTGCTACTCACAAGTACCTTGTTGAGTTGAGTTGAGAAGGTTATGTTACAAGTCATCGTTTGTCACTGTTTACACTACACAGTTACACGTGTTCCACGTAACACGTATAGTGTTCCACATTGGAAACGGTACCTAGTTGAGTTGAGAAGGTTATGTTACAAGTCATCGTACTTGTCACTGTTTAACTACATTACACGTGTTCCAATAACGTAACAACTCGTAAGTGATTTGTACACATTGCTCACTGCCACTGTTTAGTGCTACTGCTACTCACAAATTGCCTTGTTGAGTTGAGTTGGGGAAGGTTATGTTACAAGTCATCGTACTTGTACTGTTTACACTACACAGTTACGTGTTCCACGTAACACGTATAGCACACAATAACGTAACAACTCGTAAGTGATTTGTGCCACACTTGCTCACCGCTGTTTAGTGCTACTGCTACTCACAAGTACCTTGTTGAGTTGAAGGTTATGTTACAAGTCATCACCTACTACTTGTCACTGTTTACACAGCACATCGTGTACACGTAAAGGTATCAATAACGTAACAACCTGTGTGATTTGTACACACCACTGCCACTGTTTAGTGCTACTGCTCTCACTGGTACCTTGTTGAGTTGAGTTGAGGAAGGTTATGCGTTTGTCACGTTTACACTACACAGAACGTGTTCCACGTAACACGTATAGCACACAACGTAACAACTCGTAAGTGATTTGTACACATTGCTCACTGCCACTGTTTAGTGCTACTGCTACTCACAAGTACCTGTTGAGTTGAGTTGAGGAGGTTAAGTTACAAGTCACCGTATGTCACTGTTTACACTACACAGTTATTCCACGTTCACGTTGTCACAACGTAACAACTCGTAAGTGGATTTGTACACACTGCTCACTGCCACTGTTTGGTGCTACTGTACTGTCGTACCTTGTTGAGTTGAGTTGAGAAGTTATGTTACAAGTCATCGTACTTGTCACTGTTTACACTACACAGTTACACGTGTTCCACGTAACACGTATATAGCACAAACGTAACAACTCGTAAGTGATTTGTACACACTTCTCACTGCCACTGTTTAGTGCTACTGCTACCTGGCCAACCTTGTTGAGTTGAGTTGAGTTGAGGATGTTACAAGTCATCGTACTTGTCACTGTTTACTACACTACGTGCCACGTAACACGTATAGCACAAAATGTAACAACTCGTAAGTGATTTGTACACATTGCTCACTGCCACTGTTTAGTGCTACTGCTACTCACAAGTACCTTGTTGAGTTGGTTAAGTACAAGTCATCGTACTTGTCACTGTTTACACTACACAGTTACACGTGTTCCACGTAACACGTATAGCACACAATGTACAGTGATTTGTACACATGCTCACTGCCACTGTTTAGTGCTACTGCTACTCGTACCTTGTTGAGTTGAGTTGAGGAGGAAGGTTATGTTACAAGTCATCGTACTTGTCACTGTTTACACTACACAGTTACGTGTTCCACGTAACACGTACACACAACGTAACAACTCGTAAGTGATTTGTACACATTGCTCACTGCCACTGTTTATACTGCTACTCACAAGTACCTTGTTGAGTTGATAAGGTTATGTTACAAGTCATCGTACTTGTCACTGTTTACACCACACAGCGTGTTCCACGTAACACGTATAGCACACAACGTAACAACTCGTAAGTGATTTGTACACATTGCTCACTGCCACTGTTTAGTGCTACTGCTACTCACAAGTACCTTGTTGAGTTGAGTTGAGGAAGGTTATGTTACAAGTCATCGTACTTGTCACTGTTTACACTACACAGTTACGTGTTCCACGTAACACGTATAGCACACAACGTAACAACTCAAGTGATTTGTACACACTTCTCACTGCCACTGTTTAGTGCTACTGCTACTCACAAGTACCTTGTTGAGTTGAAGGAAGGTTATGTTACCATCAGTCATCGTACTGTCACTGTTTACACTACACAGTTACACGTGTTCCACGTAACACGTATAGCACACAACGTAACAACTCGTAAGTGATTTGTACACATTGCTCACTGCCACTGTTTAGTGCTACTGCTACTCACAAGTACCTTGTTGAGTTGAGTTGAGGAAGGTTATGTTACAAGTCATCGTACTTGTCACTGTTTAACTACCGCGCTTATAGTGTCGCAGTTTAGTAGTTCTCTCCATACCAGTCTCTACTTTTATGAACTGTACGTGTTCCACGTGTTCACGTATAGCACACAACGTAACAACTCGTAAGTGATTTGTACACACTGCTCACTGCCACTGTTTAGTGCTACTGCTACTCACAAGTACCTTGTTGAGTTCAGTTGAGGAAGGTTATGTTACAAGTCATCGTACTTGTCACTGTTTACACTACACAGTTACACGTGTTCCACGTAACACGTATAGCACACAACGTAACAACTCGTAAGTGATTTGTACACATTGCTCACTGCCACTGTTTAGTGCTACTGCTACTCACAAGTACCTTGTTGAGTTGAGGAAGGTTATGTTACAAGTCATCGTACTTGTCACTGTTTACACTACACAGTTACACGTGTTCCACGTAACACGTATAGCACACAACGTAACAACTCGTAAGTGATTTGTACACATTGCTCACTGCCACTGTTTAGTGCTACTGCTACTCAAAGTACCTTGTTGAGGAGTTGAGGAAGGTTATGTTACAAGTCATCGTATACTTGTCACTGTTTACACTACACAGTTACACGTGTTCGTAACACGTATAGCACAACGTAACAACTCGTAAGTGATTTGTACACATTGCTCACTGCCACTGTTTAGTGCTACTGCTACTCACAAGTACCTTGTTGAGTTGAGGAGGAGGTTATGTTACAAGTCATCGTACTTGTCACTGTTTACACTACACAGTTACGTGTTCCACGTAACACGTATAGCACACACAACGTAACAACTCGCGTGATTTTACACATTCGTAACTTGTTGATGTTGAGTTGAGGAAGGTTATGTTACAAGTCATCCGTCAACACAGTACACTTTTCATTTCACGCGTAGCACTGCATACGGCGCCACAACGTAACAACTCGTAAGTGATTTGTACACATTGCTCACTGCCACTGCTCAGTGTTACTGCCAAGTACCTTGTTGAGTTGAGTTGAGGAAGGTTATGTTACAAGTCATCAAAATTGTTAGTTTGTTTACACTCACAGTTACACGTGTTCCACGTGCTACTGATTTTGTACCATTGCTCACTGCCACTGTTTAGTGTTACTGCTACTCACAAGTACCTTGTTGAGTTGAGTTGAGGAGAGGTTATGTTACAAGTCATCGTACTTATCGTCACTGTTTACACTACACAGTTACACGTGTTCCACGTAACACGTATAGCACACAACGTAACAACTCGTAAGTGATTTGTACACACTGCTCACTGCCACTGTTTAACTGCTAACTACCTTGTTGAGTTGAGTTGAGGAAGGTTATGTTACAAGTCATCGTACTCGTCCATGGCAAACGCTCATGAACTACCGCGCTTAGTGTCGCAGGGTTTAGTAGTTCTCCCTCCATCCCCTCTAGTTTTGGTGTGAGGACTGAACATCAATACCTTGCAAATCGCACTTTTAAAGGAGGCAGGTTTGTAAAATCTGGATACAAGTTAGAGGTGCTGCAAGATGTGTAGAGGCTGAGCCTACAGGACGAGATGTTGGCTGGGCGCGGCCAGACAGACAGATTATAAAGGAAACAAGTCAAGGCCCTGGTTGCAAGGCTCCTCACCCACGCTTACTGCATGTGGGCTCACTGCAAGCTGGACAAGGCCTTTTCACACTGCAGTTAATTCTCAAAGCTAATTCTCTAATTTACAGTGTAAAATTTCGTTCAAATTAATATGACTTAACAAATCTTTCACAAGAGACGATTTCTTTAAAGAGAGTTATAAAAGAATGTCGCCGTAGACTTTTCCTAAGTGAATTCAGCATGTTTGATTCCTTGTTAGCAAGATGTGTGCACCACATTGACAAAAAATTATAAAAGGTAAACTTCAGTTAAGTAGTTTTTATATTTTTACGTTTTGTGCAATTCGTTAGAGCATCACAATTTTCACTTAAAATATCTAAATCTAGGTTCTCTTTTATTAGCACATCTTCAAGTCTTTTCAAATGCACGTCTCTAAAAAACTACTTCATAAAATGTTTCAGTTACGTAAAACTATAAAAGGCACTCTAAAATAGTGCCTTCTGCTCCTATGCGGTCTCCAATTATTTGGGAAAAGTTATCTACGCTTGAGGAGATCACTGTATATCTTGAGGCTAAGGTGAAAATACACGAAATGCACTTTTATCTTTATCCTTGTTTCTGAAGCTTGAACACTGTAGATAGTTAAAAAGTCATTTCATTATGGTTTTAAAGACCTTTCTATATCATATTGTTCAGAATAAGCCAAAACCGTGACGTGGCACTTGAAACTCTTGCTGTAGCATACATTTATTATGCTCCTACTACGACGACAATATGCGCGGTACACTGTTGATGCCGTTACGTCTGCAGAGTGGCGCAGTGTTGTGCAAGGCATTGTCCAGCCGGCTCTGACCTATGACAAACACTCCTCACAACTGTTGCAGAACCCGTCATTACAGTACTCTACACTATTCTATTGTACTCTACTGTTCTCCGCTAATTGTTCTATATTGTTCTCTACGCGTCTTTGTCTCTTTGATTTTCACCTAGGATCGTGCAGACCTCTTCCTGGTTTCTGTCATTAAGTGTCTTCACGGTTGTGTAGTGGAGAGAAAACATCCCCGACCCGTTACCTTTGTCTTGGTCGCCAGGGAAAATCGTGTGTATCACTGATATATGGTAGACGTGGCGTTTATCAATTTTGGATCAAAGATTGTACCGTAGTGGATATGAAAGAAGAATTACAGTTTACAACCAAGGCATGTTCACTTATTGGAGGCCAACCTCTTCAGAACTCTATTTGAGATTTAAAATGTTACGTACAACTGCAAAAGTAAGTTTGCTCATTAGTAGAGACGTTTCGTATGTCATAAATGTTCCCAAAATTTAAGACCACCAATCAAATGCGTGAATCTATTTTCCACAGCCATTTATTCTACGGTGCCTGATATCACTTAACATTGGTTTTGACGATGATAAAAAGTGTAATAAAATATAGTAGGTAGTTCCTCTACCTATTCCAATTGAAAAATATTTAATGTCTAATTGAAATGCATTGTGTTTAGCCACGAAACTGTGTGTAGACTAGTGTGCCCAGTCTGTCAACTACCGGCTCGTGGTCGTGACGCGTATTAGGCCTACTTGTACAGTTAGTTAGTTTTTCGTTCCGTGTTTGTGTTTTGTGTTATATTCGTCACCATGTACTTTGTAACGTGTTTCATCATTCTCGACAATCCCTAGCTGGAGCTACCATCAATGTCCTTCTTATGCTTTTTATGTGAATTACCACATGAAGATGGGACCATTGTCCCGAAACATGTAGTGGAACCCCACTCATTTGAAATGGTTTGACGAGGTAATTTACCACTTAATGTCTAAATAGTTAGTAAGGTGAGCGTGACAACGCACTTAACTAGTGGACCAGTCTTATGTTAGTACTATTTGATGATTCATTGTGGTCGACAGGTTCTCAACTATGCCTCCAAGTAGGCCTAGGTGTTGTCGCCTTGGCTTACATCTTGCCGCTAGTGCTCAGTTTGTCCACTAGAGCGCGACGGTGCGCGTTAACGCGGTTGTTACAGGTCTCTGAACCCGTCTAATGTAGACTAGAGACTAGAGAACCATAGTGTTCCTGTGTTTCAATTGTTGCCTTCTGTTGTTCCTCATCTTTGAACATTCAGTGTACAGATTCTTAAAACTCAATAGTTCGACACCTTCAATCGGTGACTTGATAAAAGGAAGTAGACAGATAAATAAAGATTTAAACTTATTTTTACTGTAGTAATGATGTATATGTTGGAAACTTCTTCGGTCCAAAAATAGTAAAAGTATCGAGTTTATACTGTACGAGTATTATAGTTATGGAACAGGATAATCACAGGAAGTGTCACAACAAAACCAAACTCATCCATCACCTTTTTACTCCCAGGCGGTGAAGCTGTACAACCCAACTGACAAGAAACTAAAACTATGCTTACACCTGTCATAGGCTGCCGGTGTAGCCCTATCTGCATTTATATCACAGATTTGGACTGTGCAAATACATTTCACTGGCGATCGCCTTTTACTCGTTCTCTAATGAACTTTCACTTATCAATAATTCAATTAACGCGCCAACCCGTATGTGAGCACAATATAAAGCCGCGGAATGGTATGGTGAAGTAGTTTCACAAGTGGCCGCTGCGAGCGCCAGTTTCTCCACTAACCTGTGACCTGGTGGCTGGTCCGCGGTCTGGTCACTTTCTCGAACCGGAAATGTGATCTTACTCTTAGCTCACCCAATCTGTCTCCACTTTCACGCTCGTTTCTCATCTTTATATCATTCCCCACACTCGCTGCGGGTTCTGGGTAATGTGTAATGCCCAATCATTTGGCGACCTTACCCTTCTCCTTGACGCAACAGCTGGGAGAGGCGCCACCGATCACTCCTCACAATTACTCAAGTATTCTATCACTAAACACTAGACAGTACCTAGCTGCAGTATTTCGTCAGATACTTGACTTCTCAGAACTCATCCAAAGAGAGTCAGTCACTTCTTCAAACTCTGGTAGATCTTGATTTAATACTTTCCTTTAGCTTATTTGGAATCTTCGGTCTGATACGGAGATAATCTTTTTGCAGCTTTGTGAGCATGTAACTTTGCTGATTAAGTTGGTCCTATGTCTGGTACGAGTATTATGATCGTGTTGACAATTTTACAAGATAATCACCAGATTTACAACATATTGCAGATTGACAATGAACGGGCTAGGCAATAGCAATGTTCCTAGACGGATGCAAGATTGTTTTATACAGTTTGCTAAAATATTAATTTTGCTAAAACTCTAATTGCTGGTTTTTGTGAGATAAAAGTATCTTGTGTTCCCAGGGAGTGAAAAATGCATAGTAAGCAAATGACAAACCCTGTGTATTTACACAGTTCGCAGTTCTATGCAAGATAACGCTAGCCAGTCTTGAATGTAGGGTGTCGTGTTTTCTGATTGTATACGGGTGAGCTTTAAATGTACACTTAAACTTTTGAAAAAGGAAATATTTTTAAATACTTCCTTTGGGGACTGCTTTATTTAATTCTGAGGTTTGTTTTGGCGTACTTTGCGTCACCCACCCCCTTCAAAATCCAGAGGGAGGGTCCCCCAAATATTTAAATACAAACCCCCCTTTCTGGCACCTCAAAAGAAAGGGATTTTAACACAAATTCAACGACGCAAAGAACACTTTTTGATATCGACTCGTTTTTGTCATATGAATTTAAAGATTAAAAATGAATCATAGGGTCTACATATAAATTAAGTTTACAACGCCGCATTTCACATACAATTTATTTTGAATGACTAAATTTTCTTCAAAATGCTTTGAGGGAAACATCATAACCCTATAACATAATCCCATAAAGTCTTTTGAAGAACATTTTGCCATTTAAATAAATCTGTAAGTAAAATGTGCCATTTTAAACCTGATTTTGTGTAATCTTTAAATTGGTATAACACATTTTGGTTTGCTCCGTTGAATTTGTGTTAAATTCCTTTTTAAGTGCCACAAAGGAAGGAGGGGGTTGTATTTTTAAAAATGAGGGTTCTCCCCCCCCGGATTTTGGGTGGGGTTGGTGACGCAAAGTACTTCAAACAAACTTCAGAATTATATAAAAGCATTTTCCAAAAGATTTTTTAAATATTTCCTTTTTCAAAAGTTAAGATGGGGGACATTTAAAACTCACCCTGTATAAACATATATCTTGTTTCTTGAATTTTGCAGTATGCGCTGAACAATGTTTTTATTTCAATGGTTGGGCTAGAGGTATAAGAAACAATTGGATTTCTATTAGATCACAGTGTTGAAAGAAAAGGCAAACGTTAAAGAAAGTTTGAGCCATGTATTAAGCGTCACGTAAACTGTAGCCTACAGCCAATCAGCAACTTTGACGTTAACACAGAACACTGTCCATTACTGGAATCCTCGTGTGAGAACTTCTCACTGATAAAACCCTTTCAAGCACAAACAATGCTTTACACTTATATAAAGGGTTTTATACATCGTGCTACATGTTTATTTTAACGCTATCCAATTAATTCAGAGCTAATATTCCTTTAAGATTAGTTTTGATGAAGTTATGTATCTGTAAGTCATTATTTTTAGGACTAATGTGAATTGCTTGTAACGTATTTGAAAAAAAATCTCTAAATCACTATTTGAGATGCCGACCACTCTCATGAAGGTATTTTAAGGCAAATATGAGGTGAAGGATGAGTGTGATGAGTGGTAGTAATGAGTTATAAGGTGTAGTCTTGTTACAAACTAAGGCCGACTCTTCCTTAGAATGGGTCATTAATTAATAGCCCAATGACCAATGGAAATACAAGGACCAACGGCTTAACGTGACTTCCGAACCACGAAGGTGATGGTCTGATATGTATAAACGATGGTGGGAGTTGATGCGGGTATCATCAGATGATAATAAGATAATACCATCAGATAATAGTTCGACTGCAAAGACACTTTCACTTTTAATCACAAATACACGCGCTCATGATCAAATTGTTCAATGTAGATTCATGCCAAAATATGAATCTAAAAATAACCAACAGATGGTGATTACTAAAGCTATTATAGTAGGTGTAACACTAAATCCCACTTACCTGCGCAAACTGAACAAATAAATTCCTTAATTATTTACATCCCAGGTGATCAAATACGAAGCACAATAGTGTTTGCCAATAATTAGCTGGCGAGAGGTGGAAGAAATTATTTCAATATTTAATCTGGCGTTGTAGAAACAATTACCGTTTCACACCTGGCATCATTTCCACGGCCCAATGAAACCCCGAGAGCGGCGCGGAATGTAATAAACCCGCTCTCCGCTCCGCAGTCATTAATAATGTCATTCTCCAACCCCTCCAGGGGGTGACGACAGGACGAGAAAGTGGGGAAAAAGAGAAGTAAGACCAGGCCGACACGCAGCTAAGCGCTAAAGCGCCGCTTGCATGAGTTAATCGAATTTACTTAGCAATTTGTTACTCTTATTTTTTTGTTTTTTTTTGTGTGTTTTTTAATTTGCTACGCTCACAGCCTCGCTTCGGCCTTCGGCCTCAGACTTGCGTGTTCTTTTACTGTAGGTTTTATTACATATCGTGAAGGAGTAAAACTGATTTTAAATTAGATTAAAATCGGGCTCGTAATAACGCAGTTGTAGCAAAAATCAACTTTTTTAATCGCCATTTTGAAACGACTAAATGAATGTTCATCATTTTCGGTACATTGATGGACATCTCAAATTCGGATGAAATTTACCTCCTTAATTTTAGATAATTTTACAACCACTTTTTGACAAAAACTCCCCCCCCAAGTTATTTCCGGTAGCCCGATTTTGCAGGCTAACGAACTTGACCGAAGTATTTACAAATGGAACATTTGTACCAAACTTCAGAAAAATGCGACCTGAAAAGCGTACACACGTATAATACATATTAGATTATTTACAACTGTGAGTTATTTATACTATTTATATGACCCTTTGGTACCATGTATAAGGAATAAAGGAGATATGACCAAAAGACAATTCGGAACCTACGAATATTTTAGCAAAAAGCTCTTGTCATACAGTATAGTATTTTTCATGCGTGGTCTCATTTCATTATGGTTTTATGGTCAGCTTAAATATCTCAGCACGTACGAAATGACTTGACTCAATGGTTAGATTGATCAATGTCCACGTTAAGTATAAGTAAAACAGTATACAAAAAAACTTAAAATATCCTGTCATCCACATCCACCAAATGTTATAGTAAACAAAAGATCCAGTAATATAAAATGAATGTCAGTTTAGTTGCGAATTAACAACTTGAAACGTGTGCGAATTAAAGAATCATAACACAGTAACTTTTTTCACCCCGATAAATGGAATAGGTGAGGTGAAATGATATGAAACGACGAAGTAAACCTTGAGGAGTGAATATTGGAAGTTAGTGTTACTGACGCTGCAGGCCAGGGCAATTCTTACAATGTACGGGACGTAATGTGCCCACAAACCATGCATTTACATTGTCAACTCCAGCTTTTGTTCTTCCAGCAGCAGAGAAACGGTCAACTTTCACTTCAATTTTGTTTTCGAAAGTGCACCTTAAAAACATTTAATCAATTTAAGGGGTTAAGTTCTTGATGGTTTAATTGCCTTACATTATTGATTTTCTTAACGCCACATAACTCTGAAATATTCTCGGTTCTGCGTATTTTTAATCGTATCCATCGTAATTTTCTTGTATAATATGCCGAGGTTTGTATATTTTTTATGTTGTATCTAGTTAACATTATACTGGTATATATACTGTCCATGTTATTGCGTTAGAGAAAATAAATATTAAATAGACCTGTTGTTAGAACTTTAATAAAAATTTTAAAACTCTTTAATAATGCCTAACTCGCAGGTTAAGTGTAAGAGAGGACTCGCTAGTCCTAACTTCGCCTGAATAAAGCCATGTTTCATTTCATAATGTTACTTGTCCGACTGATTTCGGAAATCATACGGCCAAAACTGGAAGATCTTATTGTCCAGGTTGAGAGATTTATACAATTTATAAGTGCTAAGAACGAAAACCTCATGTTTATAAATTACTATTTGAGATGCCGACCACTCTCATGAGGGTATTTTAAGGCAAATATGTGGTGAAGGATGAGTGTGATGAGTGGTAGTAATGAGTTACGAGGTGTAGTCTTGTTACAAACTAAGGCCGACTCTTCCTTAGAATGGGTCATTAGTTAATAGGCCAATGACCAATGGAAATACAAGGACCAACGGCTTAACGTGACTTCCGAACCACGCAGGTGATGGTCTGATATGTCTAAACGATGGTGGGAGTTGATGCGGGTATCATCAGATGATCACTGAGACTATCTGAGCCGCTTTAGACCTATATCATCCTCAAAACCTGACCTCCATGAAGCTGGATTACAGGACCACGCCACGAGTCCCAGTCGCTATTATAAGACGTTCAATATCACAAGGTGAAAACCACAACATGAATTTTACATTTGGGAGAAAAGATAAAGACTGAATTCAAACCAGATTTCCATACTTACATGCACCAAATTAACGAATATAGTTACATTTTTAATTGCATTTTAAATTTAGTGTCAAAAACATATTGTAAAATTACGTTTTCAGCAACAATTTTTACAACTGAGGGCGTTTATGCAAGAAATTCCGGGAGAGCTGGGACTAAAATTGTTACCAACGTATCACTAACCGTTAATAAAGAAATTTCAGAGAAATCTTTGCAACTTTAGTCAAAGCCTTTGCTACTACTGTACTTAGTTTGACTGATTTGTGTGTTTGTTGGTAGATGTCGCAAGAAGAAGTACGCTGAGGACTTGCCAGCCACCAGTGTGATCATCACCTTCCACAACGAGGCTCGGTCCACTCTGCTGCGCACTGTCGTCAGGTACGCTGTATATACCGTTTTACCAAAGCACATAAATAAATACATTTTATATTACGTGCCCATGCACACCGAACTTTACAATAAATGTATCACAATCGTCAAATGTTTCAGTATCTAAAATGTTCCTTGCATTCTTATCTAAATTCCATTCAAACATATTTGAGTTATTATCTCCTCTGATTTTTGATTGGCCATACACCAGATTCGAATGTAGCCACTCTAGTCCCTATTCAGTCAGCCAATCAATTAGGGTCTCCCAATTGAATATAAACTCGTCTGTATCATAAAATGCTTGATCAATCAGAATTGAGGGAACTTTCCGGAAGACGAGCTTTGAATGAGCTTATGCTCAAGGGCATTTTTGAACGAATTTGGTAGACTGTTTGACGAAATGAACTCCCTGCCTGGTTACAGATAATTTTGACGTTCATGAACTACCGTTCTGTGTCTCCCAGTTTTTTTTTTTATAGTCCATGCCTCTAGTTTCATACCAAAAACACCTGTACCTTCCTATGGTATTACTAATTTTTTGAAAAAGCCGACACGTCTCCAAAAATGTAGAGAGCAAGGTAGAGTCTACAGTTAGAGCTTTAAAACTTTTGAATATCTCTTTGGGACACGACTGTAAGGTCTCCTTCACAATTTGGCAAAGTTATTCTGACGTACTCGTACATTTCCTCATATCCAAGTAGGCAAGTAGCATTGGTCAACAATACAGGACATCACATCGCTCAGCTTCGAGACCATGCTTATATTAGGAGTTTTAATGACAAATCCCTAATTCAGTGAAAGAAACACTACGTACCACTACGTTTGCTATGTATTAAATATGAAATTGTAATGAGTCATTGCGATCATTACGAATATGTTGGTCAGAAAGTAAATATTCTGTGTTAGCTCCCATTCCCCTTACCTCCTTACCTCTTCATTCAGCTGTCACATTCTCATTATTTTTTAGTCAGCCTAATGTGCATTTAGAAGTTTTTTAACAGCTGTGTTATTATTTTATCACGTTTACGTACCTTAATAGAAACTTAGGTAAACTATTCGATCATTAAAATTACTGTTACGTTTAATAAAGTACAAACAATAATGTAAACAGTATTAGGCTCTATATTATTTATTCAAGGCATTCAATCGCGTTTGAAACTTAAAATCTCAAAACTGTCCGGTTATGACCCCAGTTTCCTTGATGTTCGTTCCTTCTTCCCAATGTAGGCCAGAACCAATCTGTTAAAATATGCTCTACAACAATTATTGTGCAAAATGTATGTTTTACTAAACAAAATGTGTAATTATGTATAGTAATCATACAGTACGATGTTTTAAATTCAAAATTAGTTTTGTTAAGTTACGTAATTGTTGGTAATTTTGCACATATTTTGAAACCATCAGTGAATTCAAAAATGTTTGTTTATGATAATTAATTACTTCACCAGTAGGCCTATATATATTCTTAAATTTGTTGAAGCGACTCATTAAAGGTAACCAAGTTACTTAATATGGTAAATTATGCAAATATAACAGCATTTTATCTTCATCAATATTGAACAGAAGAATAACTCTCTCCACTAACTTTGGCCTTAGTGACGATGGAATCGCCTGATTTGAAATCAAAATTGTACCTCCAGTTATATGTCAAACTTCCTATTAAAGTTGCTAAAATACGAGTTTAATAAACTGCCTGACAACATTACAAGTTACTGTTCAAAACAAAACTTCTCCATTTGTTTACAGTCCATTTTCTACAGTTAGAGAGTTTATACACAAATAAAAATAATTTATACACAAGTCCATTTTATTAGGCTTAAGAGAGTTACTCGTGATAGATATAATAAGGTTAAAACAGTGTTATATTGAAAAAAATTGTAATTAAACTTATTGTTATGTTTAGCAATAACAGTTTCTTTTCTTGTTTCGTATGACAGACACAGACTTTCCTGTGCTGGAAGTTGTACAAAGCAGCTGTGTTGTGTTGTTTACATGGAAATCACCTGACCCTGTTGCACATTCTACATATTCATAGACATTTTACTTTTGCAGCGTGCTGAACAGGAGCCCAGAGCATCTCTTGAAAGAAATCATCCTGGTTGATGATTTCAGTGATCATGGTAAGAGCAAATAGTTATAAATTACTAAGCTTGGAATCCAGCTTTTATTTTAAAAGAGCTTAAAATAAAACACAGTTTTAAAACTATTAAATATTGTTTGTTCAAAAAAATTACCAAATTAATTTTGAAATTTTTTTGAATTTTTGAATTGTTTACAAGTTGATTGTAGTAGTACATTACAGCAAGTTTTGCAGGCTCAAAAAGATCATGTAGCCAAAAATTAATTTATGTATTAGCATCAGAAAGCTATTGTCTGAATGTCTAATGTTCTAAATTACTTAACTAATCATAGCTGGTTAATTACCTGACCATGTATAGTTTTTGCTGTGTTTTGGAATTGTACCATAAGTTTTCATCCAAGCTTTTATTTAATTTTATTATTGTTTTATTAATGAATAAAATGCCTTGTTTTCACTATTTGTTTTTGATGCCGACCACTCTCATTGAGGGTCAAACCTTGTTTTTGAGTCAAACCAGAAGACTCAAAATATATTCTAAATATTGTAATGTGGTCATAGTAATTTATTTTCTTCATTTACATCAATGATTGTGATCCATCATAAATATTTACAAGCGTAAATATAATCTATCAAAATAACAGTTTACTTCAAAGTACAAAGGCAACACTGGTTTTTAACACTGATTTCGGTAAATTGGTAGAAAAAACTAAGTAGATTCATACTAAAATTAATCAATTTCATTTTACTTTGTTTTTTAGCTTCAGATGGAGAGGATTTAGCAAAAATCCAAAAAGTCAAAATCATTAGGAATGATAAACGAGAAGGTAAGAATGAACAGAAACATGCCTTACTAAATCAGAATTACAATTAATATATACATGTTTGTATAATATAAATGATTTTACTAATAAATGTATTAAAAAAACCAATTTTAAATGGTTTCTAAAGAAAAATATTAAATATTCAAAGAACGCATAAAATATTCTAGCATTGTTTAGACCTAAGATCCCTAAATTTATCTTGGGATAGCCATATTGATCATATAAGCAAAAGATTTCCTCTAGAATTTTTCTTCTTAGATACCTCTTCCCAGCATTGTAAGCCACATATACTTAGAATGGCTCACTTTGGTTTAATACAACCATATATAAATTATGGTATCCTTTTGTGGGTTCTTGTTCAGAATATAAACTCTTAAGAATTTTATTCTGCAAAAGAAAGCTAATAGTATCAAAATTACGTTTGAGGGATTCTTGTAGAAATATTTAAAGTATTAGGTATTCTTACCCTACCTTGTATTTATATATATGAAACAATTATTTTTCCATAACAAATGAGTTTGGTAACAGGCCATGATATCCACAACCATGACACTAGAAATATTAGTCAATATAGGTTGGGATATCATAAACTTGAAATATCTCATAAATTACCGTTTGGTATTAAATTTTTTAACAAATTACGGACTATTTAAAAAATTATAAACAGTATAAACTCTTTTAAGTCGAAATTGAAAACATTTTAGTGTTGGTGAATTTATGGTTCAAATACAACTAATTTTTCCAACAACATTTCACCTATGTAGCAAGTAGTACTATAGGGGAACAGTATTTTGGTGATGGGTTTATCTTATTTGTTTTTATATTTAGATTTGTTTTTGTCACACAATACCATTTGTACATGACAAATAAAGTTATTTATTATTTAAAAAAAATACATGTAATGGATGAAAAATTTCTTCAACCTTACTGACAGAATGTTGAGTCTAAGGAGGTGTGCTATGTTTAGCGGACTGGTGGCCTAGTAGGGTGGAATATCACTTGCGCCTAATGTATGCATAGAAGGGCATGAGTATATCTTTTGGCATATCGTAATGATAATGCTATGTATTAGTCAAGTGCAACTAACCGGTTGTGTCTGGTTCCCCACCCCCAGGTCTGATGAGGTCGAGAGTGAAGGGAGCAGAGGCAGCGACAGCACAAGTCCTCACTTTCCTGGACTCACACGTAGAGTGCAACAAGGAGTGGCTGGAACCACTGCTGGAGAGGGTTGCAGAGGTACGTCTCAATACCGTATACGTTAACAGTTGCAAAACTAAGGTCAACAAATTTTAGTGGTAGGAGGCCTTATACCCTGCTAAACCCTCAGGGGGTTTCCTGTTGGGACCAACAGCTTGATAAGATTTCCGAACCCCAAAAGTTCTCGTTGCCAAAGGTGTAATGATAAAGAGAAGTAATTGATCCAGGACTGGCAGGGAAACAATTAAGGGCACTCACCCGCTCTGAACTTTTACTATCTGAAAGCACATTTATATGTTATTTATTTGAAGCCACAGGTACATTTAAGTGAAGCTAACAAAGTTAAATAAAGTTTAAACCAAAAAAAGTACATAAAACAAAGAAAATAGATATTTAACCAAATATCATATTCAAAATGAAATGACCACACATATGCTACACATCCCCGCACTGTCCCAGCTCACCTTAGACCCAACAGAACTTAACAATTGCCAACAACAATCAAGGGGTGAAGGAGAACTGCTTTTTCTTAGAAATAAATAATGTTTCTCATTTTCTCACGTTATCATTAGTTATTGAGAGTCCTAAAACCCCCTTATTCATTGACTTTGAATAAACTGAACTAGTAAGTGGCAACAGCAGCAAAAGTGACAGAGGCAGGGACAACTACAAAAGACTTCTTAGAGCACTTGCTTACAACTAGAAGATCTGGACAGTGCTAAGAATGATTAAATTGTTATAGACTACATAATGCCAATCGTATAGACTACATTAAATAAAAAAAACTCATTTTAAAAGGCTAGTGGTGTGTATAATTGAATTTTTGTTATTTGTAGTTTATACCAACACAATTTAAATTGTATTTTAAGTTAATTACTAAATATACAATATATGCCAAGTAGATAACCAATTTTGGACAAAAATTACACAACAGTTTTAAAATGACAAAAGTTCATAATATTTTAAATAAGATATTCATATCCGAAATTCACCGGCGTGTGAACGTAGAGTGATTCCTCGAGATATGCCAAGTTGTTGTGTAGATGTGCACTCAATAGGCATGTTATTAATATTAGTTATTCATACTGCCTCATCTTATCATATGTTATGAGCTGTTATCAAAACAAAATACTTGTTCAAAAGTTCCATAGTAGAAAATATTTATATGAATATTTTATTGAGTCATTATTACTAATCTGTTGTAAGTTTGTATGCTATCCATCTAAACCAAGCATGATCACAAAAAATCTGTAAAGAATAAACTTAAGTGGGAACAGCTTGAATGATGAAAACGTTGTTGAGGGGTAAAACTTGGTGGGTGTTTAAAATCAGACAAATCTCTTGTTTCATTCCAATAGAAGCTGTTAATTGTCAAATAAAATCTTGGTGTTCCAGTCTCAATCCATAGTGTCATTTTTAGATTGTTATAAACATTTTGGATGTGCTGTATAACAACAAAAACAACATTTAAATATCACCTAACCTAAATATATACCTAACCTAACCTAACCTTTGTATTTGTGACGGATGCAGGTATTTCTAAAACAGTTGGTTTTCCATATCAGATAACTTATCATAATTTTTATAATGTTGTTTTAGGAGAGCTCAGAATCCCTAGAGACATTATCAGTTTATCACCAATCTTCAATTTGACATTTGTTTATCACTTTTTTTAGCAATTTTCGACTGTGCCTTAAATTTAGTTAATCATTAAGTAATTTGTCTATCGCTATATAAAGTCCAACTTCTCCCTAACGCCAACTTAATAAGTACTTGTTGACATCATATTTAAAACTGATTTAAGTGGTACTGTGTTGTAGGATGCTACCAGGGTGGTGTGCCCCATCATCGACGTGGTGTCTATGGACACGTTCCACTACATTGGAGCATCACCGGATCTGCGCGGAGGTTTTGACTGGAACCTTGTGTTCAAGTGGGAGTACCTCACCTCCGAGCAAAGGTCCAGGCGCTCAAAGGACCCCTCGATGCCTATCAGGTACCGTAACATGTGACTAGTTGTTCAATTGACTAGTATTTTATTAAAAAACTTATTTCACTATTTCATTAAACATTTTGTCGTATAGCTAAATTGTTTATTTAGTGAAATGTTATTTAAATTAATATGATCCATTGTGCTAGTCTGAACTATATAGTTTCCTAATACACATACTTATCAGAGTCCCATCCCTCTTCTTGTGAATCTAGGAGTTAAATCATCGTCAAAATTGCAGTCTGTTGTTCCATAGTTCTCACTCCTCAGCCTCATTAAAAGACATCCTCTCCCCTCTACATCACTCATCACTTCATCCAACCATTAAAAGAAAATTAAAACGTCTTTATTAGTCTACAACCTTAGCAGGCAATCTTCTTCTGGGCCTCTCACTCTTGGTCTGTACCACTACTTCAGCATGGCTCTCGGTAGTTTTGTTCCCTTCATTCTTTTTACATATCCCAACCATCTAATTCTGTTGTCTTCTATCTCATTGGCGTAGGTACAGGGGATCAGGGGAATATATCCCCCCTTAAGAATGAAAACAAAAATTATAACAAATCGTTGGTCTAACTAAGCATACAAATGCTCATGAGTTAAGACCTAGTTAGATTCAACGTTGCTGGATCGTCAAAAGTGTCAAAAAACCGTGACCTGTCGGACAAGGGTTCACATTTAACGTAAGCGCAACGTACATCAATTCAAGGTTTTGCTTGTCAAATTGAATGCAACGGAGGGAAATCTAAAATCAACAGGTTCTTTTCAACCGCACAACGATCCGAATACTCAATGTGCACTCATACGCACATGGTTGTATAGTAGATGACTAAGTAAAAAATGCAAACTTTTAACTCCAGCTAATCCATATAGATCCCGTTCATACATACCGTGCTGTATATTGAATGTTTGCTTTAGTTTGTGGAGGGGGAGGAAAGAAAACATAAATTTTCTTAGAGTAAGCAAGCATTTTAAATCTAAGTTATACTGTTCTACTGTAATGTTTGCCACAGCGTAATTTAAATTTTGATGTTCTGTAAGAATTTGTTTAAGATTGTCTTGCTAAGACTCTTGAGTAATACTTTTGAGTAAAATATTGACCATTTTCGGTAAATTTTAAATTTGTGCGGGTAAAAATTATTGTTATTGAATGAAAACTATTGACCAAAAGAGCCTTAAAGTTCACCTCAGATGATGTGAATGTTCAAATTTGTTCCCCCCAGACCCCATTTGCTGGGGAACTGTATTCCATACTCACTCCCCTGTTCCTCGGTACTATAATTGTATCCCCCTCCTTGATGAAAGTTTAGCTAAGCCACTGTTCTATTTTTGTATAACACTTTTAACTTTCTTTCTTGTTCTGTTTCTTTAATTGGTCTACTCGATTGTTTCTCAATTTTAATAGTAATACTTTGATTTCAAAAGTCATATTATTTAAAAATTAGTTTTTTAATGTAGATTAACTTGGTTTGAAAAAGCTCATGGTTTTCAAATGTCAAAGCAACTCAATTTATTTGCTCTGGTTTTTCCATTTTATTCCAATCCCCTTTTCTTTTGTGTCATGTAACAATATTGATATATGGACTATTAAACCAAACATCAATTCAACCCAAATTCTTCTTTGATTGGATGATACAATTTTGTGAATGTTAATTATGCAGTTATAGAGTTTTCAATGTAGCAAATAAAGTTTTTAGACAGTTTAATAATGAACTTAAATGAACGGACAAGTATAAAGTAATAATTTAAGTTGAAACTGTTTTTTGCAGGACGCCAATGATTGCTGGTGGATTGTTTACCATCGACAAACTTTACTTTGAGAAGTTGGGCAAGTACGACATGAAGATGGATATCTGGGGAGGGGAGAATCTTGGTGAGTGAGAACACTTAATGAGTTTCTGTTTAGTTTAAGTAAGTTAAGTTCATAATTCAGATGCAATAGCTTTTCAAGGATTACTATTACTCATCTTATACCCTTTCTTATTGCTTTACATTATGTATTACAACGTCACAAAAAATACACACCTCTTAAACACACAATAAAACTTTTATAAATAAGGCAGATAGTTTTTCGTAAAGGGGAGTTTTTGTTTTACAACTCACATAGTTTTTAAGACCAACGACTACTTGAAAGTTTTTAAGTACTTGTTATTTAATGAAAGAAAACTAGAGCAAAGTCCACTTTACTACTCAAACTAGAACTTAACTTGGCGTTACGGAAACATCACTTGACTTTCAAATGTTGGTGTTGACCCAGCTTAATTTGTTCTCTACAACCCTGGACTGAACAAAAACAGAGTTGCCAGCTATTATCAGACTCATGCTGTCTCACTATACGTATACAGAGTGTTTCAAAAGTCACTGACCATTGTACACACTTAATGTGACACAATTTATTTTAAGTGTATAACAATGGACTTTATTGCTATAATTGACACTTATGGTTTATTAACCTCTTATTTGTGATTTTTTAAACTGACAACCACTTTGCACTGGTCAAGCAAACTTTCTCACACACAAGTTTGTTAGCATCTATTTCTTCAAACACATTTTGGATGGCTTATTTTAGTGAATGCCTAAAACTGTTGATGGTTTTGTGCAGTACACTTTGCCTATTTAACACCTTGCTATACTGTTTGCCTTAAACTAAACCGGAAAGAAAAATATTATTGGGTTTAGATCTGGAGATCTGAGTCGAATTTCTGTTGCTCATCGTCTTCTAATGACTGTTAATAAAATGTTTGACATAGTTTCTCACATTGGCTGTGTGTGTATTTTAGCCCCATCATGTTGAAAATAAATGGTATCATAGTTTTCACAAGTTTTCTGTATATTTGCCAAAACTTTGCATGAAATGAAAATTAACGGAATAGCCTATAGTGTAATTAATTCAGTGGGTAGTGACTTTTGAAATATCCTGTATATGCATGCGCTTAGGTTTGCTATATTATTGGGGAAACAGTGCAACTGACGATTAATTTTAAAATTTATCAACCAAAGACTTAAACAATCCAGGACTGGTCGATACCCAATTTTCCTATAACTTAGGACAAAACCAAACTTCTATCAAAAAGTCTTGGAAATAGGACCAACGTATAGTCTAAGAGCATACTGGTCAAAATTAAGCTTTACAAAGGTATAAAATACAATAATAATTTGTAAATAAAAGAGTTAACCAAATTTAACGTAAAAAGTTCAACTTGATTTTTTATATTATGAAAAGAAGAGCTGCATCAGTGCTTATTAATGTTAAATTTGTAAGTTGAGAAGAATGTATTGTGCCGTTTGTGCAGAGATCTCGTTCCGCGTGTGGCAGTGTGGAGGCAGCTTAGAGATCATCCCCTGCAGCAGGGTGGGTCACGTGTTCCGCAAGCGACACCCCTACACGTTCCCCGGGGGCAGTGGCAACGTGTTCGCCAAGAACACACGCCGTGCCGCCGAGGTGTGGATGGACGAGTACAAGAAGTACTACTACTCTGCCGTCCCTCTCGCCAAGAATGTTCCTTTCGGAGAGTAAGTCCTGACTGTGTCATTGTTTTATTAAATTACACTTAAAACTTGATAGTTTCAAGTAGGGGTGGGTCCTGAGTGTTTGGGATTTTTCCTAAAATGGTTGTGACATTTCAGGGAGCACCGCTCACTGCAATCTCTTATCCTCATTTTTAGTTGCTTATGTCTTTATATACCTTATTGTACATTAATTTTGAAATGTTGCGGATTAACCGCGATTTTTATTATCCTGGAAGCCTCAACCTGACTTTATCGCGGTTAGTCAGAGTTGACTGTTGTAAAATGGAGTAAATGTTTTCACTAGTATCAATTAAAACCACTTGAATGATTGTATTGAGATGGTGTGTTGTGTTGCAGTATCAGTGACCGCATGGAACTGAGGGAGAGTCTGCAGTGCAAGCCGTTCAAGTGGTATCTGGACAACGTGTACCCAGAACTCAAGGTGCCTTCTGTCGCAGATCTGGCCGTAGGCTCCATACAGCAGGGTCAGGGGCGCTGGTGTCTCGATACTATGGGACACGTGGCCTTGGGCACCGTCGGGGTATGTATAGTTCACCAGCTAATAGTGAAACATAAGAAGTTTGAAGCAAAAGTCTTTTTAATTTTTATAATGTAAATTCTTGCTTATCCAACTTACTTAAGACTTTGGATTGAGGAACATTTGTATTGTGTCATTACTCGCTAGTTTATTTAAGCAGATATAACTAAATGTTACTTTGGAAGAGTCATATAGTCAATCCCATAACTATATCACTTTTAAAGGCAGTGTCAGACCTCTAACCTGTTTCTCGTTGGTTGCGACCAATGTAAGTACCGGACAACTCTAAGCATCACTAATGCAACTGTAGTATATCATTATATGACTCTTGAAGTTTTTCAGAACGTTTCACTCAGATTATCCAGGTTCCACAGTATGTTGCAATTTTTTAATCACAGAGGTTGCCTCAGCCTATGACAACTATTCATACACAATACTAATATAATGACAAATGAAGTTTCTGGTTTCTTTGAGATTTATCAGCCCTTTATTATTGTTATATTTTAGTAGAGTTGTGTTAAAAGAAATAATTGTTTGTCAGAACCTGTTAAGTTCATATATTTAAAAGTGTTTAACTAATTTTAATATTTTTGTTTAGACTAAAAAGTAACAATAGAATAACTTATTTGTTTTACATACAACTTTTATCATTATTTTTATTACAATCTAAAACATAAGGTTGCAAAAACCCTGTAATGAGGATTTTCAGATGGGTACAGGACAATCAGGTACCTGCTCAATGGAACTTTTTGTTTTAGCAGAACCAAACACATTGTTCAATGTAATGGGTTCGGAGAGTGCTTTATTTATTCAGTAGCTGTCAATTTCTTTTTAATTAATGTTAAATTTTCACAGAACTTAGCTTTTTACATATGCAACATTGGCATCATCAGACTAATTCTTTATGAAATCATTGAAATGCTTGTTAACAAGTAATTTAAAAGATATTTATATTTGGCAGGTGTATCCTTGTCACCACACTGGAGGTAACCAGGAGTGGACGCTGACGGACCAAGGTTTCATCAAACACTCGGAGATGTGTCTGACTCTCACCAACACAGAGCCCGGCTCTACTGTCATCATGAAACCTTGCAACAGTGCAATCGAGCAGGTCAGAACACCACACATTCATCTAAGCAAAACCTTGGTAACTTACACTGGTGCCACCCTCGTATTTATTACTCTATTTTTATTTCAATTTTTTTAGCACCAGAAAATTAGATTTGCTAAAAGCGGCTGTGATTCTTCTTGATTTTGAATGAAAATATGTGATAATCTTATCTTTTATTAATTTCCAATCACTGAAAATGTCTTGTGTTACCAGTGTTGGGTAATCTAATTTAAAGAAGTAGCTTCCTAAAACTAAAACTATTTTCCTAAGTAGTTATCATTCTTAACCCTTTGCGGTCTCATTTTATTTTTAAATTTTTGTAAAAAGCCTCCCGTATGGGTTTCCCAGTCCCCTGTAAGCAAAATTTCAGCAAAATGGCTCTCCTGGTACGGTGCATTACCAGTCATTGAACCACTCTCTAAGCGCAAGGATTTAGCGCCTCCCTAAGCTCAAAAGTGCCACTCTCCGCCTCACTGGATTTGATGAGCCATTTTCTTCAGTGATCCTCAGCTCATTGTGGCCTGATCCAATGCACTAGCATTGCACTGTACCAGAGCGCACCGGGTGGGATTGAACCCACGCTGTGACAGACAGGGCCAACTGTCCGTCACTATAACCACTAAACCACCGGGCTGTTTGTCGAGGGCTGTCAAACTCACACTTGAGTTGCCGTGGAGGGGGAGAGAGTGGTAGTTTCGGTCTTCTCTGCTAGGCTCCGTTAGTGTAGCGTAGTCCTCGCATATCAGAGACTGTTTCAACCGTCTCCTATACTGCACATCCAAGCGTTCAAAAAGAAATAGCGTTTGTTGACCTATAGTCGACACGAGACCTCAAAGGGTTAAACTAAAACTTCTACAATAAAAGTAACTTAGCTACCCACACTAGTTTTGAGCTGATTTCAGAATCTTTTTGAACTAGAGTGAAATGTTAACCTCAAACTTGTGTTGTTTTGATACCCTTCGCTTGTCATTCCGTCACATATTTGATTGGCGCCTGCCACAGCTCATTTGGTATCACATGGCACCAATTATCTTTTATTTTCACTATTTCAGCACCAAAAGTAGCAGAAGGCACTACTGGGATTTACACTGAATAAGGGCTTCGATTGTAACAAACTGACACTGAAGCTAATAGTTATAAGAAATAGCAGCGCTGCTTCCTATTCTACAAAAGAAGCGTGCTAATGTAGCTCACTTCTGGGTATAACGTATGGATAAATGTTTCAGAAATGGACGCAGGTGTCAAAGGGAGGACTGCTGAAGCACGCCAGACTCACTCTGTGTCTAGATTCCATCAACAGCTCCGTCGGACTGACTGCGGAGAGATGCAACTCTAGAACACCATCACAACAGTGGCAATACGTCGTCACTACGCTATGATAGTCAGTTAACACACACATGAAACTGGCAGCATACATCAACACTTATTTCTATCTGCCTCTGTCAGAAAGAGCGGTCATAAATTAAGAAATCAAATAATAGTTGAATTTATTATGTAACTAGTTTGTTAAAGTATGATACTTAGGTTTTTACTTAACCTATTTATGATTAAGTCATCCAGGTTACAATTGAATGAATATCAGATGAACTATGAATAACGGGACAATAGCTTAAATCAAGAAGCTGGGCTAACTTGCAGGAACCATTGAAGCATTATGATATTCAAATCGGATCCATTCAGTCTCCAATTCTATGAGTGGAGTATCCTTGATAATGAAAAAGTCAATTTAGAGTTAATTGATTTGTTCAAAATGAGTTGGATCAGTAAAAGTGTCTACCTCTATGTGCGTTGCCAGTTTCTCACGTACAGTATATAACACCAATACGGGTCACTAGTCAGTAGAACCTTAGTTACCCTTCCCACTCTGCAAGTAGGCAGTTCCATCTCAGAAATAAACATCTAAAAACCTTGTCTAGTTTATAAGTTAAATTAACTCCATGGTTTGTTTTATTTTAATGAACTCTACTGTATTTAAAAGTAGCTCTCCTGTTTCGTCTGACAACAATGGAGAACAAGGTGTTGTTTATGTGATATGAGAATGGTACTAAAATGTTATTGCTTACCATTACAGTAGTTATTACGTTAAATATTGTATTTTAAATAAGGTTTTTAAGAAATAGCTTAAATCGTATAGAATTGTGATATCCACATCTGACCTACTTGCAGAGATACCGACCTTGCTTGACATCACATTTATGTAAAGAATACTCGTCTGTTTTGTATTTTTCTATCCGGTGTAATAATGTTCCTTCTTGCATTCCGGTAATTTTACTACAATGGAAATTTAGCTTTAATCTCTTATTATTTTTTAATTCGTTTAGTTTTACATGTTTTTTATTTTGGCAATATTTTAATGTAGGTAACTACTCTCTTAGTCAAAGTTAACCAGTTGTCCTTTACTTATAACACTAGTTTTATAAACTAGTAAAGTCTCTAACATATTTCTTTTAACTCAGGATGTTAAATTTTAAATTTGTTGTTTTATAATTTTTTAGTTTACCATTTATCAAGTTTTATTATTTAATTGGTGTACAATATTTGAAAATCATATTACTAAAAACAAATTATATAAAATAGAAAAAAAATTAATGACATATTTATTTTCATATTTGTTTATTAGAGTTTTCTTTTGGTTGTTTATCAAACTTTGTTTGGTACATTATCAAACTAGTCAAAAAATTCCTCTCGAACTAACACCTACAATATTTACATTACAACTGTTACGTTAGTTGAAACTATTGTCAAAGAATTACACTATTCAAACCAGCAATATTGATTGGCAGTGGGGTTCCCCTATCCAGCAAACTATATTTTTGCCAGTGAACAAAGACTTTTGTTAGCAAGTTACAGGTTTAGTGCCAATGGACATTTGATAGATACGAGTATCTCTATAATTCTTTTGGTACTAGTCAATAAATTTTAATAGTTGTTCTATACATTTTTAAATCATTACACATTTTGAATAAAACTTGACTGTATATAGGGGCATTTGCTATCATGTTAAGCAATGCCACAAATTGACAGGAAACCACAAATTTCTTGGTACTTTCTTTTAAGATCTCATTTATACTAACTTATAGATTACAGTTCTATATTTGCATAAACGCTGGATAGCTGATTTATTTCAAGAAATTTAAAAACAAAATCTGGACTTAGACTTCAGATCTTTTGCCTGGCAATTCATGAATTGTTACAATTTTCTTCCTAAGTAATTGTATAGTTTGTTGCTATTTACAATTCGTTGTAGTTGTATCGTGTGGTTCTGTATCTATATTTATATACTTCAGTGATTGTGAAGTAGATCGTTGCCTGCGACAGCTAAGCAGGAGTGATATCTGTATTATAGAACATTTGTAACAGCTGTTCCCAAGTTTTCTACCTGTACAGTGTATATTGCCATGTAAAGAGGGCGTTGTTATTTAGTAGTATAGAGATGCTGTTTTCCATCACATACAATATTTTCATATCTCTATGTAAACTATAACTAGTTTACGTAACTAACTAGTTATGGTTTTAATAAGTTTGTTAAATTTTATCAATTATTGTTGAAAAATTTAAAGGTATTGTCTTAACTTGCGTAAAATTATCATGTTTAATAAAATATTTTCGATACAACTCCAAAAAAGTAATATGTAAATATTTCTATTAACAGAGTTATAAAAGTTGTGAAGAGTTAAAACATTAAGAATCTATATTTACATTACTTTATTGAGCTTTATAAAGCTTTTTAGTAGTTATGGAAGTATTTTTCACGGTCAAAATAATTGTTTTGATTAAAATAAAGTTTCTAAATCCTAGTTGAAATACAACATAATTATTTATATAAGTATTATGTGATAACTGAATTTGTTCTTTTAATTTTTATTGTTTTAAGGTATAAACTAGGAGTTATATGTTGAAAACTATGTGTTAATGCTCAAGTATGTAATTATTTTTGTTTTCTTTGGGAATAAATCAGTATTCTAAGCACAATTTGTACATAATTTTGTTTCAAGCTTTTAAAAAGTTAATCTAGTAAACCAATGTTAATTAAAGCTCATCAAATAAGAAGGCAATACTGCTATCATGTGAGCTGACTGAATTGTAGATTGGAAGTAAACACTGTTTTTATTATGAGAAATAAAAGGACAGTTTTATAAAACTCGTGTTTTATTTCTACTTTAAATTTCTTTCTCCTGATTATTAATAAAATTACAGTAAATATTAATTGATAAAATTTTTGTGACACAGTTTATAGACAACAAATCTTCTAACACAGTTTGTGAACCACAAAAACCTCTAACTCGAATCAAGTTCTTCCGGTTCACATAGTGTCAAAACATCATAATAATTAGTTTGATATGAAGTTCAGCCTATCAGTGACTGAAATTGGTATTCTACAGTGAGTTCAAAATATATCAAAAAGATAATTAGCTACATATTAAATTATTGTCTTATAATATTCCCAACTATTATACTAACTAAAAAATATCTTGAGTATAAAAAACAAGAAGCTATTAACTGACTAGTGGTAATCTACTTTTTACACTTGAAAAAAGCTTTTGTTTTTTCCACATAAGAAAAAGATAATATAAAGACGATAAACAAACAATACTAATGTTCTATTCTGTGAGTAATATCGTCTGTCTGAGAAGGATGCAAGCCAGGAAGTACAGCAGCAAAGCTATTTCAATGCCAAATCCTGGCGAACTTAGCCGATATTTATCTCCAGCTACAATACAAAGCTGTCTGGAAAATAAGATCCTTCCACACATAAGAAACGTACAATACATTTTAATATTCATATAACAAAGAATTTGTCAAATTATTTTCACATGTTATTTATATAGAAAGCACACTTGTGTGTTACACACATTATAGACAACTAAGGATAAACATCTTGATAGTAAAATAGGTGGCTCATCAGTTTGTCGACATCAATACTATAACTAACTGTTTAAGTCAACATAAGTACACTTATCTTGAATTAAAAAATAAAAGAACAAGGTAGAATCTAGAAATTTTTGTTTATAAAATTTTTAACTAAAGAAACAAAAACTAAAATAACCTTTTTATGTATTCCCATATTTTGATAAAGAATGCAATATGTGTTTAAAAATAATTAGCTGAAACAGAGTGAATATCTTTATTTACTAAACTTGGCAACTGCTCGAGAAGATTCTGAGTAAAGTACATTAGATAAGGGAAACAATTAAATGTTATTACTGTGCTGGATCTTCAACTCCATTAGCCGAGTCAACACCGACTTTCATTATATCCCAGACTCTGTTGAATTACATTATCGTAATGGTCGGATTCTGTCTCTTTTACCTAAGGTTGGTCACACTGTGCCTCAGTGGTGTAACTGCTGGGGGACTAGGGTATACCCCCCAAGAGGCTCTTCTAATTGACCTTTTAATTTACGTTGTTGTACGGAAAACACAAGAATTAGTTAATTTTAATGCTAAAAAATAGTACTTTTTATATGACAATTAAAAACTAACAATTTAAATATTTTAGAACGAAACTAAATTAGGTAGTGTTGTACAATTAAGTTACCAACAGTGCGGGTGTAAGATCTAGCCGGGCCGGACAGCGCTGGTCGGGGAGACAGCCATGGAAAGTAAACAAGGTGTGCTATTCAAAGGTACGAGTTTGGGATCGTTCTGCGCATTTCTCCCCGTGACGTCACAGCTCAAATTAAATAGTGCAGCCTTTCGTTCAACCTGCGATAACTCCCTAACGATATTGTAAAAATGTTACAAAGTATACATTTTTCATTTCTGTATGAACAGATTATGTAATGGTGTAACATTACAATGTCAATAATATAATCTTTAACGGGTAAAAACTAAGACTGAAAGTAAGTATTTAGATCGATCTTTAAAATGAAGAATACACTCCATACATAAGTACATAACAAAGGAAATATAACGACAATTTCCTTTTTTTAATTTGTTTTGTTGTATTTTATTATGTTTTCTGTGCATCTTGTATGCTACGGTATTCTTTTTATATATAAATATATCTTTTTTAAACCTCTTAAAACAGGGCCAGAACTAATATTTTAGAGTCTAATATCAATTCTTCACTAACAAAGTACATAGCTCGAAAGTTAAAGGGATGTATTTTTGTCTGGCAACGCCTGCTATACAGCATATGTTTGACGGAATGCTTGAATACCAATGTTAGCAAAATCATTGAACTAAGGGTGCCCAGTCAGGAACATTCGTGTATTTCCATTGATAAATGTGATTGTAATATTCTCTTCGATTCAGCTCGGGTCCGAAGATTTCCAAGCTGGGAAAAATCCAGTTTCCGATTAAGTTTTCCTAAGAAGTTTAATAAAGTTCGGTTTCATTCCAGCGTTTGAATCCATCTTTAATCCAATGTTTTATTCAATACCTCATTTAGTTTAGAAAAACATGCTATCTGCAGAATAGTATGAAGACACTTATTTTGAACTAGTAATATTTAAATTAATTAGATAATTAAGATGAACTGTAGTAAGAATAATTTTGATTGATTTGAAAAGCAACAAACAGGCGTTAAATAATTCGGGAAATGACTTAATAGAGACATTAAAGATACATTTAGAAGTTTAATAATATATCAATCTTCTATAATATATCAAACTTATTTTAAACTTTTTTCTCTATAGATCTAAATCATTACCAGTGGTATTTTATTTTTAAATTTATTGTTATGTCAAATGAAACAAACTTGTTTGTACAATAATTGACACTAAATGTTGTTGTTAAACAAACTTCGGGAGGTGGTTTAATGGGTCAGGTTAAATAGACAGAAGTTTAGTAAAATAAACGTTTACCACTAGAGATGTATGTTTACTTAATAAAGGTTTAAAATTTAAAATCAGAAAGTTTTTTGCTTTATATATATAGCCGATTTATGTTCACTAATAATGTTTAATGGATTTCCATAGGAAATAGAGCTATACTGTACATGGCTACAGCCATATAGAACGTCGTATAACAAAACGGTCTAAAGCGGCTCAGATAGGCTAGTCTCAGTGATCATCTGATGATACCCGCATCAACTCCCACCATCGTTTAGACATATCAGACCATCACCTGCGTGGTTGGAAGTCACGTTAAGCCGTTGGTCCTTGTATTTCCATTGGTCATTGGGCTATTAATTAATGACCCATTCTAAGGAAGAGTTGGCCTTAGTTTGTAACAAGACTACACTTCATAACTCATTACTACCACACATCACACTCATCCTTCATCACATATTTGCCTTAAAATACCCTCATGAGCGTGGTCGGCATCTCAAGTAGTGATATAGTGGTAAGCGATTTTGAGCCTCCCAATACCTACATAGCCAAATGACTAAACTTAATATACTTAAACATAACCTTTTCTCTAAAACATGGTAATTTACATGATTTTCCTTGTAACTCAGTTGTTTCTCAACGGGTATTCAATATATTCTGAATTAGTTGGGAACCAAATCTTGGGTAAAAAAATTGTTTGGCGCATTTTTGTCAATTACAGTTTACCCGCATTTCGAGCTAAAGAATCTAAAAAGTCCACAGAAACTACTTTGAAACGCCTACAACAACTCGCGTACATTTAACTGCGATATTTGATCAAGCCGGCAATTTCTCCTTAAACGGGGGCTATTTACGTACAAAGAAATACGGAGGCTCAAAAGGTTCAGTTAAGTGGTATCGGAGATAAAAATATATTTTGGAAACATGAAAAAGGCGGTTATCTGGTACAGGAAGTGTATTTCCGAAAACGATTTACTCATGATTTTCTTATTCATTAAACCACTCCTATAGAAGTTTGTAATGACATTGTGTAAACATCCTGTGTAATGTAAGATTTACATTACTTTGGTGAATAACCTTGTAATCGACTTAGGGCCCTATCAGACGGAGGTGGCTAGCCACTGATGCTAGCGGCGACGCCAGCCACCGTGTTGCCACTCTTCCAGCCACCGTGCTCGGGATGCTAGCATCTTCAGCTGTTCTGGAATACCACGTGACACACCCAGTTCTTTTTAATTTTTTTAGCCAGTTCTTTTTTGGGATTTAGTTAGTAGGAACTCTGCCTTTGTCCAGTGAGTATATGTTATTACTAGCTAGGGTTTAACAGTTTCAACAACATCCACTTCCTCTTGTGCACTAAAAAAATCATTACTCTCCTCTCCCATATCAATTTCAATTATAAATAAACCTTAAAACAACACCAAGGGAGACAGAGCAAGGACTGCAAATGTGCTGTGAACATTGACTCCTCACTGAATCGTATCAACACAACGTGTGGTTATGTTGATAGGAAACAGATGCGCGCGCATCATCTTTCACCTTCGGCGTCGCTGCTAGCCACCCTCGTGTAATGACCACCATATGAAACAATGCCCAAGCACAGAGTTGGGTGGCTAAATCTCGGGTAGCTAGCCACTCATCAGCCGCTGGGAACAGCGGCCGACGGAAATTCTGCAGCGCTGCTAGCCACCTCCCGTCTAATAACCCCCATTTGGTTCAATGCCCAAGCGAGAGCTGGTGGCTGGCGTCGCTGCTAGCATCAGTGGCTAGCCACCTCCGTCTAATAGGGCCCTTAGCTTCTTGGTGAGCTCGTAAACTTGTGATTCAATTGATTTGATTTTACACTTTTAAAACAACCTGTTAGGTACCAGCTGTTTAAAAAACATCATTTGAAATCTGTCAGCAATCAATTACAGCTACACTTAAATACATCATACATTTATTATTTGTTTTTATTTAAGTAAACATCAACCTTTTTAGGTTATAAAGTGAATATGGTAGGGAAGTTTTGTGTACAGTTTAAAATATAAAACCAGTTATATACTCAAATGTCATTTGAACTCTGGAAGCAATTTAAACCTGTTTATTTAACTCTTTACATCGTTAATATTTACGAATATTATGCAGTTCTCGGTCAAATTGAATGCAACTTTTATACTTTATCTCCTGTCAAAGCCAACTGCGGTGGCTGTGGAATCTGTAAGATCGACGAAAGTAGCGCATATTGCATGTGGTTGGTGCCCTCATTTCTGGCAAAATGCACACCAGTTGACTTCTGTAGCTCAACAACCAGTTCGTGTGCTGATAGTTGTGATCCTATGATTGGTAGTTTCAAGTGTCATTGCGATACAACACGTTTTGGACGTCTGTGTGAAAATGAACTTCGAGGTGTTGATCCATCTAGCATAGCGGTAGTAGACGACGTGATATTTCCACCAGTTTTCCCTGTAAACCGTGCAGTACCAATATCACTTTTCATTTCAAAACCTGGATTGAACTTGCATGTAAAATTCAAATCAAGATTTGAGTTTCTTTCTTTTAATGCGAAAAGGTGTGAGCGTATGGAGTTGGGAAGGTATTGTGAGCGTTTTCATCCTGATATGGTAAAAAATCTGTGTACGCAAACCATAAAAAATGTGGGCAGAGTACTGCCCTCGTGTATAATTACTGTAGAGATCAATTTTCCAGGGCTGTCTTTTTATTCATATGACAAAGATGATGAGATCCGAGATATAGAAAATGATGTGTATGCTTTAAAAGAAACCTTTGGGATTGAAGTTTTTAATAACGGTGAAACTAGCAGATCGTCTTATGAAAAAAGTGACAACTTGATGGTTAAAGTTCTCATTAGCCCCGATATCAATCAATGTGCTCCAAAAGTTTATTTGAGAAACTTAGGAGAAACTATGTTTAATATGTTAGTATTAACTACTATAAATGAAGTTACAATACCCGGTTCCTATACATTATCAGAATACGAATCGTGTTCATATGTTGATAATATTGTTCGTCATTGGAACGTGTGGAGAATTGTTTCTAATCACAATGAAATATCAGACAAACCTATCAAAGAAGTATTTGTGGATGACACTCTTTATTTTGCGCCTTTTACGTTAGATGCAGGGAATTACAAAGTTAAATTAAATGTTTCACTTTGGAACGGAGCTGAAGAAAGTTTTGACTACGCTTATGGTTACTTCAGCATAGAACGAACTGATTTAATTCCGGTAATATCTGGAGGCGCAGAACAAAAACTGTATTACAAAATTGAATCGATAACACTAGATGGGAGTAAGTCTAGGAATCTAAATGAAAAACGGACAGAAAGAGGACAGGGCCTCACGTATTTTTGGAAATGTGATCAAAGTAACCCAAAGTGTGCAGGTAAATACTCAGAAGGTAGTTCTATCACGTATCTGGGACCTTTTGAGAAAAATGTATACTATGTATTCACATTAACCATATCATCTGGCAATGGAGCAGAATCATCGTCTCAGTCTACTTCTCAGAAGATATTTATGTCTGAGTCCCCCCTTCCGTTCATAGAAATAATCTGTCTACGGAATTGTGAATTTGAAAAATCAAACCCGAATGTAGAAACTATTTTTGAAGCGATCATAAAACACACTCCAGCTGGTTTAGTTTTGAATACGGATTTTAAATGGACTTACAAAAAAGCAACAGACACAAATACACTATCTGTGGAAGAATTCAGGCAAAAGCAAGCCCCAAATAATGTGCTAGTTGTTCCTGGAGGGACATTAGAAAAGGGTGAACTTTACACGTTTCAGGTAGAAGGAGGTGCTGATAACCCAGGTTTCGCAGAGTACAAGATTGTGATGGCCAATGAACCGACCGGGTTTAATTGTAGCGTATTTTTAAATGGTCAAGAACAACTCTACAGAGGAGTGACACCTGTTTCCATCAAATGTGACTCACACCCTCAAGCCCTTTCCCCAGTTTACACAATGTACGACAAAGTTTCTGAAACTGAAGGAGATGAAGAAGCTAGGATTCTCTCAACTGGAAAATCAAATGTCGTCCACAATGTATTTCTCACCCGAGGCTACGTAGAAGCAAAAGTAACGAACCAATATGGATTATCAACAAAAACCGGTTTCCAGTATGTACTGTTAGATTCTAAAGACACCGTTTCAGAACATATGAAGGATCTTCAGCATTTGCTCGATACATCAGATGCTGTACAAAGAGCCAATAAAATAGCAGTCATAGTTGATTTCATAGCAGAGAGCCAGTTTATGGAAGAATACATACCACGGGCGCTTGAGCGGTTTCTCGAAATTGCTGCGAATGATGAAATAAGCAGCCTGTCATTTTTAAAAGTTTGGACTAGTACAACTAGTCAAATTCTCAACGAAGGCAAGAAAAGAAACTGCCTTACAATGAAAAGTATGAACTACTTGAGCAAAGTTCTCACAAATCTTTCAACTAGATTATTGCATGAATCAAAACTCGTTATTCATGACTTTCTCACTCAAGGTTTAACACTTAATGAAATAACCATTTATTCAAGCCAACTTATTAAGTTTGCAAACGGTATGTACGATCAAACTGATGAAGAATTTCGTAACAAAAATGTTGGAAAAGAAAAGTTTTATTCGTTATACAGTTCGTACAGAGAGAGCACTGATTTTTTAATGCAAGCCGTTGAAAAGATAATGCAAAGTTTGATACTAAACGTCTCACCGTACGCACTTCCTGTTACATTAAATGAAGATAAGATGTTTATATGGATTAAGGAAGATACACCTGAATACCTTAGTGAATTGTCTGAAAATAAAACCCTACCTGATTCAATACCTTCTATCTTCATTTCTAAGTCTCTTGCAAAATCAATTTCAAGGCAAACTGATATGCTGGTTGTTCAAATGGCACAGTTCCAGGAAGACCCTTATTGGTGGGACCAAAATGTTCATATTTCTACAAACGTAGTAGATTTAAAAATGGTATTCAAAAAAGAGAGAGAAATATCAGAAATAAATAAATTAATATATCCGATTGAGATTAGTCTAAACAACTCTTTTCAAGAGATCACTACAATCAATGGAGTTGTTGAACAGTGTGACTCAAACGCTTCTGTTGATGATCTAGACATGATGGTGAAGGTTCATCAGTTGCGGGTCCCTAATACCGGGAGATTATACATTACTTTCTTGAATTTAGTTAGTGGTCAGGAGTTAAAGGTTTTAGCAATGTTCAACATCAGACCAGATTATCACATGCTGCTTAAAAAAGGGGTTACAATTACCTCGTCTTCGAGAGTCTACTTAGCACCAATTAAAGATCCAAACGCTTTTAATTTTTATGACCTTTATTTTTTAGGAATCATTCCAGGCACCAACACACCAAACGGAACTGTTATTAGTTACTCTTTTGAACTATCATCGTCCCATTGTGCAAGCAGAACATTAAATGAGTGGTCCACCAGAGGCTGTAAAGTAGGGAAAGCCTCCGATGGCAGCGAGCTCGACTGTGAGTGTGAACATTTATCAATTTTCGGTGGGTTTTCCCAGGTACCTATAAATAAAGTGAACCCATTTGAAGACTATAAACTTTTGGTTGACATTCCAAACAATCCGTATGTGTTCATATTTATAATTGTATTACTTTCCATTTACCTTTTTCTTCTTATCTGGACTATCCGTAAAGATTATGAAGATAGGCGGATGGAAGGAGCTATCTATCTTGAAGACAACTTCCCCTATGATGCATATCCGTATCTAGTGGTGGTGTACACTGGTAATAAACTGTTTTCCGGCACGTCAGCAAATATTGGGATTGCCATCGAAGGATCTGAATCTTCCAGCAGACATCACGTTTTGCGTGGTTCAATGCTCAAAGTTCTTAGAACAGGAGACGATGATTGGTTTTTATTGTTTAGTCCAAATTATATTGGAAGTCCTAAGCTAATACATCTATGGTCAGATTACTCAGGATGGGCACCGGAATGGTATTGTAGTAAAGTTATTGTCGTTGACTTGCTTGGCCAAAAGGAATATAAATTTATCGTAGAAGCTTGGCTCTCCCTAAAAACGGGCTTATATGTAGAAAGATATGTAGACGTATATTCATCTGATGAAGATCAAAGATTAATAGTTACCATAGAAAACATGGTTTTTGGATTCCGGGAGACTCATCTTTGGGTTAGCGTAATGTCAAGACACCCTCGTAGCACAGTTTCTAGAGCACAAAGACTGTCAATTGCTGTCGGTGGCCTTTTCATCACTATGCTTGTAAGTTGCATGTTTTATGGCGTTCTAGATGAAAAGATAGAGGACTACCCGGAGTATACGGTGACTTCAAGAGAAATTACAGTTGGGTTCTTAAGTGTCATCATTACAGCCTTATTGATTAATTTGCTAGTCTCGGTTTTCAGACACTCTTTTGTTTTCCAAATAACTGATGAAGCGGAAATTGAGGAAGACGACGATGAGATTGACGAAGAAGAAAAGAAAAGCAGCTCTAAGCAGAGTAAAGCCAGCAGTAAACGACAAACGTTAGAGGAAGGACGTGAAAAAAGTATTTTGTACCGATTGTTTAGAGACGTTTTAAAGGTACTAGCTGCTAGAAAACGGTTTGTTCCAGTAGAGTTAAATCTTGAAATTCTAGGACAAAGTCAAAAACACTCCTACCACTTCAGGAGATTATGGTCTTGTGTTTCATGGTTTTTCTGCATAAGCATAATTTTCATATGCTCCTTCTTAATAATCCTTTACGGTTTAAAGTTTGGTAAAGTCAAGAGTTTGCAGTGGCTCACCAGTTTTACTTTTGGTTTTCTACACATGTTTTTTATAGCGACTCCAATGAAGATTATTACTCTATCAGCGATGTCTGGAATGTTGGCTTCAAATCTGTTCGAGGTTGTTAGCTACAGAATAAAAGAGGAAACGATAATCACCTACAAAGATTGGTATTTGGAACAAAATCCTGACCTAGAAGCTAAATTAATCTCCATGAGAAAACAACGGGCATATATTCCATTGCCGTACATGGACGTATCAAGAAAGATATCCAGAGAAAGAAAAAAAGAAGCAATTTATAAGTTGATAGAAATGGCCTTAATAGCAACTGTACTGGTACTTACATTTGCCGAACTTGAAACTTTATGGACAACTTCTCATTACTGGAATAACCGTCAACTTAGAAGATTATTTAAAGAAAGCTTTGAAGAAGAGGGCTTGCAACTACAGATGATTCGCAATATTTCCGAATACCTAAGCTTTCTTCGCTCGGATGTCTTGCCCGTTATTTATAGAACTTCATGGTACAATGGACAACCTTTTGTGAAAGAAAGTACAACAGATTATAGATTTGTGTTTAGTGGCACAAGTAAACTTCTTGGACTTCCACGGTTACGCCAAAAACGAGTAAAACCAGGCCTATGCAAAAAGAACGTGTACCCAAATTTAACGCACTTGTGCTCTTTACATTTTCACAAAGCACAGAAGACAACGACCTTTATGGCGAAGGCTGGATTACTAGTGGACCAGTGGAAAAATTTCAAGCATCGCCTGTATGGGGGTTTATGAATGAATCTGAAACCTTCCAACTAACATTGTTTGGATACACCAATACGGCTTACAAAGCAGGAGGCTATGTTTCAGATTTGGCTATCTCTCGAAGTATGTCTGATGATGTTGTCATATACTTGGATCGAGAAAACTGGTTGGATAGAAGAGCAAAAGCTGTTATTTTTGAACTTTCGCTTTACAGTGCTTTTTCCGGTACTTTAAGTTGGCTTATATCAATCACTGAAACCCTACATATGGGCATGTTGACCAATGTTCTCTATGTGTATTCGGTTAGCCAAGACTACGGATTCATAGCCCTCGACTTCATATTTCTCGCAAGTTTCTTTGGTTTTGCAATAAGGGTATTACTCATAATGAACAGAAATGGGGTCACCGCAACCCTTTTTGACTTCTGGACCTTATTTGAAGTTGCATTAATGATTTTGGCAGTAAGTTGTATTTATCTGTTGGCACAGAACGTACTTGCCGTTCAAGAGTACTTACACGAGTTTTTAGCTGGAGATACCCGTGATAGATATTTTCAGTTCCAGCATCTAGTAAGCTATCTGATTGAGTTGAGAATTGTCATGGTGTTTTTGATTCTTTTCATTGCTTGTAGATTCATGAAGTCTTGGTTGTTTGGTAAAAACTTCATCCCTTACTTTAGAACACTCATGTTTTGTTGGAGCAGTTTGTTTTGGATTTTTCTTGTTTATTTCCTAAGTTTATTTTCTTATTGGAGGATATTTTCGTATCTTTTGAACAGTTTCATGCTAGCCAAAAATAATTTTGTTTTAATAAGTAAAATAGACTTTAAATTAATAGTCTTCAAGTGCGTTAAATTAACCTGTAAAATTAACCCTTACGTATTGTGCTCCATCGCCAATGTTTTACCCTTAATTATAATTATGTACTTTACTCAACTATATAAGATCATCAAAAGGAAAAATCAAGACAAAAAGGATGTAATTGATTTCTGTTCCGTCTTCTGTAAGAAAAATACGAATATGTCATTTCATGGAAACATGGAAAGAAACCAAAGCATTTTAAGACTTACATAAAATATGCTTTAAAGTGGTCATGTTTTTGTAACCGTTATTGATAGTCCAATAAATGTGTGACTATAGCTGTGACAATGAACATGTTTTGTTTTACTAACGAATTTCCATAGTAAATATAGCTCTTAGCTTTTAAGGCTTCTTCGGGATACCTAAAAGATGCAATGTTCTTAAATTTATAGAAACTAAATATTCTAAAAGCTATGAGTTATTTTAAGAGTTAAGCGAAATATTAGTTTTTATTCATTAAACTGCAATTAAAAGTTTAACTTTCATGAAAGCAGTTTAGGAAACAGCTGATTGAGGCACATTTTCCCAAGCACATGGAAAGTACAAATTGTCCGGAAAATGAGAAAACATGTGTCCCAGGAATCAGAAATATGTATTTTCTGTAATGTTCGTTGACAGTAAAATAATGACTCAACAATAATGTATTACGAAAACTATGATTCCTGGCAGTTAAGATACGCAACTGGAGCATAAAAACTTGAAAATCATCGTTCACAAAGCCAGTGGTTACAACATTTTGTATTTTGGTTTGGAACTCCTTGATAAATGAATAAATACAAACAGATATAAAGTAAATGTTTTGGTAATACTATTGTATCTCAAAAAAATATTATGCTTCATCACTAGGTTCTAAAGTGACATTTTTTCACACTAGGTAAATGTTGACTTAAATGTTTGACTTGTTGACTTAATGTACAAGTTGACTTCTGAGGTCGCACTTCCGTAAATGACCGAGGGTCAAAAAGACACTTTCGGACCGAGTGATGAACGATACTTTTTGTCATGATAGTAATGAGAAATAAATGCCAATAAATATTTAATATAAAGAAACAATTGATTAGTAAACGTTGTTTTGAAGCAGTTTGAAATTATAATGTTTCGAAGAAACAGTTGTTACAGTGATTTACTGTAAGTTAGTGTTAAAATTCAAAACAAACTCCTTGAGTCAGCTAATGTCCATGCCACAAAAATACTAACAAACATATCTTATAAAATATTTCCTAAACTTCTGATACAAATGCAACAGCAAGACGAGAAAAGGGATAAAGAGAGATAAATGAAACTGCAGGTCACGTAGAGGAAGCCGAGATTGCAGAGTCTGTAGCTTCTTGATCTTCATTGTCTAACTTACCCAGGCTCAGCTGTTCACAGCTCAACCTTCTTCACAAGCTGGACTACTACGGGGTACGAGGAGTGCCACTCGCTTGGCTCAAATCGTATGTTAGTAGTAGAAAACAATTTATAGGTCTCTTAGACCTACGATCAGAAGAGACAGTATTCTATGGAGGGGTCCATACTTAGTCCTTTACTGTTCTTGATCTATGTCTACGATGTTGGCTCATCAGTGCAATAAGGGCCTTGTCCAGTATGCAGATGACAAGACTCTCTAGGTTTTCAAGCAAAATCAGTCAAAGAATTTGAACCATTGGCATTCATTAAGCTCATCAGCACAATCCAATACTTCAAAGAGCCCAATCTCAAAACCAACCCAAACAAATCTTCTTCTATGCAATTCTTTTTTATGTCAGACAGGCTCAGATCATAGTCCAACTGTCATACTGGATGAGACTGAGATAGAAGAAGTAAGTCTACACAACAAAATTCCTCGGGATACATCTCGATCGAGATTCGACCTGATATTTTCATGTAGACTAAGTTTGCACCAAAATTTCCTCAGGCATTTATGTTTTCATACACCTATCCAAATATTGCCCAACTCAGGTACTGATGACGGCATATTATGGAGTAGTCCTTCCAAACCTCTCCTACGGAGTAGCGCTATGGGAAGGCAGCAAAAACTAAAACTTTTCCAGAATTTTCACTCTCCAAAATCAATCAGAACAATAGCAAAGCTACAATGTAAAGAGTCGTGCAGACCAGCTTTCAAAAATTTGAAACTGTTGACTTTACCCTGCCTCTAAATTATGGAAACCTGCCTTTTATCAGACAAAAATTCGAACCCGTAAGAGGGGTGATATCCACTCTCACGAAATTACCGGACATTTGCCTTTACAGGCAGGAGTTCAACTCGTAAACAGACTGCCAAATTCGATCAAAAGTGCACGTATGCCAGAGGCATTCAAAACTCGCTTGAAAAAATTTAAGTCGCAGAAGCATTTTATGATATTTAAACGAGTTTATGGCACCCAACTGGGGCTCCGCGTAAACAGACCACGGACCAGAGGGCTAGACTGGAGCAAAATCGAGTGAATGAGAATTGGGTGAATGCAAATACCGTATGTTTGAATAGGATTTCAATGTGTATGAATGCAAAGTTTTAGACACTTAATACTAATGACGGTTGCATGACATGTATATGTTTTACGCAGTAACAGATTTATTTATTTATTTAACCTTGGAGAGGAAGGAGATGCGGTGAGGTACGGACTAGATGTACGGATAAATTAAGCAATGTTGCTCAAATACTCAAAGTTCATATTCCAAAAATTGTTTTACGTCTATCTAGCTGTGTCTAAGTGACCTTCAATTAAAAGTATTCTACGTTATTTTGCCCTTTATACATGAATGTTGAGTAATCCAAGTAAGAACTCGAAGATGGCAACCTCCCCTAGGTTAGTTTAACATTATTATTGCTCACGTTTGCAACACATGTAAATGTAAAGCAATACAGCAAATTCTGCAGTAATCTGTGGTTTTTTATTGCTGTTCACGGCTTTTAGTGAAACTAACGGAGGTGTTCCACGGGTTGGAGAACACGGAGGTTGGTTTTGTTGCCCGCAATCAGGGAA
Organism: Matsumurasca onukii; assembly: GCA_018831715.1. Taxonomy (NCBI): domain Eukaryota; kingdom Metazoa; phylum Arthropoda; class Insecta; order Hemiptera; family Cicadellidae; genus Matsumurasca; species Matsumurasca onukii. The sequence continues at coordinate 10,434,964 of CM032061.1, read as the reverse complement.
TGTAGTCATTAGTATGCAAAGACTGACTTGGCGGGCTCTCAACTTGTTCACTCCGCATCTCAATTTTTCTCAACTTTGTTTCACTTATTTTTCAACTTAAAATCAGGCTTTATGTTCAAGACTACACGTCAGTCACTACAGCTGTATATTTTAACGCTTCTTTGGTGGGTTGTGCACCATTAAAGCTTTCGATTTGCTGGCACAAGATTTACTCATTCAACCTAGATCATATTTAGTTCCAGACCACATAGTTATTGACAAGGAAATGTATCCTGTAGGTTACACTGGACCCGAAGAAGTTAAGAGAACTTTAAATCCATACTTTTGCTATCAAAAGGAAATTAGTCTAAAAAGAATCAAATACTAAAACAAACGGCTGTATATACAGGGTGTCACAAAAATGTGTAGGGCGCTATGCAGAACCGAATGTTACATACAAAACAAGTCGAAAGTGCAGAGAACATTTTTTTTACTTCAGCTTAATTTAGCCACAATCCGCTTTTTGTAATTTTTTGTAAATACTTAATTATTCAAAACCCTTTGAGATATTTTTGTGAAACTTGGTTTTATCACAGTTATGCTTTTCAACAACATGTCTATCGCAGACTTTGTAACAATAAACTTAATCGAGGACCACTTGAACTTTAAACCATAAATATACTTAAAGTAAGTTTACATTATTTTTGTTTCATTTACGTTTTCCATTCAGCTACTGCGGAATCCACTTTATTAACAGTTAGTTTTCAAATGTTGCAGGAGTTTTAGGGGTGGTTTAATGTGTACATGAAGCACGCAGTTGATATTAATCAGTGGAGTGACACCCTCGAGTCCTTTAGAGGTTAATGAGAAGACGTTAATATTACGCAGCTTCCACGTACACTGACATTGTGCTTGGAAAACTGAGCACGTTAAAACTTGTTAAAAATATGTGCTTCACGCTTAATTTTTTACAGATGAACTTCTCAACCGAAACGGTTAAAATGTTATCCACAAATTTAAAGTTTTGCCTTCCCTTATGTTATGGCGCTGCAGCGCAGGAGTCTCAGGGGGTTTAATGTGTACATGAAGCACCGCGAGGCAGGAGTAAATGTATTTAGTACTGAAGCTTGATCTCAGTAGCATCATTTTTGTTTTCAAAAAAGTTGGTCATCCAACGAGGCCCCCAATTTATTTTGTCTGAGAAAGGTTCTCCTTTATGTTTAACAGACGGAAATGCACCACTTACATTAAATCCTAAAATATACAAAAGTTGGAGAAGACTATTAATATTCCGAGGTGACTGTACGTTTATTATCCCTAGTCTAGCTAGGTGATTGATCCAGAGATATTACAATAAAGTCTGTGCTCTATAAGCACACATTCGAGGTTTTCCCGAAAAATAAGTTAAACGACAGTTGCTTTGGGTGATTTGTTGAATTCGTGTAATTCATCCCTAATTCAAAAATTGGTGTTAAAATATCAACACATGTTTCAAAAATACATTTAAACAGCCCACATCACGAATGCTACAAACATTCTTCTCCTTCTACACCACCTAAGCCTGTGCTAGAAGAAACCACCTTATACTGCAGTCTCATGCCAGACCACGTCCAGGCCACAAGCACCTTTTAGACAGTGTAGTGTAGACCCAATGGCTGCTGGTTTAAACTTTCTTCAAGATGTTTTAGTGTGGTAATTTTAATCTCCAAGAGTCCGTTGTTTAATCAGAATTGCTTTTTCCTATTAAGGGTCCGCCTCAGTGGTCTTTCAGAAACAGGCCGAATTTGTCCGCGCAAGAAACACACAACACCGCGCACGTAACAACTGGCTAAACAACGGGTCTTCCTTTAACTAATGCGGCCTAACTGTCAAACCAGGCGCTTAAAAAGGTTTACGGCGGCCCGTTTTTCATCTTTCAAAATAATTTTAACATTAATAAACATGACATATTTGGAAACTAGAGGTGTTTCTGACAACTTGTAATAGTTTCGCAAATAAATTTCAAAGTTTTAGTGTTTTAACTCCATTTTGTACTATTACGCATAATTTCAAAAGATTCACTGTATACGCGTGTCAAAAAAACTCCTCTAGCTTCCAAATATATCATGTTTTTTTATGTAAAAGTCATTTTGAAAGGTGAAAAACGGTCCGCCGTTAACCCTTGCATTGAAAGGTCGCCGCACAGCTCCAGATATGTTAGATCTGCCAGTGTCGAAATAAGGGTTTAGTATTCAATTACATGAAGCACACTTCCTCTTTGTATCACTATACAACAAGCAAGCTGCGGAAGATTTGACACACTGTGATTATTATAACCAATCGAATGGAAAAACTAATTCAAATTCTTTATTCTGTAAATTGACAATTTACAATAATTGTATTACAGAAGTCAAAGTTTGACATGTAATAAAGTAATCATCCTGTTTCATTTAGCACGTTCACAAAAAGCCTCCTTCTCTAGAACAAGGGACATTCTGATTGATGACGTTGAACACAGTGGTTTATTTCAGAAGTTTTCTTCATTAGAGTGGGAAACTTTGCCCATCAATTACGAAAACGACTTGTAAAGTGGATTCCATTGTTGATAGGCGCTCTAATAGACTTTGTTTTCTTTCACAGGCGGTAACATAATTATCTACTTAATAATTACTAATTGTTGTAGAATTAAGCTTTTTATTTTTAGAATACTACAAATCAATTATTATAAAATGTATGTAATAATAAAAAAAACTACATTATGATTGGTTTGAAATAAAGAAAACACGTCAGGTTCAAACCTTGTAATCTAGTGTTTTGTGAGGTCCGACATACAAACGCCAACCAACTATCCCTAAAAGTTACCTTTTTTATAAACTAATGCATGTGTTGTCAACACTTTCATAGAAGAAACCCCGTCACTCATTTAAATAGTAAAGCCGTGTGACCCTGTATTACATAGAACAAAGTTAGAGCGGGGATGAACATGAGGATATTGTGAAGATATGCAAATGTAATCATTGTTCCAGTTCTTGAGTTCAGGGAACATCTGAGACTATAGATCTGAATGTGTAGATGTGCTCTAATACTTGAGCTTCTCACTTAGATTAATTCAAAGCTATATGATATTACATACAATTTGTGGTAGGCAGTGCAAACGTGTATTTCTATATACTCGTATATATACAGTGTTGTCTGCGGTCGGCGTTTGTGATACTAACCAAGCATTTAAACATATTTTGGAACCTTTTAGACATCCCATTTAAGCTAGGCTAATAAATTATAATTGATTTAAATATACATTTTTTATTAAATGCTCTGTATTTTACACGAACTCATTCTCTTGTGTATTTGTGTGATGGGGTCTCTTAACGAACTAGTAATTAAATTAGTTCAAGAGACCCTATCATTTTCTCCATTCACTAAGTTGCTAAATAAGTAAGTTGCATTATATTAGCATCTACTCAAAATGTATTGTAACAATGTAAATTGTGCAGAAAAATTAAGAATGTATTATTATTATTTATTATTAATTGCTACTATCATTGACGTAATTTCGATAAACGCTATTGAATGACAAAGTGAAAATATTCTGCCTAGATGAAACACTTTAAAACTGGTTTAGAGCGACGGAAGTTGTTTTGGTCGATTTATGAGGTCAAATCCTATTTTGCAGGGATCCTATATTCCTGCGTATCTATTTGTTGTATTACTACAAATTTATAGGTAAACTGAAATTTCAAATGGCAGCCGTTGTAGAACGGATTATCGTATGTAGCTGGTTGATGAAGTCAACTTTTTAAATCCCAAAAGAAGGGCGGGTGCCAAATTTGGTCAAAATCGGATTTGGCCTACCTATACATACGCCAGCTATTTTCTATAATTATATGGATGTGTAAACTCACTAACTTCACTGTAGACGAACATAATTTTTGGGGTCAGGAAATTAATAATGAATTAATATTCATGTCCCGAGCCGAAGTGGTGGCATGAAATAGCTCAATTCAGGTCGTACGACCGAAATAGCTTAATTTTTGAAACGAATGCTTTAAACTTAAACAAAAGTGATAATAGGCAAAATTTTGGAAAAGTTAATTGAATAGTAAATTACACAAAGCATTTTAGAGTCTTCAAGATCGACTTCCATTAACTCTCTTCATGTTTAAGACTTTTATTCCCAAGTATACATTTTACAGCGTAACAGCTTTCCCTTCAGTATAAATTATTAAAGCGGCTTAATTTTGTCACATTACTAAAGAATTGTTCGTTTTTGTATGTTTAGCCAACTTACATCATTGTCATAAATGTTGCAATTTCATACTTATTTAGACCATCAAATGACCATTGTTATGACGTTATCAGCTAAGAGATCTTTAAACTTCGTAAAATAAATTAGCTGTATCTAAAAGCTTGAATTTACTCTTCTCAGAACCGTTTACACACCTCAGGAGTAAAGTTTTCCTATTTCGCTCAAGAGCTTATAAGTTTTGAATCGATAGCATAACTCTGGCAATTCAGTATTTTGTATGCAAGCCTTCACTTTCAGGAACACCTGCGTACTGTGCGAGTTTCTAACTGCAAAACTAAACGGTTTTGTTTGTTCAAGATACTCGTACTCGTATAACTGAACAATTACACCGACATTCGAAATATACAGAGCGTTTAAAAACATTCATAAGAAGTTGGTAATTTGTTTCTTGGGTGATAACGAGTGTAAAACAATTTGTAAATACCAAACGACTCAAATGATTAAGTTCAAATTCGGTTATTATCAAAACGATTCCTCGGTCAACAATATCTGTTTTTAAAATTGTTTGTAAATGGTGGTAATTTAAACATAAAAAATCACTAGCATCACTAATTAACAAAGGTCTTCAACACTTCAACTTCTTTCAGCGAACCGTTCTCTGGATATGTTAAAAAATTGGAAATATACCAAAATAAGCGTTATAGCAGAGATGATCCAGCCAGTTGATGTTGTCTGTGGTCATAGTAACATGTACATAACTGTTCCTTTTAGTATAATATCAGTAATATGCTCTGTACTAGTCAGGCTTTTGTCCCATAAGAACAATGATAAAATGCGAACCTTTGAGAGACCACATGCCTACAAACTTGTAATCGTATTTTATTGAAATAAATCTTATTTGAAAGACAATGATGTACTGGAATGAAATCGTAAATTATAATAAGTTTGGGAATAATATTGATTTAACAATTCATGTCTCAAAATTTGGACTTAGGTCACGGTATGATGAATGACATGAATTCAGCTCTCTTGGGAGCTAAATCATTTGTAATGAAAATTGTACTGCACACTTTTTAAAAAGCAGTGTTCTTACAATAGACTCTCAGTCTGAACTAACAAACGACTCTCCCCTCCGTCAACACTGGGTGCTACAGCACGTCAGTTCGTGACGTTGGAGCTGTGGTTGCAACTTTGAGGTGTTGATGAATTAACAAGTTCTTGTTCCTTGCTCTAGTTTGAACCCTCGAGCTTTACATCTTGCTTCTCGGTGGAGCTCAACACCTCTCGATTATTTACATTGAGATAAATACGCACACTAACCTAATATTTTTCGACAAAATACGAGACTGCCTAGGAATACCAAGTCACCAAGACAACTGTATTAAGTTTCCATCGAACATGACGAAACACTTTTAACTTGTTATATGTTAATAATTAAATTTTCCAGGAGCTAAAGATAACACGATAACTAGCAATATAAATAACTGCAAATCATGTTGCTGAATGAAGGTATGGTCTTTCCCCAAAACTTACGATGCACCTTTGAAGTTATATTCAGTCGATGGATTCAGATCAGACTGAGAGCTTCGCTGAAGATGGAAGATGTAGCATGTCAATAATATATCAAATTTCATATTTCAGCACGTGGAGGAATATTAATTTTAATGGTAAAAATATCGTACATCTGTGCATAAGCCTTTTTTATTTAGGGGTTATTAAAAAGATCCATTTGAATTTTAAACCATGTTTTTATTTATTTTGGTAAAATTGTATAAATTGCACCAACTCATCGTATTATGTATGAGGGTTTTGAAAATGTTTAATCCCACAGCTAAATTTCACGCCAGTGTTTGCGGTGCACTTCCGTAGCCTTTTCGTGGTACATCAGCCACTGCAGGCTGTAGCATGTCCCGAATCCTGTTATCTGGTCCCCCTGTTTTGGACCAGTTCAGTCCAGAGACCTTCAACCTCTCTTCAGCCCAACTGCTCACAAAAGAAGTCACATGGGGTTAGGTTAGGACTTAGAGGGCCATTCATAAGGACCCCTTTTTTCGATTCACTTGTTTAGAAGAAAAAGTATCGGTGAGTTTTAACTGATTGAGACAGCAGTGAGTTGCCAAAACAAAAATTACCTGTTTCATACAAAACCTCGTGATTTTACCTTTCATTGTTGCTGGGCTTTATTAAGCTGTGTGTATATTTTAAGAAAATTGCAAATTTAAAATAAACAAAAAGCTATATAGTTAGTTCATCTTCTCGTTAGTGTGCCATTTATTTTGTGGATGTTGTATGGGTATGAAATACATCGGCTTACCCTTAAACATAGTTTGACAAAAGTGGCCGAAACGCCTAAAAACGTGTCAGTGCCCACTTTGAACAATTTTTGGAATATGGGTATAAAATGCAGTTTCGAAATGAATCTCAATGTAATACAAAATTTTAGCTTTTAAAATATTTAAACCTGACTTAACGAAATGAAATATTTAAAAAAAAAGGTTAAGTCACACTGCTAATGAGCTAAACCCTTAAAGAAGTTTCACCGCCATAGACAGTACGCTCTGCCTTAAAACGTTGTTTTGACATCAGTTTCGACTAGTAATAATTTCGTCACTTACTTATCAACCCTGTGTTAATTTTCTTCAGTTGGCATTCATAGGTGCACTTGAGGTACAGTTGGCAGCAATGTACGAGTATGTTAGTAAGGAAGGGTGTTTACTTGCGTTGCCGGGAGACAAACGAGCTGCCGACACCAAGTGATTACTTGTCACTCGTGAATTGTTACCGCCTTACTTTTTCAAACTCTGTTCCTACCTCTAATGTTTGTAGGTAATGACTGTTACACTGAACTTAACATGTTAGTAATTTAACATGGGAATCACATATTGATTATCTTAGCAAACAAATGAGTTGCTGTGTATTTCTTTTAAGACAGTTGTCACAATACTGCACGATTGATATTTTAAAAACTGCATATTATAGCTTAGTACATTATCTTATGTCTTCTGTAGAAGTAGGAGTATGTTTCTGGAAGAATTGTTCTGAAAGTAAAGTATTGAGAATTTTTATCTTGCAAAAGTCTGCGATAAGAATAGTTTGTCATCTAAGTAACAGAGATTCTTGCAAAATGCCTTGAAACCCTTAAAATTTTGACCTTACCATCTTGAAACAATAGTTTATTGTCTTTCTAAATGTCAAATGATTCAAGGTAGAGAAATTCATTTCTATGAAACAAGATTCGCAAACTCCTTCCGCAAAAACCAAAACAGATAAAAATTACATTCCCTGCTACCTTCACAGGCGAGTGCCATGCTATTTAATAAACTGTTAATTACGTAAACTTCATCATGTTTAAAACAAAATTAAAAACCTTCTTCTTTCAAAAGATTTTTATAGCTTAGAGGAATTAATGATGGTTCCTGGAAAATTAGCAAAATTTTAACTATGACTACAGTGTTTTTACTGATGGCTCCTTGTTGTTCAAAATTTTGTATATATCAAATCAAATACAGTATATTTATTTCCAACGGGTATGTTTTTTAATTGTTTTCATACCTGAGACAATTTTGTTGTAAAGGCTTAATAAATCAATAAAAACCAAATAAACTCGTCTTATAACATAGACAAACGAACCGACATTTAAAGAGCAATTTAGATTTCAACCTAAATACTTCAGAAGATACCTTAAAATCTAGATTTCCACTGGTGCATTGGTCGAACCACAAACATTAAAACCAACTCACTGAGCAGTAAACTATTTTGTAAAATATGGCCGTCCAACGTTTTTTCTAGACAAATAACGTATATAAAAATTACAACCCAAAGCACACTGTGTATTCGAGATTGAAAAGGTCTCCGCTATAAAAACAGCTGTTTTCGTCAAACTGATAGATTCGTAATCTATACAGAAAATGTTACGCGAACTGGCATAACAATCTTAGTTATGCCTATTGGGTTACATGTTTTATACTATTAATTATTTTACCATGATTAACTCATATTAGTAAACACATTTATTGTTTAATGTTCTAGAAATGGGCCAAAGTCATCGGACAAAAGTCATGGACATGCAGCGAGTTGTACGGCCGTTTCATTTGAATGGGATTGTTGAATCAGAACCGGCCTGCGAGCAATGGTCTGGAACTGTTTATCACTTTACCTCTAACTCGTACATTACTTCCGGTGTTCTCATCAATGGGTTCTTCAATACACATTTATCTTTATTTTTGGTACAGTATTTTGTTTAATAGTTGTTTATGATATTAGATATTTCTACAAAATTAAAGAAACTATTTAAATTTTACAATAAAAAGTGTTGGAATGTAAGTACTAACATTTAAACAGCTGAAAAGGATTAGCCTCGAAATACACTAATATTTAAGCAGCAAATTGTTGTAAGTAAACTAAAGTTAACTCGAACGACAAAACTGCTTTCCATTTTGTTGTACAGACGATATTTACGTCATTCCTCAATGTTAACCATACACATAAGCTATAATGTCAATATTTCTTATAACCTTAAGCTTGTGACGATAATAACTACTTTCAAGTTAAAAGAACTCCTCTCTATTGATGATTTGAAAAAAAGAACATAAAATATTCGCAAAACATTTAATTAATTCAAACATCCTTAAGTAAAAAGACATCTTGAGTCGATATAGCCTTTAACATACCAAGTTTAGCAGGTATTTTTCAAATGCAAACTCTGTTCATCTGGAAATAAAGTATTATTATTATAGCTCCACAAATAAATTATTACAGAGGCATATGGAAAATATTGGAAGTACAGCTGATTTGCATGGTTCAAATGAACTACTGAAAACATACTAGTGGCAATATTTGTTTGTTATAGACCTGGTGTAGCGTGGCTTCTTATGAAATAGTGAATGACGGTCAGCTGTCCACAACCACAACAAAGATACTCCAGAGCCTAAAGTCAGTCTATTCTCAGAAGTGAGCAAGAAGAGACGTGTAAGTAATGTTGAAGACGACAGGAAAGTGGCTTGATTGTGTCGGTTTCTGAAACTTTCATCCTCCACAAATCTTGCCGGATCTCGCACCACAACTTTCAGTGCAAACTTCACTTTCACCACTTATACACAACTAAGTCAATGGTAAAGTGCGATGATTGTTTAAATATTACAACTAACTAAATCACTATTTGAGATGCCGACCACTCTCATGAGGGTATTTTAAGGCAAATATGTGGTGAAGGATGAGTGTGATGAGTGGTAGTAATGAGTTATGAGGTGTAGTCTTGTTACAAACTAAGGCCGACTCTTCCTTAGAATGGGTCATTAATTAATAGCCCAATGACCAATGGAAATACAAGGACTAACGGCTTAACGTGACTTCCGAACCACGCAGGTGATGGTCTGATATGTCTAAACGATGGTGGGAGTTGATGCGGGTATCATCAGATGATCACTGAGACTATCTGAGCCGCTTTAGACCTATATCATCCTCAAAACCTGACCTCCATGAAGCTGGATTACAGGACCACGCCACGAGTCCCAGTCAATATAACTGGTTCTTCAATAAATTTTGTAGCTGTCATAGAATGATATGACAATTCACATTTCAATTTTAAATTTGAACCAATTGGGTTGAGAGTCAACGTGAAGACGAATGATGGTTGTGTGGACAGTATGGGACGCCCCTATGGCAAACACGTGAAGGTGTAGTTTACCCATTGACTTTGTAGTTTAAAATTATATTTTTATTAATAAGTAGAAACTACGAAGAGCCTCACACGCGTCTTTTAGTGCCTTTACAAGTGTTTGCAATACAAAAAATTGCTTTAACGTGATGATTTTTGTAAGTATTGTAGTTGATTACTTCGATTGGTTTGCCACAGTATTTGTATTCATCTATTAATAGGGGATTCAAAGCATTGCATTTTTATGTTTTTCGTAAATTTGATAGTTGGTTTTCAACCCACCTTCAAAAAGAGTATATTGATTGGATATATTGAGTATAATGATCAATATTGAATTGTCCTTTGATTTTAAAAGTTTTAACCCTCTGAATCGTCACCCCGCCTGTACAGGATACGCAGCATTAAAAGCAATTTCATTACAAATTCATTATAATATTGTGTACATAGCAATTTCTAAATTTCTATGTGTCTCTAATAGTCTTGATCGACCTGATGAGCTTGTATTTACAGCTGTACTTTATTGTACCTCGTTTTAATTTTTTTAAACTCATCAGATTTGTCCCCAGGCCTTTATTTCTACTAAGTAGCAAAGTTGTATTGCACTTTTACACCCTCCTTTGTTCGGTTGCTGTTCAGTCCCTTCGAAGCAGTATTTTTTCGTAGCCTCGGTGAAGTCTTTTTTTCCTTGACTGGGACTCGTGGCGTGGTCCTGTAATCCAGCTTCATGGAGGTCAGGTTTTGAGGATGATATAGTTCTAAAGCGGCTCAGATAGTCTCAGTGATCATCTGATGATACCCGCATCAACTCCCACCATCGTTTAGACATATCAGACCATCACCTGCGTGGTTCGGAAGTCACGTTAAACCGTTGGTCCTTGTATTTCCATTGGTCATTGGGCTATTAATTAATGACCCATTCTAAGGAAGAGTCGGCCTTAGTTTGTAACAAGACTACACCTCATAACTCATTACTACCACTCATCACACTCATCCTTCACCACATATTTGCCTTAAAATACCCTCATGAGAGTGGTCGGCATCTCAAATAGTGAATAGTGAAGTAAGCTCAACAGTATCATATAACGCAGACTACAAAGTGGAATGGCACACCATGATTATTGATTATATTGATGGAGTGTAGAGTTCCACAACTCCCCTGGCTTGTGTTTCATCAATGATGAGTGCGAGGAACGCCCTTGAGCTCAGTTTTCAACACAATTCAGTGATTTGTTGTGACGAGTGGAGGTTTCAATGTACATGTCAACCCCGCAGCCATTTGTCCATCTAGCGGAAATGCCCACGTGACAGATTCGATCATCGGAAACTGTAGAATTGCTATATTTACTTTTATAAAACGGTAGTTCGAGTAATCTTTATCAGAGTTTGAAATACTATACAACTTACATGATACTTTTATGACGAAATCATTAAAGCTGTGCAACTGCCAAAAACAAAAATAGCGACTGTTAAAAGTGTTAAAACGGCAACACCCATAAACATAATATTTCACGAAATGTTCGCAAAGAATAAAACGAAAAAGGGGCAAATTTTTGGTTCCATTCCATGGTGTAGTGTATATTTCACATGTGCAAAAGTGAGCAAACGTTTATACAATGGGTTGAATACAAAGAACTTTGTATTAACTTTAGTTTGTTAATTGACGTTCTAAAACAACAGAGATATAAGGGAAGTCCTGCTGCGAAACATAATTTACACGAATATTTCTATGATATCAATGCGTTTAAACCATGTTTTACGCCACGCATTCTTTCATAAATCTGTTGTTTGTGAATGGTTGTGACAAAAGTGATATCAGTTTGTTTGTAATAAGGTTGCCTAAAAAGCAATCACCCACCATCAGCAATTCTGTGAAATATGCCGTTTTTGTTTTCAAGTTTAAATGTTTGCTATTTACTACTTTCAAATTATACGCAAAGTTGTTTTTAAATTTGCGAAAAAATAGAACATGACAAAACAAAATGACGGATGTGTAAATAGCGAAAGGACGAACTTTGGGTGAAATAAATACGATTTTCCAGTCTTATCTAGTACCATAAGCGGAGCGGATTGGTATCGCACGCGCCTCCGGAGCTCATCACATTTGTAGTGTGACTAATACGGTGACGCTAGGTAAAGGTCGAGGTTGAGTGGTAGAGAGGACTATGTAGTCCTGACTTCGCCTCGTTAAACAAGGCAAACTTTACCTTTCTTTACCCTTTTACTATCTAGTACCAGGAACAATAACTTTGAAATACTTGAGGCGAATTTTGAAACGCCTACGTAACCATATTAAAATAAGCTAAATGCAACATTTCTACAGCGTAAAAGTTAGCTAAAGATGATTTTCATATTATTTATTCATAATATTTACGTTCTTTTACATAAAAAAGCTGTAATATTTTATTTTACAAATGTCTCAAAAATCAGATTATTTTGGTTTTGGCATTGACTTGAACAAGAGTAGAGCATCATAATGAGATGTCCTGGTAGGTAAATCAAAACTATAATACGTTTTATCCCTTGTAGACTTAGCACTAAGAGCTATTTGGTGCACAGCCAAAAGGGCCGGCTCATAAAGGGTTACGGGCCATAAAATGCATTGTCTGGATCCGAGTGTGGTTGTAGAAACAGTATTTTATTTTGATAGCATTACGTGTACGTAAGATAAGAGTTATGATTTGAACAACAAACATGGTTTTAAACCACGGAAGTTGGCAGTTATTTCGTAGTGTAAGACGTTAAAGTGAAGGATTTTACCTGTAAACAATATAGAATGAATTTGAAAGGGTAAAACTGAAACTATGATGTACTAAAGCCTTCAACCAATCAAATCTATGTAAAATTTAGCGGATCCGTGGCGGATTGGTATCGCGCGCGACTCCGGAGGTCATCACTCCGGTGGCGTGGGTTAGATCCCCGCATACACCACTTACAATTTGTAATGTAATAACTCCAGGTGACGCTAGGTAAAGGTCGAGGTTGAGTGGTAGAGAGGACTTTGTAGTCCTAACTTCGCCTTGTTAAACAAGACAAACCTTAGCCTTTTACCTTTTTAAAACATATAAACCTTTTCACTATTTCATGGAGCTATATAAGCCTTTTCTGAGAGAACTTTTGAAAACTATGTTAATAAAATTAAGTCAGTTTTTATATGAGCCCGGTAAAATAATCATATCAATAATTATTTGAAGATGTGTTTTTGACGATTCGAGAATTTGTGAGTTCGAAACACTCGTAATATTGCGGATGTTTGTCGTTACTGAACAAATATAAACCATCAACATTTTCTTTTTCTTATTGTTTTCTTGCTCAGAAACATATTGTTTTCTTGTTCTGAAACAAAACAATGTGCTAGTACTGACACTTTCAAAAGACACCACCATCATGGAAGTACACCGCTTATCACAGGAAAACGCAACGATATGAAAACTAAATAAAACCTGAGGTTATTGGAAATCTGGAAGGACATTAGAGATACAATGAAGCTCATGTTTTACTGCGCCTAACGAACTGGAAAGCGCAGATTTCCCCGCCGCTGAGCAGAAAGAGTCGAGTAGTTTCGATACACGTCGAATTATTAAGTAATTGCTCAGGGTGAATCATTTCACGGTCAATTGTGACTCGTTGATTGAATTAGGATGGATTGAGGAACTTATTTTATCGTGGGCTTCTATAGTTTTATTGTCACGTAAATTAATACTCAATAAAACCAGCTGTACAGGTGACTGGTGACTGAACGAGTAAATGTTTAGGCACTTCCCGGCATGCTACCTCAACCACATATTCTTTTGGAAAATCTGCAAACATTCATTTTTTAATGCTCTGACAAGTTGGTGGCCAAAAAGATGACGTCTGAATATCTGTCCTTGAACTTAGCCGATATTTTGCATCATAGCAGCAAAACAGTTTCTCGGATCTTCAATCTGATGAAAATCGTTAGTGTGGAAACAAATGTCCTACAACTTTAGTATTTAACACTTCTTCCCACCTCTGCCGGCTTTCTTAACACAGTTAGATTAGTCCTGAAAACCATCTACTGCAGAGTATAAACTTGTACCAGGGTTAGAGCTCAACAATGAAATGTAAAGTGAAACACGAGAGGCCAGAATAAAATGTACTCCCAAGCGAGAAACATAAAACAAACAGAGCTTGACGACAATCTGGAGTGATGAGGAGTTGAGTTTACCTAGCAAAAATCTGAAAACATTATTTTTTTAAGGCTCTGACAAGTTTGCGGCCAAAAAGGATGGCGTCCGAAAATTTGCCCTGGTACGTAGCTGATATTTTGCATCATAGCGGCAAAACAGTTGCTTGGATCTTCAATCTGATGAGAAATTGTTAGTGTGTTAACAAATTTCCTAAAATTTAACACTTTTTTCCACCTCTGACGGTTTCGTTGTTATATCAGTTTGAAGTTAAATTGTCGAAAATTCATTTTTTTCGCTGTGTTTGGGCTCTTAGTTATTGTACTTATCAACCAGCCAGACACATAACATTTAATGTCCCCAAAATACGAGGCCCCAGACTTTTCGGTGGTCTGGGGGGGCCTAGTTCGAAGATTTCATGACAACAGTCTTTAGCTAAGTTTTCGAACATATAGAAAAATGTTTTTTATAGAAACGTAATCAGTATCATTTTGATTTGAATTTAATAGTGATAGGAATAATTCTATTTTACTATCTGCATAAAACAACTGTAAATTCCATGAAGTTCAAGGTTATTAGTAAGTTTCTGACAAAAATTAGAGATTGTAGCGAATTGTTTATCCGTAAACTTTCTACAAAATGATCGTCATCCATTGTGTACAGACCATTTAAATAATCAATTGAAAGTAGTATTTAGTGAATTGTAAATATAATAATTTATCAATTTTACGACATCCAGAATACTTGATTAAGATGAAAGTTTATTTAAATAACACTAATACATTTCAATTTCAATTTATAGTGCCAGCTTTGATTCTTTTAAAGTTTTTTTTTTAAAATGACACTAATACATTAACAGATTACAATGAAAACCTCTATATAAAACACTATTGATCTTGCAAAAATACGTGAAGTACTGTCAAGTTAGTCCATGAAATATTCTAGTTGTATTTGAAAGATGCTACTACACCAAAACAACAGCTGCAGCCTGTTTGTGAAAATATAAAACAATTTTCAATAACAAAACACTTTGCGACTAAAACCGCCGTCGTTGGCCAAAGGTGCTTCTTAAATAACTTATCAGTAGTATGGACTTTAATAAATTTAAAGTCCTTATTATAGAAGTTCTAGGAAATAAAATATTTAAAAATATATCTACAACCACTATTAAATCTGCAAATCACCAACTGACCTGAAACAATCCAACAAGTAAAGACTCTCCGGATGAGAGAATGGCTGTCAAAGTGAATGGAGTGAGACTGACAAATGGGTTAGAGAGACGGAACTAAAAGCACACCTTTTGAAGGGTAATGGCTCCCATCTGTAGTGTGAATACAAGATCCATGACATCCTCTCCCTCTCCTCTCACACAGCTGGTTATAAGTTATCTATTCCGTGCAATCAATATCCTCTGAAATGTTATCAGTTCAGTTCCCATTGCCATCTGTGGGTCAGCTGATTCACCTGCTGATCTGACTAGTAGCGTTCATGAGAGCAGAGAAAATAACGTAAAAAGCCAAAGCCGTAGATGACAAAAATTTCTATTAGCTCATTAAACAAAGAAATCAAATATTTAAACAAGTCAAAAACAACCCACTAAAATATAAGTTAGGCAATAGTATAAAAGATTTAGAAATATAAACTTGTATTAAGCAGACCAAATTGTTATATATTACGCTAATAAGTTCATTTCTTTTAAGGGTAATTCTGAAGTTATTTGGAACACGTTAAATGATTAAAAGTACAAAATACTGAACAAAGATTTTTCTTCTACATGTAGAGATAATATTTTAAATGGTCCGAAATTGATAACAAAATAGTCCAATAAGTACAAACAATAGGAAAACAGATTATCACGAACAATTTTTCTTTTTAGATTCGTGGTATATGGGTTACCAAGGCAAACAGAACCGCACAGAGTTTTAATACTCGTATAGAAGAGATCCCCTAATGATGTAATGTTGATTTAATCATGTTTGAATATAGCCAATGAAAACACCGTTTAGTAATAGTATGGTTGTTTTATTCTTTTAAGTATATTAGATTCAACCCATTTTTTAATTGAGCAATAGAGCACCGTGTTTTTGTGTAATTATAACAGTGTTATTTGCAATTAAACAGTACAGTTTTGACATGAAGCTGTTCCAACAAGTCCACGAGCCTAATTTTTCTCTGTTTCTGTGTTAGTATAAGTTGGTTAATAATTACTGTAATGTCTAAACCTGAAATACGTAGCCTACTGTATTATGGTTAGCAGAGAAGTTAAAAATTATCTTATTTTTCTTTATTTTCTGCAAACTCGTTGAAACAAAACCTAGTCTGATTTAATATGCCTCGTGTACCAAACAATTTTGATAACAATATAGTACTAGTATGTTTTGATTCAGGTATATTGCTATTGAAACGTTTCGTTAGATTTGTAATATTGTCAGACACGAGAGAACTAATAGCAATGGTAACGCTTTTTGACCAGAGCTCACAGCAATGGTTGGCGGTGGATTTATGAGACAATTAATACCTGAGTCATTTATCGCAACGCGCCCTCGCCGATTCTGTAAATCACCTGAGGTAAATCATACGATAACAGTAACGATTCTCGAATAAAACGATAACAACGATCACGTTGTTTTCATAAAACCGTAGCTTATAGATTATCTCTGTGATTGGAAAAGTTGATAAAACTTCATTCCAGCACTAAGAATGTTTAAGAAACAATATGTTTGTTGTAGTTTCTGCTTTGAATAATTATTTTTGCACTGGAATGCTTTCTGCAGCACTTCCGTACATGTTAGTTTTACAACCCATCATTCCATGCCAACTATTTATTATCTTGTCGTTTGTTAATACTAAAGTATTTAGCCTATTCTGCTCTTAATTTTTACAAGATATTCAAATTAAGAAATTTAAAATTGTTAACAATTAGCTATTAATTTGGTTGCAATATAAAAAACAGCTGTTAGTGCTTTGGTTTCTTTTTTGCAACACTCTGTATAAATGTTACATTTAAATAGTTCAACTACATTGACTATACATATTTGTACGCTAATAACAGTGACAAAAATAATTTTGAGTTATTTAAGAAATATAAAACAATTGTTTTAAACCATATAGGAAGCTTAAACTATTTAAACCCGTTTTCTTATTAGGATTATTCTCTGTTTTTGATGTTGATGTTTTACCAGCAGTATAATTGTAATACTATATAAAACTAGCTGAAAATATAAATGTCTTTAAAAGTAATTTAAATACAATCTTAGCTTAGGCTATACTGTACAAAATACAAATGAAACATACAACACAAAAATGGACGAGCACATACACTATATAAAGCATGTAATATGTTATAAAAATAAACGCCTAATATAAAATTAGTTTTATATAGAAAAGTAAATACACGAGGGAAGAGCAAGTGTGTAAATCACTGGGAGCTTTGACAAAACAGAAACAGAATTTCAATGAAAGCAGAGTTAAACAAAAGCCAGCAATGTTGGGGGACCCACACAGTGCTGTGCCTACCAGACGAGCCTGTAAATCTGATTACCACTCTTCCAGGTTGGTTATTGTGACCTTGTTCAAACCAAATTATTTATAATATAACGTTTTATTTGGTTGAATTCACGGAAATGCTTTTTTCTAGAAAGTTAAAAAGCACCAAAGATGTATTATATGTGTATAATCCGAATTTTAGTACAATTTAAAAACAATAACAATTTATTTATTAGTCAGTTTACAAAAGAATTGTGTTGACTATAAAAACAAAAACTATAAACAATAATTAACATAACAAAAATTATAAAAAGTGATAAAACCTATGGTACCTGGACAGGCCGAGTCGAGGTGTGATATTGTATGTTATAACATTAAATCAAATTGTATTACGTTTGAAAGTCATGCATAAATTCACCCATACTGTAAAACGATTTATTTATTAAATATTAATTTAATTTTCGTTTGAAAATACCCAAATTAGGTTCAGTTTTATGTTTTCAGTTATATAATTTAACTCCAGCTTGACAAGGGAGTTGGTCATAAACCCGAAGCCTGTGATAATTATTTCTCAATACATGAAAATACCTTGTATTATGTACATGAAAGTTAGCTCCAGTTTCTAAATTACATTTAGTCAGACATAGAACAACTGCTTCAATAATGTACCTACAAGGTAGTGTTAATATGTTAAGTGTTTTAAAACTTTCTCTACAAGGTTCTCGAAATCTAGCTTTAGATACATTCCTGTTCAGCCTTTGTTTTGATGTATAAAAGGCGCATAAACCTCTGTTTAGAGCATGCTCCCCACAAAGCAATTCTATAATTTAAATTAGGATGGATTAAACCGAAATAAGCAGTTCTCAAAATACTAGTTTTACAATAATCGGATAAGTTTCGAAGAAGAAAAATTCCAGATGCAATTTTAGTGCACACACTCTCGACCTGAGAGCTCCAAGATAAATCTTTATCAATATGGATTCCTAGAAATTTCACACTTGTCAACTCTTCAAGGATTTTGTCGTTTATCATTATCAGGGAAATAGACATTTAAAGTTACGAGTGGGTTTGGTTGTACGGAAAGAGTTCAGTTCGGAACTGCTTGGTATGCACATGACGAACACTTCCAATCTAGCTGTTCAGGATGTCAGGGGATATCTCAATTTCGTCCATCCAAGTTCAGTTTACAAATACAATACTGCGGTATTCAGTTTCAAGTTGTGAGTTTTACATGTTGGAGAGTAAATAGTTATGTCGAACTTGGGGAACTATTGTATTTTAATTTAAAGTTACATCATCTTATGAATTGATTAAAACGTCCCTACGATTTAGTGTATTATTGAGTAAAAAGGAAATTTTATACATACGTAGAATTGCAAATTATTTCCATCAAATAAATTAATTATGTTCGTTACTATTAAATTATGTTATCTTATATGACTGTATAAGACGGCAAAATATTACCTTATATACTCGTAAATAGAAATCGGATAACACTTCATGTTCCGTCCAAGGTTTTATAGATTTGCAATACATTTGTTCATTCCTCTCTGCGTTTTAAATTAATACGAGAAAAAGGTGACAACGTTTGACGATTGTATATTCAAGTTAATGTACTTGAAATTTAAGTCTACACTATTTTATTTCTTACACGCTGTTTGTATTGTTTGTTTGTCGCGCCAAATGGATGACTGCTGAGATTGTTTTACTTCAATGCAAAAGTAATTAACTAAAAGTAGAAAGCTAAAGTTTTACCTTTTTTAGCAGCTTGAGGTGTAATATGAATGCTTTGTATGTCAGTTGGAAAGGAAATTTAACTTGTGAACAAAGGAACAGGTTCTTGTGTTGTTTACGGCTAAGAGTATTAAACGTACGATTGTTGTATCAGAAAGGAACAACTGTTATTGACAGGAGACTGATTCTGTCTGTTTTATAAAAGAGAACTCCCCCCCCCAGCCCCTTCACCTTCACGGACTTTGTTGAAACTTCGTCTTCCCTCTGCAGCCAGCGTTTAACTTATTTTCAATAACACAATAATTGCTTCCAAACAGATAATAATGTTTAGATTTAACCAAATTCGAGAAGAAGAGACGGTCAGTTATGCCAAAACTGAAAAACATAGCTGTGATTTTGTAAAGTTCTCTCATAAAACAATTTGTAATTTACAAGAAGGCCAATACTAGAACACTTCGTTTTCGACGTTCAGGACGTCATTGTCATAAGATTATGATTAAGTCACAGTGTTATGTCTAGGAATCCGTATTACTTTTCCTTACAACTTGGTAACCTACACAGAGTACCTAAATATATATGTAATACAGAGAGGTAACTTAATAGTATTGCTCTGTGCCAGCGATAGTGCTGCCGTCTTTAGTGGGGGACCCCGAACTAAAAATTGGGAACGGTAGGTCCCATAAAACATAAACCTGCTCCTTGTGCTCGTATTTAATAAGCATCATTTGGGCGCAGGAAACTTAACCCTAGATAGACCAAGGCATTTGGTGTGACGTGCTGGACCAAGAGAGGGTCACAAAATATCCACACATTTAAAATGAGGTTTAATTTACAAGTTCATGGTAATTAGTTATAGTTATTATACAGACCTAGTGTAGGACCATCCATCATAAAGATTTACCTTTGTGTGATGCCTCTTGATCCTACTATACTTGGTTTCAACTTGGTTTAATTATTTGGTTTCAATCCTACTATAATACTTGGTTTCTGGTAGTAGGATCAAGAGGCACCACACAAAGGTAAATCTTTTTAATTAGTTAATGGAACTTGTAAAATAACTGTTTTCTGACACAAAACATGTTTTGTATAATTTTGCGGAAAATGCTAGTTGGTTGCGGAAGATGTTAGAAAAGTGTGGACACAAAATGACCCTTCCTTGGTCCATCTAGAGACTTTCAGCTTTCTGAACCAAAGTTGCAATGATACCAACTGTAAAAGAAAAATAGTAGGTAGGCTAAGTCACAATGAATATTATAAAAAGTAAAAGTAAAATCTGAATTACCACATAAATACTTGTTTTTTAAATGTAGTATCATGTTCACGAGACTGAAACTTACGTTGTTACAAGTTGGACGAAGGGAGGGTCAAAAACTGTCCACTTACTATTTGTTGTCCCATTATCAATTACTTACACAACTCGGAGGGTTAAGAATTAGAACATGTAAAACGACTAATTTCTGTATAATTTTACGGAAAATAATAGTTGGTTGCGGAAAGTTTTAGAAAAGTGTGGACACAAAATAACCCTCCCTTGATCCATCTAGGGTTCACGTGGTTTCAAAACATATTGTATCGTTGAACAAACTATTGTTTGTGCCGCACAGCAGAGACTGGAGTAGGAGTAGGCGTGTTACCAACATTACAAACTTGTGAAGCCACACAACCCGACTCCCTTTGTTCACAGCTCTCACCTCGTGTTGTGAGAGTTACTAATGACAAAGCACCACAGTGCAGCCAACTCAACTTTCATGTATGTTACCTTTGATAGGCTTTACACAAAGCACCGCACTTTTGCTATAGTTTCTCGTGGCTTTCTTTCTCATGATTAGTTCTTTGAACCTTCTCTTGGGTATAAATTTCTAGATTTTATATGTTCCATAAGCATTTAATTGCATTTTGTCGACTTGTTTTACTACGTCATTAAATTGACTTATTTTGCCTTCATACGTGGCTTAAGTGGTTGGAAATTATTCTATATAGATTTATTAGTACGTAGATAATAATAAAGGTTTTCAGTAGCTGTATAGAATCATCGTGTTTACAGTATTAACACAGTTTGTTAGTAAATTTTAATTCCTTTAGAAAATAAGATATTCTTGTCGTCAACAGGGCGAGACCCTAGCTGAAATTAGGGCCACGAAAGACACCGATCCTGACCCCTAGGACACATTTTGTACAAAGTTTATATTGAGGAATGGCGCAAATATCGGTGATGATAGTGATGATGTAAGTTACCTGTCCAACTAAGTAAAAATCAGTTCTGTCGAGTTAACACTAGTTTACTTACAACTTGAGTCTGCTTAGATATTAATGTATTTTGACGTTTTGTTCTACGACTTTTCGCTATCTCTGGCGATACAAATTAATAGTGAAAATTCAATACGACAATGAATGTTGTCCTGTAACAGCTGATGTTGATGTGATGGTTGATCACTATGTGATGTTGCAATGTGAGTGTCCGTGGAGTGATGGAAATCCCTATGTGATGTGATGCAGTGTGAGTGTCCGTGGAGTGATGGAATCACTCTGTGATGTTGCAGTGTGAGTGTCCGTGGAGTGATGGGAGTCACTCTGTGATGTTGCAGTGTGAGTGTCCGTGGAGTGATGGAATCACTGTGATGCACTGATGGAGTCACTCTGTTTTGCAATGTGAGTGTCCATTAGAATGGAATCACTCTGTGATGTTACAGTGTGAAGTCCGTGGATGAATGTGCTCTGTGATGTTGCAGTGTGAGTGTCCGTGGGGATGGAAGTCACTCTGTCAGTGTGAGTGTCCGTGGAGTGATGGAGCATGTGATGATGTTGCAGTGTGTCCCGTGGAGTGTGGAAGTCACTCCTGATGTTGCAGTGTGAGTGTCCGTGGAGTGATGGGAGTCACTCTGTGATGTTACGAGTGTCCGTGGAGTGATGGAATCACTCTGTGATGTTGCAGTGTGAGTGTCCGTGGAGTGATGGAAGTCACTCTGTGATGTTGCAGTGTGAGTGTCCGTGGAGTGATGGAAGTCACTCTGTGATGTTGCAGTGTGAGTGTCCGTGGCACGCTTGAGCCTCACTTGATTGTTGTGTCTGGAATGTCACTTTGCTTGATACAGCTTGATATTGCATTCCTGTCAAATATATATACGCACACCAGACATGCCTTTCTTAACGACAAGAACAACCCTGCTTTCTTAATTGATGGTTGATATTCGCTAGTAAGCCACCCCATTGAGATGATGCACGCTTTCGTCATTAAAAATATGTAATAAAATATAAGTTAAAAGAAAATGTTATTGGACAATTCAAGAAAAATGTCTGAATACATGAAGAGTTGTTCCCATAAACACCTTGTATCTGTAACTAAAGACTGTTACGAATACTTAAAGTATATTAAAAGGGAAATGTTTGGTTAACACTATATTCATTGTTTTTCTCCGAGAATTGCCTTTCCCAAATACAGTACGTTCAAGATGAGACCCAAATAAGGAAAACAGTTTTGAGTTAACTGTTGAATAAAGGCATATGCGTTTACAATAAGGAACAATCCCCTACTATTTTTGAGTTGTATCTACTTTGAGTGGCCTTGAACTCCAGTGGAATGTGACAGACTGGACCCCAAGGCAGTAGAGATTGAATTTCGTCTCATAAGAGCAATGTAAAACATACATTTTCTTGGGAAACTTCACGCCTGCAGTTTTCATCGGACTTTATAAAACAAATTTTGTTTTAAAGTGAATTAAACATTTTAGTGACTCCGGTGAGCCGAATTTCCATTGTATCATTTATCAAACCCAAAAGTTGACATAAACCAGTCATAAAAAGTGATAAATCAAAAATTGAAGAAACGTTGTATTTGAATTTCTGGTTTTACTATTAAACTAATAAAATTTTCAAAACAGTGTTCAGCGGAGAAACTACAGTACATGTAGTAGGTATATATTTCAAATAAGACGTATTTTTAAAAGATCGGATGAAAATTGTGGGCGTGAAGTGTTTCAAGAAAATGCCTGTTTTACATTGTTCTTATGGGACAAAAAAGGTACTGTACAAATGGCCTGAGGTGAATTTTAAGCGTAAACAGGTGGCACTCACAAAGTACTTGAAATGCTCGTGGAACCTTCGCGCTTCCGATTAGTTCAACTCATCTGATAAATAAATAAATAAATTTATTTGCAATTTACATACAATATATGTGTTGCAAAACAAAACATAAAACAACATGTAATTCATTCACACACATGCACGCAGGCAATGCACATTCACTCACTCCCTGGAAAATAGGTAAAATTATTGCTATTTGATTCGAATGGTTTATTTGGTTTAGAAACTCAGCTATATCGTAAAATGCATGAGTTACTAAATAATCGCGTTTTGAACAAATTTTGATTATTTTCCAATTTTATATCCATTGACAATAAATTAAAAAACCAATTTGTTACTAAATAATTTTGTTCTATGTTGCTGAACACGAAAATCGTTTCTGATTCTTTTTATACTTTATACTGAGTAAGGAGCTCCCTTGCAAAGGCAAACTCTAAAGCGGCAATACAGAATAGTCTCAAAATGTAAATGCTTGAAGAGTCATTAGACCTAGACTTAAAAGTTTCACGGCAGTGGACTCTTTGTAATTAATTTTTTAACCGAAAACGTTCAAAATGTGTGCGAGCACTACTTCCCCAAAACATAATTCCATAATTTAGGTGAGAATATATAAGGCCGTAATATGCCATGAGAAGGACTTGGGGAGAGCAGAAGCCGGATAGTTTTCGTAAACAGAATATACCAGACGCAACTTTGCTGCAGACATTGTTTATTTGAGTTTCCCAGGTCAACCCTTTGTCAATGTGAATTCCAAGAAATTTTACAGCCTGAGCTTCTTCAACTAGAACATCATCCACCATGGTTATTGCTGGTGATATGCAAGGTTGAGTTCGTAGACAAAATTGAATTAGTTGTGTTTTAGCGTTATTAGTTTTTAAATTATCTGCTAAAAGTCTTGAACACAAGTATTAAGACTGATGAAAGTTTGAATTTCCAAGGTATTTTGTGTTTCTGCAGTAAAACAAAGGGTAGTATCATCTGCAAATTGGATCATTTTTCCATAGTGTATTGCATTTTTGGCATTATTTACATATATTAAAAATAAAACTGGTCCCAGCACTGATCCCTGGGGACACCATAGCTAATTTTGATTTCCTTCGAGCGTGAATCAACTTGAACACATTGTGTCCGGTTGTACAGATAAGACTGTATCCAGTTATATGGCAGCCCCGGACACTCTATATGTTTAATCTGTTCATGAGAATAGAATGGTCTACACAATCGAAGGTTTGCTTAGATCAACAAAAACACTTAAGGTTTGTTGTTGTCTGTCCAGTCCTTCATACACAGTTGCTCTAATACAGCATCCATCGTAGATTTTGTCTTCTAAAACCATATTGGTTTTCTGATAAAATATTGAATGTATCCAAAAACTTAAAAGTCTATTCAAAACAGTTTTTTACTCAGAACTGGAAGAATCGAAATGGCCTATAATTACTTGCTTCTAAAGGATCAAGATTTTAAAATCGGTATGACCTCTATCTTTAGTGCTTGAAGAAATACACCAGTTTCAAAGGAAAGGTTTACAAGTTTAGTCAACGGTTGAACTAAGTGCTTGCAACACTGTTTTACAAGATACATTGACATACCATTGATGTCTTCAGACCTTTTAGAAAACTATTGATAATTGAAGTAACTTCAGCTTCAGTAACTGAAGTGAGTACCATTGAATTAATCATAACAGGAGTCAGAAGAGAAATTTTATGAGGTCGATTTGACTGATTTCAGCTACTGACAGAAACAAACTATTGAACTCAGCAGATAGTGTCGGAGTCCCTAATCGTTGTATCACCTATTTTAATATTGATGGGTTTGGGATTAGTTTTATTTTTTTGTTGGTTTATTATTTTCCATGCTGTTTTAGATATATTGTTAGTATTCTGTAGTTTCTGATTACTGTCAAGAGCTTTTGCACCTCTAATAACCTTTCTATAGATTCGCTTGTAGTTTAAAAAATGTTTAAATTCATCATTGTTAGTGTTTTGATACATTTTGGAATACATTTTAATTTTATGCCTAGATATTCGAATACCAGGAGTAATCCACGTATTCATTTTATTGTTTGTGAAGATTTTCCTTCTTTTCATAGGAACGTTGCTATCTAAATGAAATAACAAACTATTTTCTAATGAATGTACTTGGTGAACTGTAACTGTCTAAGAACCCCAGTCTATTTTTTAAGGCTGCTGTTGAGAGATTCTAAGTTACTAGCATCTATATCTTATCGGATGAATCTCAGGCACTACATAACAATATTGCATGCAGTATTGATACACGTGTTCGTCAATAGCAGTACTCGAAGATGCCGTTACTCGTGTGGGTGTGTTAACTGACCATTTAAGTTGAAAAGTATTTAAAATGTCTTTAAACTGTTTAGTTGAACTGTTCTTAGAATCATTAGTATTTATGTTAAAATCTCCTATAAAATAAAACCTTTGTACTTTACAACAACATTTTAAAAGACATTCCAATTTTTCAAAGAAAACCTCCATACGTCCGGAAGGAGATCTGTACAAGGCTATAAGAGCTACCCTCCCAAGAGAGCCCAAATACAAGTTCAGTACTTAGATCAGTATTTAGTTTTATATAAGAAATTTGATTTTTAATAAATATAGCAACACCTCCCCCTTTATGAGATTGTCTTTGAAACGAGTCAGCCAATTCATATGTGTTTAGCTGATTTTCCCAAGTTTAAGCCACCCTCTATCCCTACAATTATTAAGCGTTATGTTCAAATCTAGTTTTTCTTAGTTAAGTAAATTTTCCCCATCAAAATTCTTCCTTGGTTTTAGCTGATTATAGTAGAAGTCAAAGAGTAATGTCAGTTTCTAGTTAAGTTTGAAATTTTTCATCAAAAATTTCCTTGGTTTTAGCTGATTATAGTAGTCAATTAGTTTGACTTAGACCGAACTCAATCCCTACAAATAATATTGCACAGATATGGGTCAGGTTTGTCACTATCAAAATGCTGGTGTTTGAAAAATACATCAAATCGTATGATTAGTCCGCATGGGGAGTTATTTTTCTGTGGTTGGTACATACACAATTAGCTCTGGATGATTTCAAAAGAGTACTCAAACAACAGCTGAAGCTTATTGTTTGTTTTTATACAAATAGACTTCTTTCAAATTTTCTCAGTAGTTTTAAAAATTTAGAAGTAAAACCAAAATTATAATGCGTTTTTCTAAACGGTTCAGGAAAGCTTGGCTGCAGAGCAACCAGAGGATGCACGACATGCTCCTGGCTCGGCCCAAAACACGTTTCTTGCAAAGATGGCCAGATCCTAACTTGGAGGTAATCTGTATATTTTGTTATTATGAGAGTTGTAACATAATATGAGAGTTGCGAACCTTGAAGTTTATAATAAGTTAAATGTTTTCTAAAATATGTTCTACGTTTTGTTCTACAGAGAACGTTACCTGTCTCCATATCAGTAGCAACGCTGCAAGCGAGAGCTACAGCAAGAACTCTGGAGCTGGCTAAACCCAGATGCATCCCCTTGCAACCTCCGTAAGTTTAACTGTGTGTTTGAAAAATATCTTAAACTATAAGACACCTTGTGCACTAACTCGTTATAAGTTTCATTCTCATTACACCTCCTTGTGTCTAGAGTACTTTTTAGTTTAAGCTGCCAAAAACTGTTATGTTATAGTAATTTTAGTAGCGTTTAAAATTACAACTCCCCAAGAATTGTTGATTGACGAGAACTTTACTGAAAAGTCAATAATTTAGTTTAACTTATCTTATTATAACCTTTTATGATAAAATTATAACCTTTTGGAAAATAAAAGTCCTCAGTTCAGTTCTTGTTAGTTTTAAAGTTTTAAGTGTAAACTTAAGAATCTGTATGACAAGAGTGCGGCTCACTCCAAGTGAAGTCTTAATATTTTACAAGTACGTGGCGATGTTTAGGCCTAAAGAGCCTGGTGTGGTGGACCCGAAGTGCTTGGAGTACCAGACCACTCAGAGACTGATGGAACTCGCCAGACCTGCTCTCAAGGCAGCGGCCAGCAGACCAGCTTCTCCGTGAGTATACCAAACTTATTTAGATTTATTTAAACTTGTTTATCTCCTATTTAACCCCCAATTTATGAATTAAAATACCAATGTGTTTTCTACTTTCATCCCGTTGCGCCTGTAAAAGAAATTTATTTTCAGGCTATTTAGTGTAGTCACATTTAGTGTAGTCTCAATTATTGTAGATGTTAAATTGTCATCTTTACGTTTCAAAACAAAGCATCATTTTTATGGTTAGGTTAGTATGGCAAAGCATTTAATCAAAAATCTGGTAAATTGAAATGAATTATAGGTAGTTTTCTGTGCTTAAAGTGTATTGACTTTTAAACAAACGTTAATCTTTCTTTGTTATCTGTTTCTTCTCAGAAAAACACCCAAGGGAAAGAAGAAGCTATACAACAAAGATTATGTGGATACTCTGGCTCAGAAGAAAGAACCAGTGAAACCCCCTTAAAAGGAAAAGGTATTTTCAAACCGTTTATCAACAGAAATAATGTTCATTAAACACATTAGTATTGATAGCAAACATATATAAGCGTAAAGAAACAAAAGTGTCTTAGAATTTCAACTGCACATCGAATAGAACGCATTATACACCAATTAGCCAAAACGAAAGTGGCCGTGTTTTGGTAAATCTAAGTAAATGTATTTCCGAAATGAAAACAGATTATTTGAATATAATATTTACTGATGGTTCGTGTGTATTTGTTGTGTAGACCCCTGCCAAGCCATTGAGTGAGCTGATGCCCAGGATCATGTTGCTGTGTGAACTGCCCAAGAGATACCAATCACCTTCACTGCCGCCTGTGCCCATAGTTGGCAAAGTGGGTGCCTTATATTTAAGGACAAATAGAGCTACTAATAATTATGAACTCATATAAGTTGTAGACTAATATTCCCGAAAGTTTTACACAAAAGAGCTCGTTGAAAGCTAGTTTGAGTTAGTTTTCTAGCCTTGATATTTAGATCGGTTTTAATTTTAGATTTCAATACTTAATTGTGTATGAAATGTTCTCCTTTGCACAGTTGAAACTTGAGCAGAAGGACTACGAGGCTTCTGATAGGACGAAGGAGCTGGCCCAACACAGGGACTACACGGAGTTCAAGATGGACGAGGACTTCGACCCGTATGTGATCAACCCGGCAGCCCTTACTTACACAGGTACTGTACTTAACCATCTACATTCTTGAGGATAATTAACAACGATGTCAGAAAATATGCAATTTCCCATTTAAAAGCTCTGCTGTAAATATCGAGACATGCGTCTTGAAAACAGAGACATCTTGAAAACAGTCGCAATAAGAGCTTTTGACCTATAAATGTCTTGATTATATACCTACCTGTAAAAAAATACTACATTCCATCACGTTTTTTACAGATTGTTACATAGTTTATAGTGTAGTAGCTTTAAATTGTTTAACAGGAAAACTAATATTTTATACTGTTATGGAAAGTTCGTAGTCAACCCTTAGTAAAGTTAATCAATTGTTAATTTATAAGTTGTTTAATAAGTTGAATCAATACTTAAAAAAATAGTACAGTACCTTTAACACTCTTTTGTCCTTTGTATCCTTTGTAATTCTCATATTTTGTATTTTTAGCTACTGATAATATGAAGAAGCTAGCTGAGCCAAGGCACAAAGAAGAGAAAAGAACAAAAAAATAATGTAAGGCAAGGTTATTGAATCCTCATATAACGCAAAACACACAACTGTATGCAAAGTTATAATCTGCTAATGCCCGTGATGTACATATTAAATCTGTGTATAGTCAAATTGTCTTTTTGTTATTCCTACAACTTTATGTGACGCGTGAAGGATATGAACAAAGCTTGAAAGCAAAGGTTCAACGTTATATTTTGGCGGTAAAAGATTTTACCGCTCTCCTAACCAGGAAGTTACCATGGACTAAAGGTAGTTTCTCCAGTCTGTGCCTTAGCGTTAATCAAATAAATAACTTATACGAGTACAAACTGTCATAACAAACCAGGTCGACACGCAGCTAAGCGCTTGCAAGAGTGAACCATCACGTTCATCAGCCTCACTTCGGCCTTCGGCCTCATACATATACGGGGAGCTTTAAATGTCCCACCTCACCTTAACTTTTGAAAAGGAAATATTTCGAAAACCATTTGGGGAATGTTTTTTTATAGTATCCGAAAGGTTGTTTTAACGTATTTTGCGCCTTCCAAAACCGTGGGTAGGAGGGAGGAAGGGCCCTCCAGAGGTTCTCGGGTTTAGTTCTTTCCATGCTGAATATCTCATTTTTCCAAAAGAAATTCGATAATAACCTTTACCCTATGGTGAGTACGTACGTTATAGATGATGGAATAATGGTTTCAAACAGAGGAAGATAAATGATGGTGTAATAATATGATAAAGATGGTGGGTGCAGTCTCGGAGAACAATAAATAACGGGTCTTAGCTCCGCATCCGAAATGTTACTTCATTGTGCAAACTCCTCTCCAACTCTCTCCAGCTACAGTTCATTCCTGCGGACAGAACTCTCGCATGTAATGTGTACTTGTGTACATTGAAGGTGTACATTCACTTCTTCTATGTAAAAAAGTACTGTGTTTTGTTAAATTTGACTTAGTCCTGTACCCCTGACCTGGAGAATACATACGAAAATACTGGCCGTTTTTTTAACGCAAACCAATTTTTAAATTATATTAAGTCATTCTTTACTAGCAGTATATGTTTATAAGTTTGCATGACTTGTTTGTTCGCTTCAATAGGCTATCTATTAACTGGTCTGTATTGTTGCAGTAATATTGTGGTTTTGATTTTCTATAATTTGATGTTATTGTTAAACAAAAACAATCATGGTTTTTAGGAAAGATCAAAGAGTGTTTATTAATGAAGAATACTTAAGAACAAAATAATTTTCTTTGTGTCAAGAGACGCTTGAGGTCAAGATTGCTGGTGTGAGTAGGCTATTTGCTTTTGTAATTTCAAAACGCTTAGTGCTTTTTCTTAGGGCAATACTCGACAGACTGGGACTCGTGGAGTGGTCCTGTAATCCAGCTTCATGGAGGTCAGGTTTTGAGGATGATATAGGTCTAAAGCGGCTCAGATAGTCTCAGTGATCATCTGATGATACCCGCATCAACTCCCCCATCGTTTAGACATATCAGACCATCACCTGCGTGGTTCGGAAGTCACGTTATGCCGTTGGTCCTTGTATTTCCATTGGTCATTGGGCTATTAATTAATGACCCATTCTAAGGAAGAGTCGGCCTTAGTTTGTAACAAGACTGCACCTCATAACTCATTACTACCACTCATCACACTCATCCTTCATCACATATTTGTCTTAAAATACCCTCATGAGAGTGGTCGGCATCTCAAATAGTGATTTAGTGACAAATAAAGTTATTTATTATCTATTATTATTTATTTAATTTGGATACACTGATATTTAGGTAAAATTGTGTAATAATGTAAATCTTATCATTACGTGTACGTTATGTTATACGAGTAATAAACTACCGGTATGGCTACTTTTTCACGTGCTTTGAATATTCTTCCCAGCCACCCTTGAAGGTCATGGAGTTTTTAAATCCAAGTTCAATCGCTTTGGCCTGTGCCTGTTGGCTTCTTGTGCCTTTTAGACAAACAAACACCAAACTGGCATCTTCCTTTGGCTTCACTCTGCCAAACATGATTGGGAAGTCGTCAGAACTTCGTTTCAAAGCAGATTCCACCTGGTGCAAGGGGATGTTGACACTTCCAGGGATCATCCCTGATTTCCTTATCTCTTCACTCTCTCTAACATCGATGACGGTCAGCTGCGTTCGCTTATCTTTGAACTCTTCAAATTCGATCTCTTTTCTGTTAACTGCAGACATGTGCAAACCTGTCGGTTTCATTAAGCTCTTCATATACGACAAAGCCGTTAAACCCCTTCTAAATTCGTTTTTGAGACCAGGGATTCCATAGTTCCCAACAATTTGAGGGTTAAGTTGTGTAGAGCCTGTTTGTTGATGGTTTGGTATTATCCATTGAAGAGTGTTACGGAAGTTAAGCTTATTTACACTGATGTCCGATAATTTTGACTGTTTTAAATTAAACGCACATTTTTGAAGACAAGTTATTATAAATTTTGACATTGTAAAATGTAGATTGAATTCGAAGTGTGTAAATATAGCAAGTTTGGTTAGTTTATTGTTTATATTTAATGCTGGTTTATTTATACTCGTATCAGGTGATTTATAATTATATGGCTTCCAGGATATACGACAATTTAAACAATGTTTTTGAATACCCTCTAAAGTGAGGCTAGAGAGCACACATAAGATATAATTATGTCAAAACTGAAGAGGGCAAATCAAGAAGAAAAGAAAAAGTTCTGTGGTGCGTTCACTGTCAGCACCACTGCAGCTGTGTGGGGAGATTTTGTTCTTTTAAGTTCATTTGCCACTACCGCCAGTATTCAATTTATACGTACATGCAAGATGGTGTAGTGAATTAATTAATATAACCGTGCAATCAAGTATAGCTAGAATAAGAAATGATCTCAATACAAATTTCACTGTCAAACGACCGTACACAAATTGTTAATTCAGCTCGTTGACAATTAACTGTGTTGTTCTGATATACTTTCGGTCTTTTTTTATACAGTAAATAGTTACATGTTTACTTTTTATAACACAATTGTCACGTTTAAGTAACGTAAATTATTTCAAACATCTAGCCTAGCATGGATTAGTATTCCGTTCTTAATATTGTTTTAAGTAATTCCAAGCATAAAGTGCAGTATACTAAATATTAGACAATTTATATGTAGAAGCTCTATAAAAATTACTACTAGAAAGTTAAGTCATGCATAAGTTAAAGACAGAATATATTTACAACTAGAGAAGCGACAACACAACTACGACAGAATAAAGCTATTTGATGTGTAAAGTTGATTTCATTGTAGGGTGGCTTTGTCCTAAGCTAACATACAGATAATATATACGATGACTCTTGAAGTCGCCGAATAACTAAAACAGATAATACATGTATAAAAAAAAGATGGAACCTGAAAATAAGGGGATATTATTATCAAACTTGCACCGTAAAACCGTCAGGCTAAAGAATAGGAAAGGGTTAGGGACAAAATATGTTAAAAAAATTAGTATGAACAAAAACAAACAATACTTATAGTAGTACTATGGTTTTTTGGTTCATACTAATTGTATTAACCTTTTGACCCTAACCCTTTCCTCTTCCTTAACCTGTTTAACCTGTTTATAAAACGAAAGTTTGCTAATTATACACTCTTATTTTCTTGTTATATCTTTTCTTATACAGGTATAATATACATGTTTATACATATTATTGTACTCTAAAAGATGTTTCAAACGTCATCACATTATCGTCGAATTGACTCATTATAAAACGTCAGGCTCATTATAAAACTAAAGTGCTAAAATGCATGAGTTATTTTAGTTCGTTGAGGAAATCACAAAGTTGAGAAAGCTTGGAAGAAAAGTTTGATGGGTTTAAATTTTGAAGTCAGTGGAAACAGTTTGCGAGGGAAAGGTGAATACAAATCTTCAAGGTGAGTTCTTAAAGTAAACATTCAACAGAATATTTCAAAAGTTTGTTCTTGGCAACTCTCAGTAAACTTCAATTGCAGGGTTTTTAAGCAACGACAGTTCCAAACTTCATGAGGATTAGTGTTCGAATTCGTTTTGAATATTTTACTTCAGTAAGCTTACTTATAAAATATATTTGATTTCCGCAAAAAACACACCACGTTTTTATTATTGGCTTAATATACAAGGTGAGTTCTAAATGTCCCTTCAACTATTTTAACTTTTGAAAAAGGAAATATTTTAAAACCATTTAGGGAATGTTTTTACGAGGATAGGATTCTGAAGTTTCTT
This sequence comes from Matsumurasca onukii, assembly GCA_018831715.1. Lineage (NCBI taxonomy): Eukaryota > Metazoa > Arthropoda > Insecta > Hemiptera > Cicadellidae > Matsumurasca > Matsumurasca onukii. Next base: position 10,401,766 of record CM032061.1, on the reverse strand, counting down.
TTGACGTGCCTTGCGTCACTCATCCCACCAGCCAAAATCCGGGGAGCCCCCAAATTATTAAATACAAACCCCCTTTCTTGTGGCACCTCATAAGAAAGAGAATTTCAACAAAAATTGAACGACGAAAAGAAAAGTTTTATCTTTACTCGTTTTTTTTATACTAGTTTTAAGATGACACAAAAATCAGGTTTAAAATGCCACATTTCACAAACAATTTATTTTGACTGACAAAATTGTCTTCGAAATACTCTATGAGATTATGTTATTGGGTTGTGATATTTCCCCTCAGAGTAACGCAAAGTACGTCAAGATAAAATAATAAAAAAAACAATACTAAAAAACATTAAAACCCCAAACCAAACTATATGGAAAGGTTTATTATTCATTTTAAACATAGGTTATCAAAGGTTTCACCGTCAACTAGACGTAAAATAGTGGTCACCCTTTTTAAGCTTTGGTTTCTTAGTAAAGCGGACTCACTTTTTTACGTGAGGCTTTTTGTTTTTAATGCAATTATATGGAAATGGCTACTATTCTTTCTCTAGGAAAATACAGCTGTCATATCTTACAAAATAGCACTATGCCTTGATTTTAATACAATGCCACATTCGTTATTCCACCAGGACGTTGTCAGGGTGCACTTTTGTTTGGTATGATTGTGTCCTTTATAGTTCATCCCAATTGTTCTGTGTTATTTGTTTGTTTATGGACACCAGAAAATGTATTTTAAGTTTCAACAAACTTTTGGCCGTACTTGGTCCATTAAACGCCAGCATATCTTCCTACTTTTTCCTGAAATTTATCTCGTAAGAGCTGTTCCCTTTATTGTTAATTATTCTTTTGTGTAAAATGTAGGAAACCAGAAAATTAACATTGTTATTGAAATACTTTAAACTAAAATGTTGCTTAACAACTGATACTTGAGTATAGGTTATAGATAACTTTGAGTAGGTACCTATGGTTCGTAACTGAAACATGTTGCCGCGAGTGAGGCAAGTTTCATGTTGCACAGCCGAGCCAGGTGGCGCAGCTCTGCGGGATATTGCTGTAACTAAAACTTGTTTTATTAAAACTCGGAAGAGAAAATTTGCTCCAACTTTTTCAATATACTATATCTGTTTATTTTAAGATCGTACCACGGATGAAGGTACGATTACGATATCTTTCCAGTGCTGCGTCAAACTTTCAAATTATAACTACCAAGCTTATGCTTTTGTTTTTCAACTTTAAAACACATGGACACTAAATAGAGAAGTGACGGACTCCAGAAACTACAGTATCTCTAATTGTATAATGAAATAGAAAAAGCGCAACAATGTAATCAGGGGCGTAGCCATGGAATGGACGGGTTTTTGGGTCATGGCTCCTTGAGGCCCTATGACCCCAAGAACCTTAAAAGGCCTCAAAACGGCTCTAAATAAATTGTGTAATGAGACGCCCTCAGAATATTTGGTGCTTTCTCAGCCTTTATACTCCCGACCCAAACAGCAGTTATGGATACAACGGACACAGTAATTCAGGCTATTAAAAATCACAAAATATAAAACTTTCAACGATTGAACAGTGAAATCTTTTTAGTAGATTTTTTTGCGACAGGCCTATTTTAGTGGGCCTGTACCTTAACAAGAAATTCCCTCAAAAATCCCTAGCAAGCGTAGAGGGTTAGAAATAATGACATCAATCACATAATAATAATACACACATTGACAATTAATTGATACTCTTTTTAGTTTCACTTTATTACAGTAATTTGTTACTTTGGAAAGCATTGCTGCTACTAGTTGTTCAATGCTTTCCGTCTCATTATAATTTTTCTGTCCTGCACCATATCTATTTAAAGTCAATGCATGCACTCATGCACCATAAGAAATTATTGTTAGCCTATTTCTTCAAATCAAGTTGAAGGATTGTACAGCTACTCATAGGTCATAACAATTATCGTAGTACAGTACATTCTTTAGTAAAATGTTTGGAAATATTGGGTAATTTGAAAGACGAAATAATGGTGGACTAGTTATTTGGATATCTTATTTAAGTACTCTTATTATACTACGTAATTCCCATGATGAGCGTTCTAGAGAGTTCAACTGAAAGTGTATAACGTTGTAGTTATGTGTACGCTGTAATTTTAAACTCAGCAGGATTTTTGTGTGGCAGAGGAACAAAAAAATTCTTTTACATGTTTCACAATACAACGTGTATTTTATGACATTTAGATTTTTGGGGGTAGGACTGACAATTAAATTATAATTCAGTTACTATTCAATGGTTTTTTGTCATTATAATAAGTAGTGTATTTTGGTAACTTCTGGAGAAGTAACGGTTGAGTGGTTTTGTCGGTTGGGTGATGGTAGGGTGAGTTTGTCGGTTGGTGTGTTGGTTGGGTGGTTTTGGCGGTTGGTGTGGGTGTTTGGTGGTGTGTGAAGGATGTGTGGTGGTGGTGGGGATGTGGGGGAGATGTTAGGTTAGGTTAGGTTAGTGGTTTAGTGTGGGTGTTGGGTTCGGAGGGTGAGGTTGTGTCGTGGTATGAGGAGAGTAGCGTAAAAACTGGCAAAGTCAATGACAATTGAAATTAAAACATTAGACTTGGAACATTAGCAGCAAAGTTTAATATGAAAATTAAAGTAGACTTTGAACACCAATTGTCAAGTTAAATTGAAATAAATGTTGACCTTGAAAAAAATGGCAAAGTAAAATTGAAATATAAGTTGACCTTGAAGAAAATGACAAACACAATTTCGATTAAAAAACATTTGACTTGAAACAAAATTTTAAATTAAAATAAAAGTTGACCTTGGAAAAATGTTAAAGTATTTGCAAAGTCAAATTGATATCTAAAGTTGACCTTGAAAAAAATAACAAAGTCAATTTCATACACTTTTACATTTGACTTGAACATTTTAAAAAGCCAAATTGAAATATAAAGTTGACCTTGAATAAAATAACAAAGTCTATTACAACATTTGACTTGGAATATTTCCAAAGTTTAATTTACACCTATACCATACTATTATTATTATTATATCACTTGAACAACTGCTTACACACATGTGCTTTGCACCACCGCTTCACCATGACTGACTGATGCCACGCCATACACATACACTTATACACTACGCAATTACAACACTTACATTTCCCACCAAAACTGCACAGCTGTTTTACAATTTCTTCAATAACTAATCATAATTGAAAAAACAAACCATCAATACAGAGTATATTTAACACTCAGGTATAACGAATGAATAAAAGACGCGTTTGCGTTTTGAGGTTTGCAAAATCCAAACCAACAGGAGGTGAAATCGCGGCAGGTGAAATAACTGTTTCGCTCATTGAATCCACACTCAATATATCTGGTCAGAGTGGTTCCGAAATCTGGTTGGAGCGGTAGCAGATTCACCTGGCGCACAGCTGCGTCACAGAGACACTGCCACACCTGTCGCACATGGCGCGCAGCGGATGCATAATTACACACGTGCTAAATGTTAATGGGTAGTATATTTGATAATGCTACATTGATAACTTTATCATTAGTAATTAATCGCTAAACATAACAATGAAAGGGGTAACAGAAGGTCTCCCGAGGTGGTAGGGGAAGACTATATATAAGGGTAGCGTTGCACAGTAGCACACTGCTCGCTTGCATGCTCACAATGTAGTTAGATAGCACTTTTTCAATGTAGTTATTTCAAACTCTTCCCAAATTAATATTAACCAACAATATTTTACCAGAACAAAAACAAACAAACACTTTAATAATAAACAAACACTTTGACGACAAATTTGACACAATAATGTTAGGTTAGGTTTACCACACATATTTACCTCTACCACCCCCAATCTACCCCTGTACACGATGTGAAGGCCTCGATGCCGCAGCACGTGACAAATCCTTTTTAATTTCCCTTGTACATGATGCGTAGGCCTTGATGCCGCAGCACGTGACAAATCCTTTTCCCTTGTACACGATGCGTAGGCCTTGATGCCGCAGCACGTGACAAATCCTTTTTAATTTCCCTTGTACATGATGCGTAGGCCTTGATGCCGCAGCACGTGACAAAAACCACTCTTGAGGTATTCCAAAAGAAAACACTACACTCAGGACATTACTTAAAACTTAACCAACGCTTTATTTCAATATATTTGACTCACACATTATTTCAATATATTTCTCTAAAACTTTGACTTTGTCCTTCCCCACTCCTATAGTTATTTGTTCAACATTAAAGTATACCAATGTTGCACAATTACTTCCAAAGATCAATCCATTATTGTGGCTGCAAATAATGGATTGATCTTTTTCCCCCTATTTTGAAATGACCTTGACCTACTTTAAAAGTTGCAAATTGTCTTTACTTTAAACTCAAGTATGTTATATTAGGAATTCATTTTTCTATTTTACTTAAAAAATGACCTTGACCTACTTCCATTTTATTACAAAATGTGTAAACATTTACAATTCAACTTGCAATGTAGAAAATACTGTAATGCTTTGAAATGGCAAAGATTTGGAACTGATTTACCGTTAGCCGTTCCCGTCAGCTCAACATAAGCCAGGTGCACAGGCAGACGGGTATAAATACTGGTTTGCTGCATCGCAACTGCATCAGTCAGCACTGACTGGTCTCCCTCGTGTGTTGCCTTTAGCTCTCTATACTCAATTTAACTTTTCGTTTTTTAAAATATTCTCCATCTTTATTTTAAATTTACATACTTTTTCGCCACTTTATCAGCCAAAACTTTTCAATCCTTACAATAATGTCATCTCCCAATTCTGCCGACCCCTGCAAGAGAGTAGCGACCAAACTCAAACCTGTTTTCTCGGGCGCGGCTAGCTCTGCTAGCAACACGGCATCCACCAACGTCTCGGCTAGGAAATCTATAACCAGAGCCAGAGCTAATCTAAAAGCTAGAATCTTGAGTCGCAGAAACAATTATCACTCTAAAATCAAAGAATTTGAACAAAAGGTAGAAAAGTTATCGGAGGAGTTTGTTAAGTACAAGAATGAAAGCGAGAACAAAATTAAAGAATTAGAAAATAATCTGCAGAAATTGCAAAGCGCAAAGAAAAACCACCGAGACTTTGTAAAGTTTTTTAAATTAGACAAGAAACAAAGCTATAAGGTGGATAGGATTCATGACAACAATATGGTGAGTCTAAAAGCCGGCGATGTCATCGTAGAAACAAAGTTACCGGTATCATTGCGGGGGGTAAATGTGAAAATAGGAAAAAACTTTGCTACTCTCCTCAAGAGGAAAAGTTCCAATGGAATATGTAAACAGTAGTAAGGACTAAAACAAGAAAAGGATACAAAATCATAAAACAAAAAACAAAAACAAAAACAAAAACCAACAAAACAAAAAAAGCTGTCGTAAGTTGCTTTTAAAGCTATACTTACCTGATGAGAACTAACAAGTTCGAAACAGCTAAGAGTACGTTTAATCTTGATAAACTCTTACCAAGCTGTTGCAATTCCTAATGCAATTGCTGTACAAAATTAAAATCAAATGTGTTGCAATAATGTCACGCCAGCAGTTGTGAGCTACGTCCACTCACAACATTTTACTAGTAAAGCACAAAATTCTATAACTTATATTGTTGATACCATTATTTTATTATAAAGTATACGCATAGATATTTGCACACTTGAATATTAATTTAGAACTATACAGTTTGTTTGGTAGAAGCCGAGTATGTTTTGAAAGTGAATCTGAACGCGAGTGGTTCAAGGTTAACTGGTGGCGTCCGCACAAGATACTTCTGGAGCAGGTTTCCGGCTGAATACAATTTATGAGCTAACACATTAACACATTCTAAATGAAATTGAAAGACCACTTTACATTGACAGGCAGCACATGTTTATTTTATCAATTAGGGCAAGGACAATGTAGCGGATTTTTAGAAAATATGCTTGCTAGTAACAAAATGTTTTTATTTACATGACTGCGATTGTTTCAAGGTTAAAATATATTTCTGAAAGCTGCAGGTTTCCGTTTACAAATAATTTGTGAGGTAGCGCATTAGCCAGTTCTGAATGAAATTGCAATTAGAAATATAAGCACAAAGTACAAATAATAACTTGTTAAGTAGGTCAAGGTCAATCCAATGGATTTTTAAAAAAAGACGATTGCTAGTAGCAAGTAATTTGAGCTACTAGCAAAAAATAAGAAATTTTAAAAGTTAAATTGGATAATTTATTATTATTTAATGACAAATATAAACATACAAACAAACAAAATATATATATATATACAAAGATAATTAATTCATATATCATTCAGCATACACACCGGGATACGTAACGTTCATCTGAAACAAAATAAACAAACATATTAAAATAGTTGAACTTTTAACAATCATAAACAAACTCAAAATAATAGAATTTCCCTTACTTACAATATGTATTATAAGATAAACATTTAAAATAAGAAATTACTTACTCTTCCTCGGAGTTGTTTCCATCGCCCCGAGCGAGCTCCCCTCATGGTGTGTCAGCGGGGTCTCCTGGTTTCACTATACTGGCCTAGCATATCCGAACTAAATGACACCTGAATATTTGCCGGTGTCTCCACTGCAACCTCATTTCTCGTTAGGTTCAACAATTCTTCCGTAAATTGTCGTCCCTCTTCACTATCTTCCGCTAATATTTGGTTTTCATCGAAACCTACAGGATGTTCCGAACTTGAGTCCGCACCTGTCTGCATAATATAATAATCGACACAGTTACAATCAGCAGGTGGCATTGCGACTAGTTTCCATAATGGCTACGGTATAATGTACATCACCACGTACCGGACAGAGCGCGCATGAATATGTTCCTTAAAAAAGATTAATTTGTCTTTGCCGTTCATATACTACTTGCGAATAAACGTTTTGCGCAGATTAAACACTTAATTTCATAATTACCCTAATAATTGAATAATGCATACTTAATCCAGTTGCATGACATATATTATATTGACCCCATGTGAGGGTGTAAATGAGGGGGGAGTGGACAATTGTAAGTGGGGATGGTGAGGTTAAAGTGGGGGGTAGAGGGTATATAAGTGCTTACTCTCAGATATTAGTATCATTATCTTACATTCAGCCACTATGGACTACCTGTGTCATCTTTGTGGTAGAGTTTACAACAATCAAGAGCTTTTAACAGCACACATACAACTAACGCATGGGAGTTTACAAACATCAATCACAAATGATGAAGAAAACGACAATACTTACATCTGTGAAATTTGTGGTGAAAGTTACGATGATATCTGGCTACTAACTGCTCACACTGAAATTTTACATTGCCCGCTAATTAAGAATGTAAATGTTTTTCAAAATCAGCTTTCGACCCCCCAACTAACAAAAACAAAGCAAAAAGAAACATATCATTTGTGTGAAAAATGTGGTGAAACTTTCCCCGATGATTGGCTGAGAATTGCTCATGAGGAAATTTTCCACTCTGATGCGCTATGTGAAGTAAATAATGATGATCTCGCTTTAGAAGTTGAGCCGGCTGCATTACAAAGATGTGAAGCGCAAGCGTCCGGTAGTGGGTTGGCAAACAAACAACAAAATGTGTCAATTGAAATAACAAGCGCTCTAGAAGGGGCTGTGGTAAGACACTATGTATTAAAAAATCAGTCTGAATTAGAGTTAATTCCATTTCTTAATATCATAAAAGAAATAACAATAACAACCTTACAAAAAGAACTACAAAGATTAAATTGTGTAAAGTTTAACTTACTAATGAATTCGACTTTTGTAAATGTAGAAAATGAAATTTCGCAAAGAGGTTTTATTGCCAGAAGCAGATCGGTCATAAAAACTTCGGATCTAAACTCAATTGTTGAAGAATGCATTCAAGAAATTATACTAAAGGTTACCGAGCACGAAGGTCGCGGTTCTGGCTGGAGTTTGTTAAATGTGGTGTCGGCTGATTTGAGGGTTCACAAACAAGGATACGGGGACCGAGGATCCAGTTACATTCCATTGCCTGCAAAAATTGCCAATACTAAAAGCTGTATAAATGTAAAGAACGAAGATAACCAATGTTTTAAGTATGCAATGTTGGCCAAATTCCTAACTAATGATACTAGGGTGAACAATCCTAGCAAAAGAAAATATGACGCTGTCTCACATAAATACAACTGGACTGGAATAACATATCCCGTCTCCATCAACGAGATCAAACAATTTGAGCGAAAAAACAACAACACCTCTGTCAATGTTTTCGCCTTGGATGATTCAAACAACATTTACCCACTAAAGATTTGCACTCCTGAAAAAAGGTGTCACACAGATCTGTTACTACTAAAAAAAGGAGACGTATCTCACTATGTGTATATAAAAGATTTTAATAAACTAATTGCTCGTCAACTTCGCAATAAAAACAAACACGCGCTCACTGTTTGCAAGAGATGTTTAAATTTTATTGTTGGCAATAAACAAAAAGGTGGAGACGCTTGGCTTCAGAAACATTTACTGTACTGTGAAAAACAACCACTTGGAAGGATTACAATTCCATCGCGTCAAAAGTGCAACATCAAGTTTGAAAAAACAAGTCATCAGTACCAAATTCCTATAGTTTTATATGCAGATTTTGAGGCATCACTGTTATCTTTGAATGATCAAGAAAATGAAGAATACAATGGAAAAATGAAATCCAGAAAAATTTACCAAAAACATGAAGCAAACAGTTTTTGCATTATTTTAAAATCTACTTTGAGTAATGAACACTTGGATTTTTACGGTTTACCTACAACTCCCTTGTTGTATAGAGGAGTGAATGCTGCAAAAAGGTTTGTTGATTACCTGTACGATATAGCGGGGAAGGTTGAAACGTTGTATAGCTACATTGTGCCAATGGAAAATTTAACAGAGTTGCAAATTCTACAGCACAATTCAGCTACTGATTGCTACTTGTGTCAAACAGAGTTTACAGAGGCAAACAAAAAAGTTGCAGATCACGACCATTTGACAGGCTCCTATAGAGGCGCTGCATGTAACGCTTGCAACTTAAACTACAAAATCCCTAAAATGATTCCCGTAGTTTTACACAATTTGAGCCGATACGACAGCCATTTCATCGTGCCAGAACTGGGGCGTGATAATGGGGCATTAGATGTTCTTGCAAATACTACTGAAAACTTTATTTCGTTTTCTAAAAAGGTTGGCAGTATTAAATTAAGATTTCTTGACTCATACAGGTTTATGCCAATGAGTTTGTTAAAACTAACCAGCGAGCTTGGAAAAAATGATTTTGTAGAAACTCAAAAATTAGTACCTGAAAATAAATTAAATTTAGTTTTAAGAAAAGGTGTATTTTGCTATGATTATATTGATAATATAGAGAAATTTAATGACACTTCTTTACCACCTATAGAATGTTTCTATAATAAACTGAACGAAACATATATTGCACCTGAAGATTACGAGCACGCCTTGAAGGTTTGGAACGAATTAGAAATTAAAACACTTGGGGAATACAGTGATTTCTATGTCACCCTTGACACTGCTCTTCTTTGCGACATAATGGAGCAATATAGAAAAATGACTTTCGAAACGCATGGATTGGAAGCCCTCCATTCTTTCACAGCACCTGGTGTATCTTGGCAAGCTATGTTGAAAAAAACCAAATGTAATTTGGAATTGATGACGGATATAGATATGTGTCTCATGATACAATCTGGGATAAGAGGAGGAATAACTCAAAGTGTTACTAGACATGTGAAAGCAAACAACAAATACTTGCCTGATTACGACAAGGATAAAGAGAGCATATTTCTGGGTTATTTTGATTGCAACAATATGTATGCAGTCCCAATGGTTAAAAACCCGTTTGGATGACCTTGAACTACTTTGGGAATACGTATATAGGGGTGAAATTGTTGGAACCGTCATTTCCAATATGTCTGTGGACAAGTTTGGTCGACATGAAGACTCTGTTAGTCGCTACGGGATTAGAGGACCGCCCGGCGAGGGTTTTCATTTAACAACAAAGGGAAATTACGATATGAAAGGGAAATTTGTGAGGAACATGGCCAACCCTAGGAAACCACAAGATGGAGTTACACTGCGCTACTTGGAGTCGCACTGTTTGGTAAAAACTCCTGACGACTCCAAGTATAATTGTTTAGGTAAAGTATTGCAAAATGCTGGCTATCCTAGTATTCCGAGCGATGCTGCAACCGTTCAATATGTCATTGACAAAAGTTTAACAACTGATGGTGAAGGTAATTTTGACGCCAAGTCAAAAACTATCAGAAACATTGGGGATCCCAAAATGGAAACTGATGCAGTGACTAGAGGTTACATGCTGCAATCCTGTCTGACTAAAACACCGGACGGTAATTACGATCTGAAGTCCAGAGTTTTGAGAAATGTGGGTGAACCGGTTTCACTGAGTGAAGGAAGAAAGGCAAAAATTAAAGGGCATAAACCCTTCAAAACTCGGTAAAGCCAACGAGAACGCAAATTATAACGCTTCAAACGTGTAAATTAAACTTTGGAAATTTTAAGTCAAATGTTGTAATCGTAATTGACTTTGTTATTTTTTTCAAGGTCAACGTTATATTTCAATTTGACTTTGAAAATGTTCAAGTCAAATGTGAAAGTGTATGAAATTGACTTTGTTATTTTTTTCAAGGTCAACTTTAGATTTCAATTTGACTTTGCAAATACTTCGTCATTTTTCCAAGGTAAATTAGGGGCAACTTTTATTTTAATTTAAGAATTTTGTTTCGAGTCAAATGTTTTAATTTAAATTGTGTTTGTTATTTTTTCCAAGGTCAACTTTTATTTCAATTTAAGAATTTTGTTTCAAGTCAAATGTTTTTAATCGAAATTGTGTTTGTCATTTTCTTCAAGGTCAACTTATAATTCAAATTTTACTTTGCCATTTTTTCAAGGTCAACATTTATTTCAATTTAACTTGACAATTGGTGTTCAAAGTCTACTTTAATTTTCATATTAAACTTTGCTGCTAATGTTCCAAGTCTAATGTTTTAATTTCAATTGTCATTGACTTTGCCAGTTTTTACGCTACTCTCCTCATACCACGACACAACCTCACCCTCCGAACCCAACACCCACACTAAACCACTAACCTAATTAACATCTCCCCTACATCCCCACCACCACCACACATCCTTTTCACACACCACCAAACACCCACACCAACCGCCAAACCACCCAACCAACACACCAACCGACAAACTCACCTATCATCACCCAACCGACAAAACCACTCAACCGTTACTTCTCCAGAAGTTACCAAAATGACTAGCTTGTTAGATTACTACTATAATTGAGTTTTGCCGTAATCTTGGACTAGCTGAAATCCCAGTTAGATTTTGAGATTTTCAAAAGGTTTTTGTTCTGCCTCGCTTTTTATTTATGGTACGGTACACACATGGTACTACTATAAATTTGCATACTAAATTTAATCGGAATTGGATCATAAATACAATGTATATGGCACTCAATTCATTTTTAAGGGTAACGTAGTCCCCTCAACCCCTAAAGGTCGCTTCCGTTGTAAACCCGTTGTACACCCCGTTATAACAAATTTGCTTGGATTCACGGTATCGCTTCTGGTTACAAGTAAACTATGTTGTAATTATACAACTTTGATTAAAAATAAACTTGCGGTAATTCAGAGTTTTATTGGGGGCTACATTTTACTAATCATTGTTACTATATGGTATACTCCTATACAGTTTGCACCTACATCGAAAGCAGCGAGTAAACCAAAACATAAACAAAAAATCTTCATGTTTATTTCACTCGACTATCACTCTGTAAGTATAGTGTTACAATATATTGTTCGCATTACTCAAATTTCAATCATTGTTTGTTCGTCTCCACAGTTTACACTAGAGATTTTAGCATAGGCTCATAAATATATATGTTTCCAGATCACTGACTAACCAATTTTCCAGTTTAGTTTACACAATCATTAGGTGACTCTTAAGCTGTGAGCCTACCCTACCAGGCCTTCCCAAATTGTTCATTTCTATATATTTTACATTTTTCAGATCAATTATGGCTGATGAAATATCAAGAAAACCAAATGATACGTGCCAGGTCAATTCAGGTAATTTTTCAAAGTAGCTAAGTTGTTCACATTTAACAGACATTCTACATATTGGAGAGTATGCATTTGTAGAAACATTTATGAATCCATCTTGGCTGGCTTAGGAAAGTTACATCAAGGTGGTACTCTGATTTTTTATTACTCAGAAATGTTTACATATTCATAGGCCACACAGGGATGTATTCAGGTATCTGCCCTAGGCAGTGTAGTTGCCCCCTTCCAGTGCAATCTCCGATGTCACTAAGATTACCCCTACAATGATCTTGAAACTGTCCCGTGAGCTGATTATGTAGAAAGTTATCTTCAAATGCTTGCTGCAACAACTAATGTAATAACCTTTTGACCTTTCTTTAAAGGACATTTTGTTGTACCATTTTTGCGTAAAAGTGATTCTGACTTCTGATTAGATCTATAGAATGCAAAATTTTTAGTTTTTCTAAACAGAAGTAAGAATTGCATTTTGTTGCGCGAGAACGGCATGCAGGCTGTCTGTAAAGATAGGTTTGAAAAAGCTATTGGATTTGTTGATGCAGCATACAATTTGACAATAACTATTCTACATAATCAGCTCACGTTTCTAGGGCTTTTCATTAAACACTTTCAGTCAAATCAACAGGCTAAAACAGTCAAATCCTAGTTAACTAAAATTGACTGGACTTGCGTTCTAAAATAAACTTAAACTTATTGTTCCTCAAAATATCTCAAATGGGCGTTTTAATAAAAGAACATTTTTGTTGAGCTTAGATCACACTTGTAGGGCTTAATACCAAAAATAGATTATTTATCCCTAAAATTTGCTGCCCTAGGCATGCGCTTAGTCTGCCTATTCGGAACTACAGCACTGAGGCCACAGCTAAGTTGGCCTTAGGCCTACCGTAGTGAGGTGAGAGACCTAGAAAAAACAAAACGTAGGGTGGTGGGTGACAAAAACCGTCCTGTGAACATTGCCCATCAATGGCTCACTCAACCATGGTTCAGTGAGGTCTAGGCCTTGTAAGTAACAGGTGCCAGCCCTAGGTGACATTTTTGAACAAGAACTAGCTTAGCCATGGGTACCCATTTAAAAGTAACTGAGATGCAAGTTGCTTTACATGAATTAAATAAAAAATCAGTCAAATTGCAATATGCGTAAACACTGTGTTTCTTCCATGTATTGTTAAAAACATATTTCTTATTGAGTATATTTTGCTCCCCAAGTTTATGATGTCCATAAGCTATATTTAGAGTTTAGCATATATTATGTCAAATTAACTAACATAGTCAATTTAGTGATTATTAAAAAGAAATCCTAAATATTTTTTTTTCAGATGTCAATCAAGATGAGTTAATTTTACAACAACAAAGAAATTTAGAAAAAGAGGTAAGTTTTCAACTGAAATTACAAATGCAGTCTCTGAGTAAAGCTTTGTTGGCAGAAATTTTCTGATCCAACTTAGCTGATAACCTGCAAATTTATACAGAAAAGAAGTTTTCCCTCAATAAATTCTGACTTTTGGGCCTCACTCACCTTAAGGTTAGTGAAAGACTACGATGTCTTGAAGATTGTAGGGATCTTCACGTCAAAACACACACAGACACATACATAAACTCAACAGTCTTCAGCACTTCCGCGTTTAGCGGCACCTATAAACGCATTTTCCGTTCTCAGGGCTTTCGTCCGGTCTTTAAGCGTTGCAAGCCATCAAACCACTGACTCATTATTCACATACTATTTAATTTGAATGACAAATTTTCTTCAAAATACTTTATAGGATTATTTTATAGGGTTGTGATGTGTCCCTCTGAGTATTTTGAACAAAATGTTGTTATTCAAAATAAATTGTTTTTGAAATGTGGTATTTTAAATATGATTTTGAGTCATCTTTAAATTGCTATAACAAAAAAACGAGTGAGATAAAAACTTTCTTTTCGTCGTTGAATTTTTGTTGAAATTCTCTTTCTTTTAAAGTACCACAGGGGGGTTGTATTTTAAAAAAGGGCGGCCCTCCCGAAGTTTTGAAGGGGGGTGGCAAAGTACGTCAAGAAACATTTCAGAATCCTATAAAACCATTCCCCAGAGAGTTTTAAAATTTTTACTTATTCAAAAGTTAAGGTGGTATGGGGGTACACTTAAAACTCACCATGTATAGCACTCAGTGGTTCGTCGTGCAACGTTAAAGACCGGACGAAAGCCCTTGAGAACGTGCATTATAGGTGCCGTGAAATGTGAGGAAGACTGTTGAGTTTTGTCGGTGTGTCTGTGTGTTTTGACGTGAAGATCCCTACAATCTTCAAGACATCGTAGTCTTCCGCTAACCTTAAGGTGAGTGAGGCCCAAAGTCAGAATTTATTGATTGACACCTCACCTAATAAACATGTCATTTAAATATAGAAGTTTTCCCTCTCCCCTGCCATAAGTTTTAAAGACTCCAGCATGGACTCCATGGGATTTTCGGAGCTCAAATCCTCTGTCAAAAGAATCATTGCACTTTAGGTCTGCCTCAAGTTTTCTGTGGAGCTGTTTCGAATTACTTTGGCGGTTTTAATGTGTTTTTACCAAATATTTCATTAACTAGTTTGACCTTTGTGACAAAAAACGGCATTTTCTATGGTTCAAAACAGTATTTGCTTTGTTCTTTTTAGTGACAACTGTGTTGAACAGAGTATGCCTACACTGCAGTATGATTTTTAGAGTTGGTTATCTAATTTCAAAAAGTAGCCAGTTACAACTCTTTCCTTAAAGGTTAGCCTGCTAAAACTGAAACTAGTTTTGGAGAAGAATAGTGAGCTAAAAATAAAATTCTATTAGCTAGCTATTTTCACTCTATATAGGTTTCAGCTAATTTCAGGATAGCTTTTAAATAAAATAGCATTTTCTGCTTAGAACATGCAATGAAACAGTGTTTTAAAGATTTCAGATTCTATCTCACTCATTGGAGAGAAAGAAGATCTTTCTACTTTGGAGTCACAATACAGTATAGATGATATTTACAGACAAAAAGCTCAAGACTTAGCCAAAAATTACAAAAATATTAGAAGAACTAGACCAGATGGTAACTGTTTTTTTCGAGCATTTGCATTTGCTTACTTTGAAAGACTTCTAGAAAACCAGGAAGAATATGAACGGTAAGCTAACATACCATTTAGCTACACCAATATTTTATTTGCTACAGTTTTAACCCTTCAGCGTCTTGTAACCGTTATAGTAACCAAGACTAGTGTGCCGGCATAGGACGGCGTCAGTTAGAGTGATGCGCCGGGTCCGGGCGAGTAGATGCTGCTAAGTAGTAAGTAGACAAGCAGAGTACGCACCTACACTAGCGCTCCTAGCAGAGAACGCAGATACTCTCACCTCCTCACCCACGCCAACTCATCTGAGTGTTTGACGGCCTGGGGCAATCACCCCGGTGGTTTAGTGGTTATAGTGACGGACAGTTGGCGCCTTTCTGTCACAGCGTGGGTTCGATTCCCACCCGGGCGCACTCTGGTACTGTGCTATGAATGCTAGTCATTAAATCACTCCGGGCACGGGGGCCACAATGACCCACTGAGGATCACTGAAGAGAAAATGGCTCATCAAATCCAGTGAGGCGGTGAGTGGCACTTTTCTTAGCTTAGAGGAGTGGTTCTATGACTGGTAGAGCACCAGTACCAGAGAGAGCAGTTTTGCTGAAGTTTTGCTCACAGGCAACCCATGCAATAGGCTTTTAATACAAATTTCAAAAAGTCAGACGCTGAGGGGTTAAATAGTATTAACTTCCTTTGATAAACTCTTTCTTACCCAGCTCACAACTATTAGGATATTTTTAATGAACTAAAAAGTTGAAAAGGGGTGTCAAGTTTTCACATCAAGAGTGATTTTAAGTGAGATAGGGTGAATATTGACCATGAAGCAGGTATTTATTTTCATAAGAAAATATTTCACTTAACAATGGAATTAGTTGTAAAAAATGGGTCAAACAAATATTAGCCAACTTTATTGTATCTTCATATGATTATCATAACACTTTCAAAGTTGTTACACAGTACATTTTAGCGTTTTGATGTCAGTTAATTAAAAATGTAACGGAAGTGTTGATTCAACGTATTTTTACTTGCACATAAATTTTAGAAATCTATGTAATAAAATACATTTTGATAAAGTTGCTAAATGATATGTATTTTTGCAGATTCAAAGAACTAGCATCAAAGAGTAAAGATTGTCTCATATCGCTTGGATTTCCTCAATTTACATTAGAAGACTTTCACGATACGGTAAAAATGATTTTCTGTTATTTTGCTCTAACAGCCTTTTTGGCCCATGTAATTGTGTGCTAGCACTTTTATTCATAGATAATTCAAAGACTGTTTTTTTTCTGGGAAAAAATATTAATTCATCAATGAGTGATATCTTTTTATTTAATATGTGATGATCTTTATATTTTAGAGACATCTATTCTAAACTGTGTTGATGAAGTTGCTTTTAATCTTAACATTGACTAATAATAAACTATTGTAATATACACCGTGTTTCTTCCAAGCAATATACTTAAACGATACTACCGATATAAAAAACATTGTTTATGGGTTGCATGGGTTTCTTTATAATATTTGTTACAAACTTGAATTGAAATTTATTTTCAATATTATTGTATTAAAATCACAATATTTTAAATTAATTTCTCAATAAACGAAAAGTACTGTTCAAGCTTAAAAGGCATACTTGTATAACTATTAAATAGGAAAAAACAAAAACTTTGAAGCACCTTGGAAACATCCATTTATTTTGATTTTATACTTATATATTTATAGTTCTAGGCTCCATTGGGCTAATGTCCCGAAACTAATTGTGTGTCTCTAATAAACAATAATATTTCCAGGGTGCTTCAAAGTTTTTTGTTTTTCCTATTAATAATTTCTTAATACAGTAGACCCTCGATAGAACGGACTAATGTGGCGGAAGGTTCTGTTGAAAAATCGGGATACGGGAATACCGATATCCTGGCATTAGGATCTAAAAGTCAAAGTGGTAATTTGAGGTCCAGATCGGTTTGACGTGTTTAGCTAAGCCACACAGCAAAACCACTCACTCTTGTAGGCAGTACATAAAACATTTAACGTTCAACAATGTATTTATTTAGTTCAAAATTTTTTACTTATGTACAATTATTTACAATAAAAAAAGGTTTCTAATTTTAATAATTTCCTCCAGAGAATACGCCTCTCTTGCGCTTTTGTTACACTTCACACAATAATCACCCGCCTAACACAAGTTATTGAAAATCATCAGAATCAGCTGCAGGTGACTCACTTTGTTTACATTTGGACAGTGAGGGCGGGGAGGGTGACTTCGCCGGTTGCGCAATACCACATTATCGTCCAATCCTCCCTGTCCAGTCTGCTCAGTGTATCCTGACAACCCCCCAGTCGACAAACTGACCAGTTGGCGTTTCTCGCGCTCGGTATGTCCGTACAGCGTTGGTGCACTATATTGTCTTAAATATTGTTTAATTACTAGCGTTTAACAATGAAAAAAATACTGTATTTACAAAAAATATGTTTTTGTTATTTAAATTTTAATTTTTTTACCGAGGGTGCCGGACCATCAGTCGATCGGCGATGTTCGGCGGTTTACTATATTTTGTTTATACATAAGCCTAAAGAGGTGTCATTTTACCGGAAAAACTTGCTTTAAAAGCTTTTGGCCAGATACTACACTTTGGCAGCTTTATTGAAAGCTTCACTTTGGAGTGATGAAATGCCATACCAGTTACGTAGTCTGACCCCTCTACCCCATAACTTTTAATGAATAAAAACATTTGAGCGGTGCTTTGTGGTTTTAAAAGTCAACTGGTACCTTTGGCATATTGTTTGCTCCCCACCCCAAATAAGGGTGGTGGAGATGAAGCCTATGAAATATTACTTTATTTGACCCCTTTTTTAAAAGGGTATAAAACACAATTCATTGTTACCATAACTATAACATTTTACATGCCTGTTTCAAAATGGCGGCTCAAACTTTTTTTTATAATTTAGCAAAAATCGTTAGACACTATATTTTTCATATTTTTGCAAATGTTGTTGTATTTTTAGAATAATCTGTCAATAAAAACAATATGTACCAGTAGTTTTGCACGAAATTTTGAAAATTATGTTTGAAGGGCTTTTAAAGTTTGCAAAATTGTCGTCTTCTATTCCTTGTAAAGCTCTAATTGTCCAAAAACTGAATCCGTAGTTTTTTTCCAAAATTTAGAAAACAATGGCGACTACATATCATGGGTTAATTGCTCAAATTATGAAATTGCCAAAAAGTACTTTTGTTGACCCTTAATACCTATACCAAAGTACGTTCAAAAATTGACATTCATTTAAAATAAAGGGAGGGTCTTTTTGGTTACCTGGTATATGCTATTGTGTTATGATGTCTTACAAAAACATCTTTAGTTCCTGAAAGAATACCTCACTAAAACATAGTTTTGTCATTTTTGTTAATTTAGTTTTAATAATCATCCAATTAAATAATACAAATTGAACCATTTATGTTGTAACAAGATTATCATCACAACTTCAAGTAATTTTACCCTCGCCAAGAACTGTTTTAGTACCCTACAGTATATGTTAGCTTGTAAGACAATTTTGTTAATATTTTATTGGATATACATGGTTTTTAATTTAAAAGGTAAAGGTAAAGTTTGTCTTGTTTAACGAGGCGAAGTTAGAACTACAAAGTCCTCTCTACCACTCAACCTCGACCTTTACCTAGCATCGCCGAATAGTCACATTACAAATTGTAAGTGGTGACTGCGGGGATCGAACCCGCGCCACCGGAGTGATGAGCCAATCCACCACTGAGGATCCACTACTGTGTGGATAGTTTGTTTTAACAAACTACCTTTTGTTGCAAGTAAGCCTAGTTAGTGATCCTTACAAAATGTGAGTAGAATAACAGAAAAAAATGAAAACAGACCTAATTAAATAGAACAAAACAATACTGCCTTTTTAGCGACATTCCTCAATGATAAAACAGCAGATGACCTTTACTACCACCACCTCACTTCAGCGAACAATTGACGAACCCTGTTGGGATTAGCGAAATATAAGCTGTTACAAAGGCTGTCATTTATCTTATATTGACCTTATAGTCACAGTTCATGGAAGTGTTGGAGCTTGTGAGCAATTAGTTCATGGTAAAAAAACTTTACACCCTCATTTTAAGAGAAAAACGTGTCAGCAGTTAGGATTTGTCAGGCTCTAATTGTCCTAGCACTAGTAAAACAGGGCAATGGTTAATGGGTAAAGGCGGCTAAATATAATGTACGACTGCCATGGACTATTTTTTGTAGTCTTCGCTTATATTTACCAAGCACTGTTCTTTGAAGACGTTTTTCTAAGCGAATATGTTAATAAAAGAAATTGTTGTTAGTTTAGTAAGTTAATGATGCGAGATCTATCCACTGTCACTTATCAGGATACTTGTGACCGGACTATGTTGTTCAATACGTTATGACACAGGATACTTTCGGACTAAGTTTGTCAAACACCTCCGACTGGTGGCTTCAGGTCCTTCTGGCAGGGAAGCAAGTTTTAGGTAACTTTCATCGAGCACAGAACTGTAGCATTTTTGCAGTCAGGTATGAGCCAACAAGTTCCTTTTTTGTATAATTATTATGTAGGCCAAGAGTAGGACATCTATTAAAAGTTTACCTTTGTGTAGTGCCTTTGATCAGATGTCATTTCTTCTTAGGGTGGAGTTTGGACATGTCGCCGCTGCTCGAAAGCGTCGCAGTGTTTTACGCCAAAATATTTACTAATATACATCGCACTATACTTTGGCGCGATTTTCGGCCTTTACAGTCAGGGGCATATGCCCCAAAGCAGATCCTTTTAAAAGCAGCATCAGTAGGATGTAAACACCTAGTTCCTTTTTTGTAAATATGGAAGTTAAACATTAATTCTAAAAGAGGTATTATTTTTTTTAGATTTAGTACTTTCCAAAACACCACAAATTCACAATTTGTTTTAAATACGTATTTTTGTTTTATACTAATTTCTGTAGCCTAGTTAAAAATTACCTCAAATAATTGTACAAAGCTAACTTAGTGAGAAAAGTCAACATTTTAAGGTGCAGCATTTAATTTGTAAAATTCCCACAACTTCAGAAATCAGTGGTTTTTTTTTCACAATGTTTATGCCTGAAGACAGTTGAATGAATTCAAGTTAACACTTCAAAACCTAAGCTTGAGTACATTTTGGATTGAAATTTTCAGTAGTTTCAAGAGCATTTGTACTTTCATTCAACTTTACCAGTGAGGCGAGTTTTAGTTGATGTGTGAGGGCTAACTTGGCTAAGAAGTCTAAAGAAAGCTTCCTCAACCAATAGTTACATGTATCTAGTTAACAGTTATAGATACAGTTACTTAAATACAAATGTAGGTAGGTAATATGCAGATGGTAAAACTTTGAGCCATTTAGGGTTGATAGTAATTGAGCCAGGTAGGATTAGGATTTTTATTTTAACTTTTTAAGATTCGTTTTTTGAAGTCTTATTTTACAAGTTTAGCAGCAACTTAGTGGAGAGTAATAGTCAGACTTCATAATTATTGCTGCTTTGATTTGATTTGACTAATGTGTGTACCCTGCTTGCAGGAAGTAGAACCAATGTACAAAGAAAGCGATCACATCCACATAATCGCTCTGAGTGCAGCGCTCAAGGTTGGTGTGAGAGTGAGGTACATGGACCGCGGCAGCACTCCGGAAGTCATTGCTCACGACTTTCCTGAAGGATGCTCTCCGGCCATCGACCTGCTTTACAGACCAGGACACTACGACATCCTCTATCCAGGCTAATTGGTAAGTGGCATGCAAATCTAATAATTACCCAATTCTTTGCTTGAGGTTTATTGTAGGCAATGAGGGAATTTCAGAGTTTGGAATATTGTAGACATTTTCCATCATTATTGAACAATAACAGGACGTTTCAGAATTTGCAATCTGAACCCATTTTTAGGTGAAAGGTAACATGAAACATAAAGTCAAAGTCGTTTATTAGGCAAAATTAACAAACAAACATTTGCATTAGCCAGGTCAAAGAAAAAATTTTACATACTCAAGAGTCACATCATTAACAATATGAACTAAGTCGGTAAAATCTACATATTATGTACAATCACGAGACTAGCCAGTAAACCTGAAATGCCAGTTACCAATGTACCTACTGGCGTCCTGGTATACCTTATGGTATAAGGTATACGCTAATAGTGTATGTTCAGGATTTACCTGAGCTTTCTGTGATCCTGCTTTCGTTCTTCAAGTTAACAGGAAGGCGTTGTAGAGTTTAATGGAGTTATAGATCAAATGTTTTTGGAAAAATGTGGATGAATGTCTGGGAATCGGAAGACTTAAGCTGTTTCGAAGAACATACCTAGTATTGATGGAGTGATTAAAAATTGAATGAATGATTAAAAAAAAACATGACACATAAGTTAGAAAACGAGCTTACTTTAGTCATTTCAGCTATTTCTATTGCTGTTTGAAATTACTTGTTCTAGTTCAAGTTGTATGAACAAACACGCAATGAAACTCAAAATTTGCCAGTGGACTTTGTTGATTTTTAAAACACACTAGATTCTGGTGGCATTAAGAGATTGGTGGATACCAATAGTTTTGTTCCTTTGTATACTAAAGTAATGTTAATGGTGCCACTCACTATACTTCCTCTTTCTCTTCATTCTAAGATCTGTGATTGCTGTGAGTCGTCCGCAATGTTGTCATACTCCCAGGAGAGTATGAGTAACTAACTCTCTCGGTAACTAACACTGATTCTCTGCAAGCCTGGTTCTTAGCCTAGCTTTACTACAATGGGTTATGTGACTTATGTCCCTGTTTTTTAGCTTGGTGCTAAACTCTGACTTACTGTATGCCATTACAATAGTTTTCATAAAATAGGTCAATAAACTCAATATTAGGACCACAATGCTTACTTGTCTGTACTTGTCTGTCACTTCTCTTCCATTTAAAGTAGCATATGTACAGATTCTTTCAATGTTGTCTTTGATCTCTTTGACCTGCCTGGTGGTTGCCGATTTTCCCGCTGATTCTCTTAACTATTCTGAACTATTTTGTAATATTTAAAACAATAAATTATTGTTAATTGAAGTGTTTATTTTATATCAATCAACAAATTCACCTGTGATCATTTTGCTTTTACAAATTGTTTATTCAAAAATTTTGCTTAACACTATACTGTGCTGTACTTCTAGCTAAACATAAATAACTTATATGATTCCTTGTTCCTTCTAGTGTAAAGTAAAATGTCAAAGTTTAAAGCCATTTACTTCATATTCTGTGACTGTAAGACAAAACAACATACCAGCTGGCATTTAGTAGTACTAATTTCATTCTTAGATCTTGAACTCTCATAGGTTTGCTCCGCATTCCTAAGAACTTTTATTTTCTTACCATACAAATTAGTTGTAACCAACTGCACTAAAACTAAGGGAATATAATCATAATAAAGAACCCAATTATGCTACTTTATTAAGTGTTTAACATAATACTTTTCCATTCTGGCGTACTTAACAATAAATCCAACTAAAAATTCAGCTTTCAGACTTACCATATTGTTATACAGGTACAGTGCAATATAATTAATTATCATAATGTAATATTGTAATAACACAAACACTATCTGGTTGATCATGGTTTTCGTCCGTAAGCTATAACGATGGGATTGTTGGTCATCACCTCCCCCGTGGCAGTCTCTGTACACAGTTGTAGGTCTCGATCACTCTTTGGAAACTTGCCATGTACTGTTGTCTAGTCGACAGGTCCATCCGCTTAACGAAAGGGTTCACTGCTTCATTAGATCCTTGGAAAATAATTTGCAAATATAGTAAGAGACTGATCATCACTGTGGGAAAATGTAAGATACCTTTTTATGTTGTGTAATTTATTTAAACTTTCACTATTTATTGAAAGTTGAAGGTTTTAGAGTTTTAAAATTGTTGCACCTAGTTAGCTTTAGTTTAATAACGTGGTATACAAAAAAGACTGTGAAGGAAAACAGTGAACCAGAAGGCCACTTTTAAGATTTGTAATTTTTCTAAGTCAACTTCATGAAATTTCCTCTGTGTTTAAAACTATGCAAATTTAAGATATAGTTTACATAATAACTAAATTCTTTCAAGTACTTGTGTTAGCAGCACAATAGTAATATACTATTTCTTTCTTTATACCAATATTATGTTCAAATTTAAAAGCGTATGTTTGAACTTACTCAACAGAACTTCAAGGGTTTGGAAAAGTTACAGTGTCGTTTCGTTCTTCACATGTTATGATCTCTAAACCATGTTTAGTCAACACTTGGCGAATTTCTTCACAAGGACTTTTTGAATTATTAAACTGTGGAATGAAGTCGTTCATATCCTGAAATGTACAAAATTCATTGTTAGATGATGACTCTTAAATTTCAGGCTTGAAGATATTTCTGATTAGGCGAATATTTTCTCATTATTGTCTCATCTAATTTGTTCTTTGTTCAAAATGCAGTGATTGCATAATTTTCAATAATTACCTGTTTATGAATCTTGACCTTGTAAATGATCTTTCAAATAAGTTTTTAGTCATTATTTAAATTTATTTTGTTTTCCAAATTTATTAAAATTGAACTTCACCCAATAAAAGCCAGGTCTGATGGTAAGTGAGTAATGTATAACTCAATTACTTTTTTAGCAGTTTAGACAATTCACTGTAGAAATCTGCTATTGGTCCTTTAATGGTGTTTTCTATAGCACTAAGCAAACTGTAAGAATCAACATATTTGTATACAACCTGTAGTAGTAAAACATAAATTTAATTGTTAAACATTTGATAGCTTGTTACCTGCATGTATGGTCTCCATCTTTCCATCTGGTACAGTGCTTTGTACACTTTAAACACTTGGTTCGATGGCGCCATTATTGCAAGAAATTCTCCTCCAGGCCGCAACAGTGAGCATATATTGTTTGCCATTACTCTAAACAGTAATTGAAATATTAATAGTTCATATCCTGCACTAACTGATTATTACATCTATTATAGTCCAGGCAACAAAAAAGTAGAGAAATGTTTGGAGCACAATTTTTTACTTTGGAACTTAGTTTGGATTAGTTAGGAGGTGAACATATCAAAGTCCCCACCCGTAGCCTTTGAGCCGGTGGAGGAGAGTGTGTCTAAAGGTAACATTTTTTGGTTTGTTGCTTATATCTCCAAAACCTTGCGTTGTAACAACGTAAACATGATGTACAAAATGAAAGCTGATAAAATTTGCCTGTCTTACATTTAAAGTTTTCCAATATCTTGTATAGTTTTCAAGATATCAGCTCTCAAAAGTCTGTAATTTGGAAACAACATGGTAGGAAACGGTGGATAATGGATAGATTCATTCGTCCACAATTAACGCAAAATCATTTCACGCTCAATATTGGAAATTCTCGACATTAGAAGAAAATTGGTACAAAAGAGAAAGGCAGTGCTAGTATTGGTGGAAATTTAGGTTCCTACAACCGTATAATGAACTGTAATTCATTCTTTAGATGAATCGTTGAAGAGCTACCTTATCAAAAAGAGCAAACTATTCACCCATTTTCAAAGATGTTTATGTTTGTGTGACTGGTTTCAACTATGAAGTCATCGTCTCGGCAAGCACAGCAAAATATTAAAATATTCTTTAATTACAATTATACAATTCTAGTAATCCTTGTAAGTCAATGTGTGATAAATACTACAAAAATAATTGAAACATAGTTTTAATAATTTTGAAAGTAAAGTTAGAAGTTATACTAATCAACAGGTTTTAAAAGAAAAACATCACTTAAATTTAAAAAAAAAGTGTAAATATTCCAATAATATGTATTTATTAGCCTGAGGCCTTTCAAACACCATAATCTTCAAGGCACATCAAACTGTGTGCCTCTGAACATGAACACGTTTAAATTTATGTAATTTCCAATAAGAGTGAGCTTCCTATACCATGAAAAACATCACTGGTTTTACCTTTGATCTTTGATCCAGTGAAGACAGTAGAATGAAAATATTTTGGAGAAGCTACTCTTCTCTAGAAAGTTGCACACATTCTCTTGTCCGAAATCCAGAGTCTTGAACTGCACCCTTTGGTCAAATGTCCCTCCCTTTGCGAATTCAACCATGTGAGGACTTAAGTCAACCCCCACCTATAAATATTAGATTTATTGTAGTGAAACATTTGTACAATACCAACATGCTCATGGGTACCGCCAAAGGTAGCCAGTTGGGAGCAAGCCTTAGCTCCCCGTTTTTGTGGAAAGGAGCAATCCATACCCACTTAACTGCGGTGGTCCTAGCTCCTGCTGGCAGAATTTCCTGGTGTTCATGAACATGATAACATTAGGTATATGTCACAAACGAATTATCAGTTGTTCTTAAATTATTATTTATGCCATGATTGATTACTAATATTAAATAGTACATGCTTATGCTCTTGCTTCTTTTTACTTTGGATTTTTCATTCATCAATTACTGAGGGATATGTAGCTCAGATGATTTGAGTGCCGCTTTCTGACCCAAGCATCGCTTGAATGTCTTTGCGATAAAGCTAGGTTAGGGTAGAGGTTTTAGTTTTTCTACATTGTCTTTCCTTTTCCAGTATAATATTTGAATATTTGTTGGTTATAAAATATAGTAATCACGAAGTTAGTAACATTTTTAAATATGAGGTATCTTCAAAAATGAATGTTTGCTATCCACCCAAACATAGTGGTAGGATGAATTAGTTACCAGAGACGCTGTAAGTGGCAGATTTGGAAGCAGCACTTCAGTAGTTACATCGCCTGGGCCACATCCGACATCTAGCACTATTTCATCAGTGCTCCAGTGCATCCTGGGTAGAAACTCCTTCACAACTCTCCGTGGTTTGTCTCTGCATTGAGTTGAACACGGAGTAGAGCTCTGCGTCATCCATTTTCCTTTTTAAAAAAATATATATATATATATGTATGTTTAATAAGTCTAAAATAATAACAAAGGCCTGTCAAATTTCCATTTACTTCAAATTTTTGTTTTTATATCTAGTAACTAGCTGAGGTAATTTTAATTTTATCATGTTTATATAAAAAATAGAACACTTGCATGTCCTTGTGCAATCCAGCAAACTACAATATTTCAATTAAAATACATTAATATAATTTTTACCTTGTTTTGTCTCAGTCCTTCTCGCTCCGCTGTGGTTTGCCAACTGAAAATATGTTAACACAAACTTAACTCATTCGTTCAAACTTTTGAACTGAAATGTGCATAACAACACAGTCTGAAGGGGTCACCTTAAAATACTCTATCTCTTTGTGTCTTCTGAACACCTTCCTGAACTACTGTATTCCGTTTCATTGTTGCGTTAAATGAATGGAAAGTGTTTTGTCAATGGAAACAGTACCAATCCATTTATTTTCCATTTTGACAAAAGTTAGAAACCTCTCAGGAAAGCATACTATTCTTTTTACAGACTGTATCTATTTTTGCAACTTTTTGAAACAAAATGTTAATCAAAAATGTTACTTGTCAGTCAAATTTAAGATTTAAAAAGATTGAGTAATATACAGGAAAATAATTCTTGCAGTTATTAAAAATAACAGTCAAACTTCTTATGTTAATTTTACAATGAATAACAATTCAAATGTCCTACTTTTTTATGAGTATTTTAAACAACAGAAATGTTTTATGTAAATATTGTTATTTAGTGACTTAGTTTTCTAAAATGTTAAAAATTCTATCCTAAATAAAATCTATCCATTAATTTTCATACAGCAATTATTTTAAAATTGATTATTTAAACAAAGACTACTAACAACTGATGTGTTGGGTGTCAAACACCATCTCAAAACCTACCTCAACCGAGATCCAGCTACTGCCAGAAGAATTTCTTCCTTCCTTTCACTGCACCAAGGAAGGAACTGGTTTTGAAATCTTTGTAACTGACCTTGGTTTACCCATCAACTACTGTACTAGTAATATAGGTCCGACCACAGTAATACTAACCCACATAGATCAAAGCAATGAACTGAAAGCAACATTGACACTTCCCGGTTACTCAACTCTGTGTAATGAGGGGGATGGTCATAAACCCTCCTCCCTTTCTAAAACATTACTCATTAGTAACAGGGAGGCTTGTAGAGACTCTTTCAAAGAACTACAAATAACACTTTTGTGTTTAATTTACTTAAACAATAATATTCTTTTGAAAAGTGAACTTTAGGAGGTTGTGTTATTCAAACAGCCAAATGACTAGACTAGTTAAATTAGAACAATGAATATTCTCAGAACAAATTTTTCATGATAATTGTATCAAGCTGACCTAAAAGGATTATACAATAAATTGCCAGATAGTGTTAAAAATTCTACAAAATATGAACACTTTTAAAGCAGGTTAAAACCCTTTTTGGTCCAACATGTTTTTTTATAATGTAGATGAATACATCTCCAAAATTATTAAATTGTTTGCCTGAATGCAAGACTTTATGTTAAATTAATACTATTATTTGGTGGTCAGCAAACATTTTTTGTTCAGCTTTTATGGTGAATTTAACTTACTTCTTTTATAATTATTTTTTTATTGTTAGCTACTGTTTTTTGTTGTTGTTTTTTTTGTCACACAATAAAATTGTATTGTATTGACAATGAAGATTATGTTATGTTATGTTTAGTATTTTAAACTTTAAAGTGTGTTTACATAAGGTAGTTTAAGGTTGTTTTAATTAGTATTATTATTCTCAGGCTGCAAATGAAAACTACTGCTGGTTTTTATGGTTAAACTGACAACTTTACAATTTGTTAGACAATTTTCTTTGAATTTGTATTGTGAAATTTGGCTATCGCATGATTGAAATCATGCAGTCAACAATGCAATGTACAAACCTCTAGAAGTTTGGGTGTTCCTCACCAGGATCAATTTAGGCCCAAAGTGCTGTTCAATTTGTAGATTAACAACTGTAAATAGGCCTTAACGATTGATAAGTATGCTGACTTATACAACGTTGAGCGGCTGCAATATCTATCCCAACTTGGAAATTTGAAAAATCGGCTTAAAAGGCAATATTTTGAAATTAATCTAAAAACTGTAGAAAAACAACATGCATAACTCTTTATTTAAATTCAACCCAATGAATAGCTGTGCATGTTGGTTTGACGGCAGTAGGGGATCAACTGCTAAAAGAAGATCACATAAATATTTAGGATATTTAAAAATCCTATGGGACTCAATCCATGGATCACGTAAAGGTTTCTTCTGGAGTTTTTCTCTCATGAAAATGAAAGATTTCTGTTCCATAGATACAAACCAAGGTTTTTACTATGGAACCATAGTCTCATTTGATCTTGCTCCATGGGTTAATGGTTAACCTTCAAAAGTTTTACATCTTTAAGTTTGTACTTTGTATTTGTAATAAAAATGTACTAAACCATTACGACACTGGTACAAGTTAGCATGTAATGACTTATAGTTTTCAGTATAAGTCACGTGTCAAAAATTAGAAATGACAAGAGCCATTGAGGAACTCAAGAATGCTATTTTAGTGTAGGTTTCAGTCATGCAATTTGAAGCACTTCTACAGTGGGATTACAAAATTTAGTAACACAGGTGCATTTATCTCCAAGGTTAATAGTGAGGAACTAAGGTTATAAAGCCAGAATTAACTTGACTAAGATTGCTACCATTTTTAAATAATCATCTTAATTCAAGGACCATGGGTTACCTGATTACGGTTGATTATTTAATCCACAGCTAATATCTGTACACCATTGGTGAATTTGAAGGCTTGCATTCAGGCAACACATTTTTAATGACATAAGCTAAGTACATCCAGGTCTGGCAAGTGAACTTAACTGGGTTTAAATCCAGGACAAAGGGGTATGTCAAAAGTTGAAGAGGTCAACCTTTCAATGAGTATTATTGTTTTAATTAAAGATACGGTACACAGAAGACATTTGACGTGCATTGCACATAAATGACTATCCTAATTACCTGATATAAATTTTAGTGTTTTCATTTTTTTGTAATTTTATTTTACAGTACATATAAAACTAATTATGATAGTCAATATCAAATAGCTTTATTAGATATACAACAGCAAATAGACGATCTACAAAGATAGTATCTTCAAAAGAGAGCACACAGAACCATATCTTGGCCTGCAAAAATTGATAGCTGCAGAACACATTTCACAGGAGCTTAAAAAACATGTCACTGCAAGACAATGTCCTAAGTCCTTGAGACACTAAAATACTATGCTCATTCTCAAGTATCGCAACTGGATCTACTCGATTGCTTACTAATGTTCACCTAAACAGATTTTTTGCCCTGCAACCTATACCATCTTCAAATCCTTTAGACCATACACACAGAGGAACACTACTTATGTTTATACCAGTGTACTATCATGACTCCTGAAAACTTTGAAGACAGCAGTGACCAATGGTTCTGAAAGCCCCATGGAAGAATCATGTTGATAGAGTAGAATAGTTTATAAATGTTTAAACTTGTATTTATAACAGTACTTTCTGTACTCAAAGTAAATAAGAATAAAGAATAAATAAGTTAAAAAGTATATAGGTGTCAAAACAACAAAATCATCATGTTTTGTTTGCCCCTGACTTTATTACCAGACAATTCATTCATATGTACATTTATTGAATAAGTAAATGGTCATCCAAACCATTTGAATAGTCAGTGTTGTCTTGCTGCTTCAGATTCCTTGGAGCCTGTGTTATGTCGCCTGGTAATGATTTAACTTCCTGTTTGTACTGAATTGGCTTTTTCGGGAATCTGGATGTATGGTGCGAGGGTAAGTTTGATGCATATCGAAGTTGTACCTGATTATCTTGGCCTCGTTATGATGCTTCATTTTCAACAGTTTTCAACTTCTTTGGGTCAAAAGTTTTGACCTTTTTTCATACCATAACTTAGATTTTCTTCAACAGATTTTTAAGTTATTATAATATTTGTGTTTGTAATAAAATGTACTAAAGCAATTTATCTTGACAATTTGTTTTTTTCAACTTCAATTTTTTTGCCATTTTAGTAAAAGATTATACAAATTGATATAAACTAGAGTCCCGATATTTCGAACCCCTTAATCAGCCTAATCCAAACACTGTCAGGAGGAAAAATTTTTTAAAATTGTTGAGTCGGTAAAATAAATAAATTTAGTTTTTCCAAGTTATGTCATATTGTAAGTGTTAAATAACAAACCAGTACTCATAATAACGCACTATACATGCAGTTATGCGCTCAAAAACCTTATAAGGTCAATATATAATAAATGCACCAATATATGCCAAAATCCGACTAGTCCTAAGTTTCGCTAATCCGAACAGGGTTTGGTCCCAATTAGTTTGTATTAGGGGGACTCTAGTGCAGTAAAAAGGTTATCATGTGCCAATAGAAAATTTGTTCACATTGATAATTTTTCTTTGAGGACTTTGGTTAAATACAAAATCCTACAAAGTTAAAACACATTATAATAAAAAACCTGTATCTAAATGTAAAACAAATATTTTAACTATTTATTTGCAATGACAATAATACAATTGCATGGAAAAAACATAAAACAAAAATAATTAAAAACAAAGACAACAACACAGTTACATAAAAAATATAAACATATAAAAAAGGCACACACACACAATAAAACAGTGAATGACACACATACACACACTTACACACCAGTTTACAGTTACGTCAAACATTTTTAATCCTTAGTAGTATAGTTAATTACCTGAGATGTGTTTATGACTGTGTTTGTTCAAAGCTTGGAAGACAACTGAGGTTTGGTTTCAAGCTAAATGCACACTTTACAAAATAGCAAGTTGCAAGTTGTTATGTAATAATGCAGTTAGTAATCACTTTTATCTTTGAGCGTGCATGGCTGTATTCATGAAATAATTTGTAAACCATAAATGGATTTTCACTTGTTAATCATTTTTAAAATCCAGCAACAATGAGAAGTTTGCATTATTAATGCAAATTTAATGTAAATACAGTCATGTTATGTGTAAAATTTAAGTGCATTACCAATGACTTAAAATAACATAGGAAAATAAATTCAACACTAATTTTAACCAGTTTTATTGTTTTGTAACAAATGTTGTATTCTAAATGACTTTAAACTTGTCATAGTAAAAACCTTTATTTATTTACTTAACAAAAATTTGCCTCACATCAGCTCTTTGTTTTGGTTTGACATTATTTTAAATTAATGATGTTTGTACATTATTATATTTAATCTTTGAAATTACAGTATTAATAGAAAAGAGGAAATATATTTTATTTGTCATTAAGCAAATAAATACATGCAATAGACAAGGTCAAACATAAGCATGAACATTAAAATATTGATAATAATCCAACAATCAAAAATGCTAACTTAAAATGCATTTACAATAGAGACACAGGTACATCAAGTTTTTTTTACCTTTACCTTTAAAGGTACTATTATTTACAATATTTTTAGTTTTTCATTTGTATTATATTGGTATGGATAGCAAAGAATTCTCTAATATCGTAAAATGGGTTCAAAATCAACCAATCTTACAGTTTATTTTTCAATTCAACTTTATTGAGTTCCTGTACATATTTCGGGAGGTGATTCAAAAGTTTTGGCCCTAGTCTAACATAAGTCTTTTTAGTTTTGTCTAATCTACAGTAGGGAACATCAATGAGATGTTTATTCCTAGTACCATGTTGATAAATATCAGCTCTTATACAAAGATTCTCTTTTCTTTTTTAAAGTGTGTACAGTAGCATCCTACAGTATTAAACTTACACAAAGGAAATTTTGTAAGCTAGTTATTGAAACAACTTCTTCCAGTGCTTGATCAGTTAGTGTAATAATATACACAGGATACTTAGATAAAAAAGGTAGTTTATAAGAGGAACTCCTAGGTCTAGGTGCCTTACTGGGGTACCTTTGTTAGGCTAACAAATTTAAATTCAAAGTATCAAGTATTAAGTTCAAACAAAATCCTATGTGGAGCCTGGAACCATAAATGTTAAAAATTTAAAACTAATACCCAAAACTTCTGTTGACAATTTGTTTGTCTTTGTGCAATGGTTAAATTGTGTTGTCTATGAAAATGATAAAAACTATATATAGTATATTAAACTAAAAAAATAGAACAAATGGTTTAAAAAAGTTTAGCAAGCACTGGTAACAAAATAAGGACAATAAGAAATTACTTACAAATTTAAACCACTACTTATAAGTTTAAACCTAATATCTGTTAGTTCTAATGAAGACCCTAAGTATTTATTGATCCATGAAATCACCAATAGTGTAATAATCGATGGGTCAAGTGACGCTTTAAGTATTTGAAACTTACTGTCCTTCGTCTATGTACAAACATGTGGATTGACTGCGTCTATTTACACTCTGTATCTAACTGACGGTGTCTTAATTTTTTTAATATTATTCTTTTTTATAATTTTTTATAAAGACGTGACTTAAACGACGTAATGAATATAATAGATTTAATGTCTTCTGGTAGTTTATTGAAAATCTATCACAAGTTTTTAATCTATGACTTCTTGAGAGCGTGCAAACCAAATAAAAGCTGATGTTTTACAGTCATGGATTTGGTACAAGGCAGTTTTGTCAAGTTTGATTTCCAGTCATTTATTTAGTACTTTTAGAACTATAACCGTATTTGTTTTGCATGCTTAATTCAAATTAGTTATTTCAATACATTTGTTTGGTAAAGGCTGTATACAAATTACCCTAGGGTCTACTTGTAAGTTTTTAATGTTTAGCTTACTCATCATCTTTTGAATATTTTAAATAGTTCTCAACATCATATCCAAAAAGTTCAAAGTCCAACTGATATTTCTTGTAAAGCTGATGAACCTCACTAGGGGTGAGTTGAGAGAAGTATATTCTTGCTATCTCACTGGCAGTTTTGTCCTCGGGCACTGTCCGATGTTGCCATCGGGGCTGAACGAGGTGGTCGATGTTAGCTGCTCTCAACACATACACTTGGTCCCACTCCATCGTCTCAACCTGTTCAGTCAATTAAATATTACTTAGGGCAAAAACAACATGATTCTTAATAAGCCGTGAAAATCCTGCACAAATATACGATATGAATGGTGTAGTTTTTCTTCGTTTTATTGGAAAACGGGTATTACTTTCCGAACGAACCTCATATAAAGTATGTTTTTGATGGATAGTGAGGTGTAGTCTTGTTGCAAATTAGGGCAGACTGTTCTACAGGTTGATCATTAGTCAATATTCTTGAACTCCATTGAAAAGCTCGTGGCGGGTCCTGTAATCCAGCTGCATGGAGGTCAGGTTTTGAGGATGATATAGGTCTAAAGCGGCTCAGATAGTCTCAGTGATCATCTGATGATACCCGCATCAACTCCCACCATCGTTTAGACATATCAGACCATCACCTGCGTGGTTCGGAAGTCACATTAAGCCGTTGGTCCTTGTATTTCCATTGGTCATTGGGCTATTAATTAATGACCCATTCTAAGGAAGAGTCGGCCTTAGTTTGTAACAAGACTACACCTCATAACTCTTTACTACCACTCATCACACTCATCCTTCACCACATATTTGCCTTAAAATACCCTCATGAGAGTCGTCGGCATCACAAATAGTGATTTAGTGATTGAAAACTTATTTTAAAAACAATTGAAAAGAACCAACGGTTTTTAAAATTTTTATTGTTTATGCCAATGGCATTTGTAATTTGTTACGTAACCTAGAGTTTGTGGGCTTCACAAAAAACTTATTTAGAAAAAGCTGTCTAAGCCTATGTGTCTGCACTGGGAATCAAACCTGCAACCTTGCGCTTTGCAAGCCATGACTCGGCCCACTGAGCCACGGACGTAGGCTTAGTGTGACTTCCGAACAACCAAGAATGGCCATCATGAAAAGTTGTTACTGCAACGCTGGGAATTGATCCCAGGCAGTTTTGGTACAAAGCACTTACTATGCCACTGAACTATGACCCCTCTCAATGTTTAGTTTTCTATAGGACATGTTGTTTTCTTTGTGTTCATACATGGTAGCCTTTTTGTTTTTTCTACCATACATATTGGATACTACTTCTGAATATGGCAATCCTAAATTCTTCAAGCTTTTCCTATTTTATAACCAAATCTACTATGCCATAGGTAAAAAAGACAAACATGCCAAAATGTTTTGAATATTGCTTAAAATATATAGCCGTGAGAAATTTAATTTGTCAGAACAGTCAGACAGGTATATGCGCTCAGGAAAATATGAGTCCTTAGCTCAAAACCCCTCAGTTTACACACTCTAAAAATATCTGTTAAATAAAATTTTTCTTAGGTTGCCCCTTCAAATATAAACTTATTTCACTTAGCACTGACGATCAGAAGTATAGAGTATAGTTTTCAGGAGTTGTTAAGTGCGCAAAACCAAAGAAAAGTGTTGCAGAGCTAGACATTCTACTCATTATGCTCTTTACATATAAATTAAACTCATACACAGCAGCAAGCTTCACGTAGATAATACATTTGCTTTGCTTTGAGACACCGACCACTCTTAGAGGGTGTTTTCCTCTTGGCTCTTATGTTAAAACAGACTAACAGACCACCTCGTTACAAGCTTTTGAGTACCTATGTCGTAGTCTTCTGCCGCCAATCCATTGAAATAAGCCAGTACCGTTTGTTTGACTTCATCGTCATCCTCAAATTGTTTCACATATAACTAAAAAATTTTTAACTGGTTTCTTACCTTGGCTATGATATCATATCTTAGGAGGCACGGGGTACAAAATAAATACATTGGAATCCAGTGATCATCAGCATAATTTAGTAAATCCACGTCTATGAGGTACCTGGAAAACCCCATTTATATGACATTTGGGTACATTATTACTTATTAATTAATAATCAGTGATATTTTACTTAATTTCTTTACTTGTTGCACTTACATGCAGTCTGTTCTTAATTAAATTTCAAGTTTTAAACAGAGCTTTCTTCTTTTAAAATGTTTTATTAGAGTTGAAATACATATAAAATATATTAAAACCCAAATTTTACAACAAACTGACACTGGCAGACAAGACACATGTGACACACACAAATTACATACTTAGGCTTTTAAGACTAGGTATTTTACTCTATTTCATGGATGGCTAAATCAACTATTTTATCACTCTAAGAACTAACTAACCTAACAAACTCCTTGAACGTTCTACACCAGCTGGCTGA
Source organism: Matsumurasca onukii (assembly GCA_018831715.1). Taxonomy (NCBI): domain Eukaryota; kingdom Metazoa; phylum Arthropoda; class Insecta; order Hemiptera; family Cicadellidae; genus Matsumurasca; species Matsumurasca onukii. The sequence continues at coordinate 10,366,480 of CM032061.1, read as the reverse complement.
GGTCGATCACTGGGCCAGTGGTAGGAACCCGGTCTCAGCAGACTCTGAGTTTGAGTGTTGTTACCTCCGGGTCTGTACTTAGCCACAATGCGAGACCCAAACTTGCGATAGAAGTGAGCTGTCCCGTGCTCCCCACCAACCCGAGTATTCTCCAACTTATCTCTGTAGGCTGATAGTATGCGCTCAAATGGGTGACGAACAACTAACAGCTTCAAAGTACTTTGGAGTGCCTAAAACACATTTCCAAATATTGCTTGAATGTATTTTAAGATTTATTTAAGGCTATGTATTCAAAATATATAGCCCATATTCAAATTCATGCATTGCAATATTTTGTTTTTCCTGTACAATACATATTTTGTATTCATTGTTCAATACATTGCTATGAATAGTGTACTTTTATGAGAATTAAACTTAAATTAACGATGAATAAAACAGGGTAACTTCTAAACCTGGGAGAGTCAAGGAAAAGTGTACTAAAATGAATGCTGTCAAAAATCTGGAACATTTCATAAAAGTTGGTCTGGAAAAGTTGGCTAATTCGGATTCAAATATAAATATTTATCTGACAGGATAGTGATGTCATTATCTATAATATTGCATACACAAAGTAGAGTCTCATGCAAACACTCTTTGTTAATCCAATATTCTGTGATTTCTGTCATCCTACCAAGAAAAACTTGAACATTTGAACAAAAATTGTGGTTGTGATAGCAGGACCTCTATTTCCCATTGTGTCTAGCAGTAAAACACTTTTATTTAGGAACAATAAAACCTATAACTTTCTTAAGACTTCCTTATTATTTGTCATGTTCAATCATCTGGACTTCTGCCAGCCCAATTTTTGGCACATTAATAATTATGTGCAGAAAAGAAATGGTCTGCAAAGTTTGACTTCACAAAATAGTAGTTCTCAACAAATTTTTAATAAATAACAAATTAATATAATATTGTTTTATTTTGTTAGACATTTTTCTGGAAATGTGATTTAGAGAAAGTGTTTGTCTATTCTATTCATATGCCAGAAGTCCAAATCCCAACAAAAGTAGAATGGAAGTATTGTATCACCTGAAAATGTGCAGAGGTAAATCACTTTCCTGGCACCATTGAGACCATGATGGAGAAAATTGCTTTGCAATGTTTAGGTCATAATTTGTTTGATTAATCAAACAAATTTTTTGTTCAGTGTGAGCATCTTTCAATGTAAGCCGTAACATTAGAAAACAGGTGTGTAAAATCAACCTTCCCAATGTCTATTTTTTTACCTTCCCAAAATTAAATAAAACATTAAATCTGCTCTTAACAGGTTTACCGTACCTCTTCAGCTTGAGGATATTCCAGTTCCGGGAAAACTTTGCGAGCTAAGACACTTAGCTGTTGTGTTCTGCTTTCTTGTTTCAACTGACTCTCTTTGTAGCCTCCCAGTAGACACAAGTTGTAAAGCCAGCTGGTACTGGCAGCTTTGTAGACAGGGCACCAGGAAAACTTGTGAACCCTTCAAACATTTGGAACAGTCACTTGACACGCCAAAAACACTATTTGATTGGATATTATTTTGAATCAGCTGATTTTGAACCAATGTATTGATTTTCCCTACCATTAGGTACAGCTAACTGAATACAGAAAATTGACGCAGGTGAATTGTAATGTAATAAACAGTAATGCACTAGACTCAGGGAGTACAGTGCGTGCTTTGTGCTAAAACAGCCCGGGTTCGATTCCCTGGCGCAGTGATAACTTTTCACGATGGCCACTCCTCGTGAATCGGAAGCCACGATAAGTTGTTGGTCCATTCCATTGGTCATTGGGCTATTAATTAATGATCCTATCTGGTGAACAGTCGGCCCTAGTTTGTTACAAGATTAAATCTCATCATCCATCAAAAACACTTAAAACGCTCACCTTTCATCCCATATTCATCTTAAAATACCCTCTAGGAGTGATCGGTGTCCAGTACTCACAGATCAATGTAAAAGACTGCATACTGAGGAGTGGGTGGGTGCTTGAATCCAGGGGGAGCTGATGAGTCCCTGTACAATCCCAAGTTGTACTTCTGACACACTTGCTGAACTCTCAACAAACGCTCCCCGTTGGCAGTCTCCGCAAGTCTCTAGTAAACAGTATTGTAATACATTAGTGCACATTTATATACTTTGTCGGCCATATTGCTTGATATTACAGTTTATACCTCTGTGAAATTTACTTTATTAACAGTAGACCTCTCTGACTCTACTTAAAACCTTCCAAATATGCCCTGTTTTTATGAAATTGAGAGTATTTAAAAACCAATAAAAAGCCAGATTACCATAATACTATATATTACTTCGCATTAGTAATATAATCATTAATAGCCAAGCCATAGCTACATACTTGCTGGATATATTACAAATAGAATTCAATTTAAAGTAATCACTTTGACTTCTTTTAGTATCTGGTTCGATAGAAATTCAGAACACATGGACAGGCATTGATTTATTGTCCATCATTGGTCCATAATTGAATCCATTATTTTGTAACTGACATTTAAAATATTGATTATGTTAAATATTATTAATGGAGTAACAGTAAACCGCTGATGTATAATTTCAGCTTTTATCTTTGAATTGCATAGTTTTTTTAAGATATGCAATTTTAAGTCTTTATCGGAGTTGATAGTATTGAAATGTTTTACACGATACGTAAAATAAACTGTGTTACTATATTTTTAATTACTCACAATAGCTTGTTGGATCTGTTGTTCTGTTTTGTGTGGGAGAGTGTGAGTGGTGTGTTGGTTCCTCTTGACAAGAGACAGGACAGCTAGCAGTGTGAACAGCACCACTATGCTTGCAAGCAGTCTCCCCCATCTGCCCCTCATCTGAACACATCATTCGCTGTAGATGTTTATAGGGTAGTTTATTGTTCAATTGTTCCTGTCATCGCTGTTACTGAAATAGCGAATAGCACACATTGATATGTCACTATTTGAGATGCCGACCACTCTCATGAGGGTATTTTAAGGCAAGTATGTGGTGAAGGATGAGTGTGATGAGTGTGTAATGAGTTATGAGGTAGTCTTGTTACAAACTAACAACTCTTCCTTAGAATGGATCATTAATTAATAGCCCAATGACCAATGGAAATACAAGGACCAACGGCTTAACGTGACTTCCGAACCACGCAGGTGATGATCTGATTATGGATTATGGTACACTATCAAATATCAATCAAACACAAATAAAGCATTAAAATATGTAGCCTACTCCTTGATTACAAAGTTCTAAAAGAAAGAAAGAAATATTTTACCCGTGGCATACAAGATACATAGGAAACCAAACCAATGAAATCCATGAAAAAAGAACAAATCAAACAAATAACTAATAATAAATAGACCAAGGAAAACAAAGCTAATCTTCACATATTTCTTCTATCATGTATTCATGTGTGGAGTAGAAGGTCTTCTTCAAGTGATATTTTTAATTTTGATACAGAAAATTGATTATACTTGCTTCAAGTTATCTGGAAGTTTATTATATAATTTAAATGATGCATAGTTTGTATTTTTAGTATAAAAATTGGAATTGTGAACTGTTATTTTAGTATGGTTTATTGTTCTTATGTTTTACTGTAAAATGAGATTTTTAGTTGTCATCTCAACTTCTAAAAATTTATTACTTACTTTTCAGAGAGAAACGTATTATGTTTTAAGTATATACTATACTCTTCATCAGATAAAGATAATTATCTAATGAGTAATAAAGTGAGTAATACATTTTTAGAAGATGAGATGCCAACTAAAAACCTCATCCATCTTTACCATCCTATCGCCAAATTCTTAAATTTTAATGATTAGTCATTTTTGCTGGTCATATCCGAAAGTTGGTTTTTCAAAATGGATGAGACACTCGAAAATGTATTTACAGGGTAAAGTCATTATATTGTGTTCAAATAAATAGTATTGAGATAATACATAACCATAAATCAAATTTAAAGAACGTTTTATATTATCTTAAAAATATAATGCAAAAATAAGATAAAATTGTCCCTACACTATTTCAATGAAATGAAATGAAAAGTCTTTATTTACGTGGCGAAGTTAGGACTTTATAGTCCTCTCTACCACTTAACCACGTTAAATATATACAACAAAATCATACTTATTACAAAATATATATTATATAAAATAATTGGAAATTAGATATTTTAAATAGCTTTATTTAGATGAAAATTGTGTTAATTACATTACTGAATAATTTAGACCCGTGTGATTTACACCCATACCTCATATAATACTCGTATTTAAAAAGAAAGTATATGCCTAACTTCAACATTGAATCTGCTGGTTGGAATGAATTACTGACCTGACATCGGAAGGTGGAGGTTGACACAAGACTGAGGACCGGCACAGGGCTATCAAGATGCGCCACGGAGCTTGACCGGCTGGCCTTGGTAGAGGTAGAGAGGTGTGTTGTGCCTGTGAGCCTGCTATCTTGTAGTAAGCACTGTTCACACGAGGCTTGTACACTAGCAGCTAGCTGGCAGCTGCCAATTGTGACACCAATGTCTGTTCACACAAGTTATTGCTTCCTTCAAGAACCTTTAAGTTTTCAGGTTAGCGTTGCGATGCATTGTAGGCCTCGAATACATAACTCGTGCGTAGTGCCTATGGCTGACAGTGTGCAGTGGTCGTGCCCGCCTGAGCCGAGTGAGTAGAAAGTGGCGTGTTTGTGATAACCGATCACGATCATATCAACCAACCCCTCACCAAGTAGGGCTAGTGGACAAGCGAAGAGCACGGTCACTTTGAAACAAATAACACAGTGGTTTTTGTTGACGAGTTTGTCTACGAGTTTTGTAACTGTAAGGGCCAGGTTACTACCACCAATAGTGTGTCTAAAAATAAAAACTGCATTATTAAGTAGTTAGGTTTACTCTAAATTCATAATACGTGTAAGTACTACCTTGTATATCATATAGTGCAGTAGTTCATTACATTTTAATAATTTATTGATATGTTTATAAAATACCCTATCACAAAACCGTGAAATCAGACATTTTGGAGTTCACCTGTTTACACAGTACCTATGACGCATTTGTCAAAGTATTTTTTCCATTCTAAACTCCGAGAGGGAGTACAAGCTTTGCGTACTCATCTGGACAGAAGTAAACGTTGGTTTTCCTTTGTGTGACTACTAATATACTGTATTCAACGAAACAGAAGCTTATTATTATGAACGAGACGTGCCATGACCCGTGGCAATCTCTCAACGGAACGAGCACGGTATTGTTGTCGTTGACAGCGGGCTACGACCTTTGAAGAGCTTCTGGCGCAAGAAATGTCATTCAAGTGTAAATATATTTTGAATGCCAGGTCATTGACTTGACTAGTCATTCAATATGTCCCAATGTTAATAAAAGGAAGACCGACGACCTTGAAATATCATTGCACAACACTCAAAATCATAAATGTATTTTTAGCAGTCGCGTTCTAACTTGGAATCTAAAACCGTCAGTTCGTAAACCCAAAGTTCAAAATGTCTATGGTTTAAAGTACTCTGTACACGTATGGTTGACCGAGACATATTTGAATCCATCGTATTGTAGTTATGTACAAGGTAAGTTTTAAATGTCCCCCACCTTAATTTTTGAAAAGGAACCCTTTGAAAACCCCTGGGGAATATTTTATAGAATCCTGAAATTTGTTTTGACTACTAAGCGTCAACCACCCCAACCCAAAACCGGAGGAGAGGGCCCCAAATTTGTTAAATTCCCCTTGTGGCACTTAAAGAAAGGGGATTTTAACACATTTCAACGACGCAAAGACAAATTGTTTATCTCAAATCGTTCTTTTAAAAGATTACACTTATTTAAAGATTACAAAAGATCTTGCTTAAAATGCCACATTTCAAAAAAAATTGTATATTGACTTACAAATTTGTCTTCAAACTCGTCTAAAAGATTTAGCTCTATAGGGTTGTTATGTTTTCTTCCAAAAATGTTGAAGAAAAATTTGTCATCCAAAATAAATTGTATGTGAAATGTGGCATTTTAAACCGGATTGCATGCAATCTTTAAATGAGTGTAACAAAAATTATTGTTAACCAACCGATTTTGCTGGTTAACGAACTCGAGATAATTACTAAAGGAACATTTGTACTAAACTTGGTGAAAATCGGACAAAAATGCGAACTGTAGAGATTATACACATATGTACTTATGTATAAAGTGTTGAAAAATGCTCAAAACGTGTTCTGGAGGTCAGGATCGGTGCTCATTTCATGGTCCCGGCCTGGATCTTACCATGCTGACGGCTTAAATATCTCATTTTTCCAAAGAAAATTCGATAATAATCAGAATTTTTAGTTAATGACTAAAACACGATGCTAAAAATTTAAAACCCGGCGAAAATATCAATGTGCCCTAAGCTGTGTGCACATTTAAAGTTTAAAATCAAATGTATACCATCGTTGTTTTAGTGTTGTGTTTAATTACAGAACGTGGGGTAGGCGAGAACAGTTGCTGTTATACACCGTTAAGAACAGTTTAAAACCCCTGTTTTAGCGTTTCTATACGTCACTGGATCTCACTTCGTTTTCCGTCCAATAGTGCCCGCAGCTGATAAAGGTGTATCTATTTCAGGTAGACATTCTTCAAAGTCTCCAAAACTTGATCAGTAATTTCCATTTTATCTTACCCAAGATTTCAACGTTACTATTGGAAGAAAATATTATTTTGTTTGGTTTTTCTTAAAGCAAAACTGTAACGCTAAGTTTGCCGATTGTCGTGACTCAAGATCGCGATAGCTGATAAACACAAGTGTTCTCTCGCGGGTGGACACGAGGGCTGTGATTGGCTGAGAGAAGTGTGTCACGATGGCGCACGCGCCGCGGCTCACAGGGTCGATAGGCTAAGACGCTACTAACAGTGCCTTCACGTGCTTTCCATAGGTTATGGTCGTCTTGACGTACATATCGGACTCGGACATGCGAGATAACCACGGGAGTGCGCGAACGATGTGGCGGCGTCATTCCGTTTTCTTAGGGATTTAAAGCGATTTATTACAAGTTTTAAAACTGACGTGTTGTGCTTTAAAGACAGGGAAACAGTATTGCACCATTCATTGAAATGTAAACAAACTTCTATAACTTTTTTTTCGAAAAAGATATATACATTGTTGTTGTGTCTAACAAATGGGTTAAAGCAAATTGTATTCACTTTTGTTTTCGCTGGTCTACTTGAGAAGAAGTTATATGTGGTGCGGTGTGAAAGTGAAGGGATGACGAGACTCGTGGGATGTGCTGGTGGCCACAGACTCCCGAGACAGAGGGGGGCACCCCAGCCAGCGTTCAATGGGAGGAGGACGGTGAAACGACTCTGGTAACCACCACTTTTCCTCACACGCCGGCTAACAGAAAACCTACCCATGATCCGGCGATGGAGACCGTCATTGAGCCCAGGGCGTTTGAAGTTCAGGGTGCCTTTAAAACACCCTTCCACTCCGCAGAGAAGCAGACCAGGAAGTTCCGGTAAGATTCTCGAGCTGACACCTTTATGGGAACAAGTCTTAAGATACAACAGACTACCACAGAATGTAGAGAAGGTAAAGGTATTTGCTGAATTGGCGTTACGACTGTCAGACCCAGAGTGGGAGGTGAGGCAGCACGCTTCGGGTGTTGGTAGATGTTATCCGAGTGATTCCTGAATCAAACAACGACCTAGATGGGCTTATGATACCAGTGGTATTAACCGAAATAACGTACAATCTGAGCCACCCTGCCCCAGCTGTAAGAAAGAGTGCTTTGGACGTGTTGTCAACTTATATCAAAAGATCATCAGACCCAGAGTTTGTCGTGAGAAGCGTAGTATCTCAAGGTTTGGAATCTCCAGCCACAAACTCCAACTTATCACTAAATGTACTGAACTGTATCCCAACACTTCTTCAAGATCTTCATGATTCTTTGACGGACAGAGATCAGACCATATCCCACCAAAGCTTAGTTCAAGTGGTCACTGGCCTTTCTAAGAGAATGGTACAGTCGGCTTTCCAGCACAAAGCTATCAACGCCATGGTCAAACTGCGTCATCTCGTGGGAGAGAACAGATATGATCATTTCTTGGAGAGTTATTACCCTCAGATTAAGAGAGATTTTGATGTGCTTTGCAGAGTTTACGAAGTGCAATCGAATAACTCAACCGTAGGAGATTCAGGAATCGATGTAAAACCAGACAATATTAAACTTGATAGCTTCAATGAACATGAAGATGACGACTGGAGCGACAATGAAGCTCCCTTACATCGTTCATCCAATGTTACATCTTCAACATCAACGACGGAGAGATCGCGTTTTGAACTCTCAAACGAAGTATTAGAAAAGCTCGAATCAAATAGTAGACTTTTCTCTCGAGCTGACACCGATTCGAATGCTGATAGTGAGGAAAAGAGAGAACCAGAAGTCATAGATGACGAGGACTACGCACAAAGCGATAGTGACTTAAGCATACGAGACGACTTTTCAGAAGAAGATGACCAAGCAATTGGAAACAAATCAAATGTAGGGCCACCAAAGGACACGGGTGATGTTGACAAAGCGTTTGGAGATGTAACTCACCTTGAGAAGAAATCGTCTGAAATATCTGTAGACCCAGATAGAGTGGTGATGGAAACTGAGATAAAATTTGATTCGGAAACGGCAATTACGATGACAATATTAGAAGAAAAAGAAAAGAAGGAAAATGTTGAAAATCAAGAGACAACGTCTAAAGATTCTGATGAATATAATGAAAGGTTTATGAATGATTTTGTAATGCACCTGGTAGAAGAAAGTGGAGATGGCGTGAAAAAAACTCCCAGAAGAGTTCGGTTTGGTGGGGAAGTAGTCAAACTAAGAACTCCCGATAGTGATGTTACAATAGAAATACATGAAGAAATAGACGGTAAGGAAACCCCGATTCTTAAGATAATTGACACGAAAGGTGACGCAAGCCCAAAGAGAGCGCCAATAGTAACGAAAAAGATCAATATCGAGGCTAGTCCAAGGGAATCTCCAAAAGTGTCGAAAAAAGTACTAGGCTCCAACAGCATTAAGGAATCGCCTAAAAATGTAAAAATAAAAAAATCCAATAAACCTCAGTTGAGTGTGAGTGGAACGGAAACGAAACTAAATGAAAGAGTGGATAAAGTGTTGAGGTATCGCCGTCCTCGTCCAAGTCACATACCAATTCCTATTGTTCCGGCAAGATCTCGCCCCGAGGTTCCTTGGAAGAAGAAGCTGCAGCAATCGACAGAAGACGAGGGTTCTCCGATCCCCAACAACGACGGCGGAGAGTCCCTCACTAGTGGGTCTGAGGGAGAACAACCTCCGCCGAAATCTGGATTCAGAAACATCAGGATTGCTCACGAGGCCGACGAGTGGCAACGTTTGGGGTTCATCGACCAGTCTCAGTTGGAAAACCTCGTGAAAAAGGTAAGAAGTTTAGCATGGTTTCTCACATTCTATAGTTTTAATCATCGTAATCTGTTTAGTAATTTCCTTTGCTGTAGATCTACGTAGTTGTTCATATTTGTAAGAAGTCATATATGGAGGACGAGTCGCATTAGTTTGAAATGCCTCTTGAAAATGAAATTAAAATTGTAATATGCCATTAGATTGTCCACAAAATATAAAAAGTCAATAACGATTTTGATAGAAAGTTTATTTATAAAAAGAAGTGTCAATTTCGAAGAAGATATTGTCCCAGATTCATTGGAGTACTAGCTAGCCGTTTGTTTGTAGGTGTATTAATGTACCATTTCCCTTTGTTTAACCGCACTATTGACCCACTGTACTAAGTACTAACATTTAACAAGGCTCGCGATGTTTCCTGCTTCCTGGAGTCGCGTGTGTTGCCGTACGTCTACCGCACTCCAATTATTAATGAGGAGAAACCTTTGTCTAGCGGCACAATTTTTAGCTGTCCAGCTAGTCAAACATATCGACCAACTTCAATATTGAGGTTGACAATTGCTACCTTTAAATGTAATGGTTTGTTTTCTAAATGTCGCACAGCTAGTTTGTCAAAGGCTTTCAGGTTTGTATTGGTGCTTTAAATCTTGTAATGATACGATTAAATGTGTTTATGTTTTGATAAAAAAATGTAGACCTGCACTAAAAATAGTATTTTAAACGAAGATGCAAATTATAGATCTTAATTTGTATAAACGCTAAAAAGCTAATTTATTACTAAAAATTTTGAAGACAAAAATGTTTGGACCGAACCGGGACTCAAACCCGGGTCTCCCGCTTGCCGGGCGGTTATGCTAAACCACTAAACTATCCGGCCCAACTATTTCTGCCTTCAAATTTAAAGAAGTACTTAAATCTGAATGTTTATCCGAAACATGTGACTGTCAAATAGTGACTTTAAATCAACAAGCTAGAAATATTATTAGATGCAAATTAGAGACAAATCAGTCCACGTAACAAAACGTCTACGAAAAAACCGTCATTGCATTTCCACATGAAAGAACGTCCACAGATGTCAACGTAAAAAGCCTTTTTACATTTACCATTTTGTGACAGTACTTATGGAAATGAAATTGTGTTAGTGAACTTGTTGAATATAATTTTTTAATTCTATATGTGCTTGACTAAGTTGAAACATATATTATTACTCCACACAAACATCCATGGATATTAGTTTAAGCAAACTATGTGTACCTCTATCATTCAAATTTAAAGGAAATTGTACTGGCGGTGTGCGAATAGGGAGATTTTTACACAAAATGCCAATTTGAAGAAATATGTATAGAAAAGGTTGGACTACGAACAAGAAGCATCACGGGCAATATGCCATAAACAACATGTGATTCCCTCTAGTATAAGTACTTTTGTTAGTTCGGTAAACCGAAGAAACGTATAGGAAAATATATCAAGAGATCAGTATTTATGTGGCAGCAAATATCCAACTGAATCTTCGAGTAATAAGTACAGATTTAAAACTACCATAGATCGATGAACGCAGGAAGACACAATTTTCCAAATTCTGATATTAAAAGATGTCTATTTCAATTTTGCCCATTGTACTAGTAGATTCGAGGCAGATCCGACCATACGTTTTAAAATCCAAAATTAATAGCTTTACTGTTTTGTACCAGTTGAGCAAGTAACTCGATTTCGGAAATTTTGTTAGATAGTTGAAGAGTTCTTTACACTGAAAGAACGTACGTCCTGGAGTTCCAGCAAGGGTAGGAGCCAAGATGTTCAACCACGTCTCCTTTACAAGCATGGAATGTGTACGGTCAACCACGAACTCTGCAACCTTTAAGCGCATAAGCGACCGTGAAAGTTGATAGTGACCGAGTGTGAAGTACTGTAGTGTGTTCAGGGATTTGTATTGTTTAGTGAGGGGTAATGAGCAACTTTAAAAAAAGTATAAATTTAACTTCTATCGTTTGAGCAAAAAGTGATGATGAAAATAAATGATGAGTTTGAATAAAATAAATAACATAAATATTCTTAATTCTTAAGCTTTCGCGGTTGAAAATATTAATATCTATATCAGAACACAGTTGAAATACAAATACTGCTAAACGTTTCGACCTCGCTGTAGAGTCATCCTCAGTAGCTGGTTGACTGGCTGAAACTGTATTTGTATTTCAAATGTGACGCAGGTAAACCGGAAGCCTTAGATATTAACATAAAATATTACTATCATTATTGTTTTGTCCGTGAACCTAAACCTTTGGAAACCAATTATGTCCGTCAAAAGTGTTTATTTTTGCAACAGTTGGTTCATGCGCTTGAGAATGTTGTAACTTGTTTCACTTGCCCTTCTGTAACGTATACAGTATTCTCTAAGCAATACGGAGGGTTGCTTTAAGATATGAATGAGTTCACCACTTTCACCCCAAATGCGATTATTCAAAAGGTCAAGGCGATGGGAATTTCGGTCATCTCATTTACCTATGGAAGGGCTGCTCGATTGCGGATTGGTCATGCAAAGAACAGGAAGTGGTTGAATTTATACCTCACGCTAGCGCCATTGACTTACAAGTGGGTGCATGTGTTTTCCAGTAGATTAGTTACTGCAACTTTTTGAAGACAACCAAGAAACGCTAAAAATCTAAAGCTGGCTATAAAAGTCGTAAACTTCTTCCTGAAGTAGGTAAATATTTACAACAACAGTGCTACTTAATGCAAATTTTTATAACACAGATTTCTTTTACTAAAACGATTATTCACAACGTTTAACTTCGAGAAACGAGGTAGGTTAGTTTATTTTTCTAACTATAATATGATGAGTAAACAAAATTAGTAAATCGTTACATCCTCACCTATTATTAGGAGAACTAAAGCAAAACAGTTTTTAGCAAATATCATTTGGAAAAATGATATACAATCGTCAGTTACCGAAAGTACGTTTGGGAGGGAATTTCCACCAAAACCTGTTTTAATTATCTAAAATATTATTTCATTCGATCTTGATGCAATTTGAATTGTAATCAGGTCCCAACAATACAAGAATAAAAATGTACTAAAATCCATTCCGTCTTTTCAAAATGGCGGCAAAAATTATAAACAACATTCTTATAACAGTTATTTTTCAATGTATTTGATTTTAATAAAATTTGAAATACGTTTTGCATTCATGGTATGTAGTAAAACAAGCACTAAAAGACCACGTGAGTCTGAGGCTGAAGGCCGAAACAAGGTTGGAGCGTAGCGAACTAGAGTTACAATTACCGAATTACAGCTCCGTTGGTAATTGTACACTATTAACGATCGGTGATTACAAATTGCAAAGAAAATTCGCTTCACTCTTGTCAGCATTACACAGTGAATGCCGCATCTGAAGTTCAAGATCTTTGTCCTGATATTGTGTTGGTTGCACTGCGCGAAGCGTGCCGGGCGTGCAACTACGCGTGTGTGTGCGTGCGTGTCGCGTGCCTGTCTCTGCCTCAGCATCGATCCCCTATATAAGACTCAGTCAAAATAAGCCCCAGTGAACAAATAGAAAATATCTCCAGTAGTTAATATTAATATGACGGGGTTTTCGTAACTTAGCCCTTGTACAATGCGTTTGTGAATACTTGTTAAAGGGACTTATTCAAACAAACCTGTTATTGTTAAACATTGGTTAAATCAAAATATACCAACATCTGCAATTAACAGATTTTTGAAAACTTTACCGCAACAAAAACTGTAGTCCTACTAATTAATTTAATTATTAATTTAACTCAATTACAAGCCGTACATGGTGAGTTTTAAATGCCCCCCCCTTAACTTTTGAAAAGGAAACTTTTTGTGGGAATGTTATAGTTTACGTTTCTCAAAGGTTTTCTAAATCATTTGTTATTGTAAGTGAAATGATGTTTCAAAACCAGTTTCTTTTGTCATCTCAAATGAGTATTAAAAAACCGCGAAATAAAAAGATTTGTCTTTGCGTCGTTGAATTTGTATTAAAATTCCCTTTCTTTTAAGATTCGCAAAATCAGGTTTAAAATGTTACATTTCACATACAACTTATTTTGAATGACTAAACTTTCTTCAAAATACTCTATGGGATTATGTTATAGGGTTGTGATGTCAGAGTATTTTGAAGAAAATATTGTCATTAAAAAATAAAAGTCAATTGTATGTAAAATGTGGCATTTTAAACCTGATTTTGCGTCATCTTAAATTGGTATAGCAACAAACTAGCAAAGATAAAAGATTTTTCTTTGCGTCGTTGACTTTGTATTAAAACTCCTTTCTTTTGAGGTGCCACAAGGAAGGGGTTTGTATTTAAACATTTGGGAGGCTCTCTTCCCGGTTTTGGATGGGGGTGGGTGACGCAAAGTACGTCAAAACAAACTGTAGAATACTATAAAAACATTCCCTGAAGGGGTTTTAAAATATTTCCCTTTCAAAAGTTAAGGTGGAGGGGGACATTTAAAACTCACCCCGTATACTTTTTTCTCGTTAATATGGCTTAAATTTTGTAGTTCTCTTCACCATCGTCATATTCAGTACCAATGGTAAACAAAACTACATTAAAAGCATATCAACCCCCATTTGATCCAGAATAGAGCCCACCCACACCTGCATTAATTTTATGTATGAGACCAAGGAAATATTTACGTACAAGGTAAAGAGTACTTTTGATAACTTTTATTAACATTTAAATTGCTTTGTATCTTTTTGGGCTGTTTAATGATAGGTTATGATGATACTTTGACGATGAAACTGCTTTTCATGTGACAACTTTTACACTAATGGCTGATTTTTAAGGTTATTGCTGTATGAATTTATGAGCTGTTCAGTCCCTATAAAGTTACTCTGAAGCCTCACCGTCGAATTTTAAGCCAAACGGTAAAAAGGTACTATTGAATTTATAGTTTTGGAAGCCAAAACTAATGCTAATACATGTTCGCTGCCAACCATAATCGTTTTCGCGTACTTCGAGGATTGACGGCTGAGAATACACCACGACCTTCTCATTTATGACATCTGGCCATTTGATCTAAATACGTTCTCTATTGACCAAATCTTAAAACGTTTCTGGATTCGATGCCGACAGAGTGCGGGCGAAACTTAGTCATAAGTTTATTGTCAGTATACAATAATATTAAATTGTGTTGACACAAATAACTATTTAGTATATACAAAAATAAACAAAATCTACTACCACTGGTAAGAAAAGATAGCTAAAACATCTTTAGCTATATGGTAACAAATATTAGTATACAAATTAAAATTTAAATACCATTTTCCATGAATTCTCCCATTGTATAAAACGGCTTTGACAATAAAAAGTTCTTTAGTTCACACTTAAAAGTTTTAAAATTTTGAATTTGTCTGATGTTTTCTGGTAATTTGTTAAACATCTTTTACCAGAATTTATCGGCAATTTATTGAACATTTCCAAACGGTGGCTATTAAAATTTTAAAATGTTTGCACTACGGGTATTATAAGAGTGACTTGACTTGACTAGTAAATAAGAGTCTTATATAAATTGGTT